>VCAZ01000022.1:3383194-3610694 GCA_005784505.1 Bagarius yarrelli
GCGATTATCATGGTAAAGAGGAAACTAATAGAATGTTCAACAAACAATGTTAGCCATATAGTGTGTTTTATCCAATTAAACTGATAAAATATCCATAAAAAAGAGGTTTTATCCGATTTGCAAAGTTGCTCCTGTTTTTTTTTTTTTTTTTATTTGACTTGGGGTTAATAAGATGTCATATTACAGAGCGACAGTAAAGTCTAATGTTATCTATGTGTATGTTTAGACAGTTTAGACTTCCTTCAAATCTACGTCAAAAATACAGTGTATGTTTCATACATGTTATATTGTATGTTTAGTACGTGTTTATACGTAGCTGCCGTTAACATAACAGCTGGCACTCCTGTCAGGACCGTTTAATGTTATTTAGTGCCTTAGTACAAATGGTTAAAGGTCTTTACAGTAAATATCATCTGGACTTTAAAGCTAACAGGGGGTGGAGAGATACATTTTCGTGTGTGTGTGTGTGTGTGTGAGTGGTTCAGGCCTGAAGATATGTAAATCCCAGTTTCATCGCGATTTAGATTTTTGCATTTGTTGTACATTTTTCCTGCATGTTTCCGCCTTCAACACCCTCATCACACCAACACTGCTTATAGAGACACTCGGCTGTTTCCTTTGAAAGCAAATGACATAATAAACTTTACACCCGGTAGAACGGAAGTTTCCAGAAATATGAATATGAGTAAAGTTATTGTTTGTGCTTATATAATGGCTCCGTCATTCCATCCATGCAACGTTTATGTGTATAAGGTTTTTATATGAATGCTGACTAAGACTGTACCTTCACTTTTCTCTCTCTCTCTCTCTCTCTCTCTCTCTCTTTCTCTATCTGAAAAATTGCCTTCACATGTACAATCCTGGACGTTTAGTCTTTTCCTCTATACAGGATATTAAGTACTATAGTCCAAGGCAGACTGTATAGCTTATCACTGTGTGTTTAATGGGTTAAATGAATAAACACTGCACTGTATTATCCTCTATCCCAAAGGTCTCTTTCTTTCTTGTTAACTCTGCCCTTCTTCCCTGTTTGGGTTTTTCAGTGCAGCACCATTTGGCCAGTATGCAGGAGAGGAAGATTAAACATGAGAGCGATGGCGTGCAGTTTCCTTACCATGGTTAGACCACATTACCCTCATCTTTACTGCTTTACACCACTCACTCAATCCAAAATGGCTGTTCTTCTGCCTTATTGTCTCTACTTCTTTTTGTTCCTGTTTCATCTCTCTTTCTCTGTGTATTTCTTTCACTATATTTAATCCTTATCTTTTTCTATTGCTTATTGTCAAAACAATTAATTCCACTGCCTATCATGTATTAAAACTTTTGCAAGAGGTTCATTGCTAAATAAGATTCGTGTGTTTAAGTTTTATTGGACTAATGTGATTCGAGCATTCGGTGGGCCTCAGGAAGAAGTTTTCGGTGTTTCAGTATCTCCGTTTGCTTTATGGTTGACTACTCGTATAGGTTCGCTTTGATATGTTGAGGCAGTGACTTTTTTTAATTTCGAACACTATCATAAATTATATAGGCCACTTCTACTTACATTTCTGTCAGCTTTAATAAAATAAGCACGCAGAAGAGGAACTCAGGTTTCGGTTGCACCCCAGGTTCTGGAAAGGAAACAAAATCAAAAATGACAAGGAGTGTCTCTAATTTCCTGCTAATCAAGTTGCCTGCCAGAAAACCTCCTCCCCTCGCATTAGCATTTAGTAGTTGAAGAATAGGCATGTGTTTTGGGGCATGACTTTACAAGGAAAACTAACAGCAGGGGCTGTATTTGGTTTGCGTATTTGTGTCTCGAGGCATCCGGCACCGTATATGGCTATAGATTACATAGCTCTAGAAAGCTAACAAAAAAAGTGGCCTCCTGCATACTACAGAATTTATAACAAATTTAGTATCTCTCTTTTTCCTGTAATAAACTCCACACTTTAGGAAATGCCTTCCACTAGATGGTGGCTCGTGGCTCGTGGCTCTGCGGATTTGCTTATGCGGCCCAGAAGTGCATTGCTTAAGATCAAGCGCTGATTTTAGGTGAGAAGATCTGAGCGTTCCTCGGTTTATCACAAAAGTGTTTAGTTGGATTTAAAAAGGGCCTCTGTAAAAGAAATAAAAGAAGAAAATTCTTCCTGTCTAACCCGAAGTGTCTTCTGGAGGTTCTGAAGCTTTGTGCTCAGGGGCATTGTTGTGCTGGGACAGTATTTGGTTCTCTTGGTAATGTAATGTAAAGACATTCTGACAACTGTGTGCTTTTGACTTTGTGAATACAGTTTGGTAAAGACACACTGGTGTGGGTGTGTTGGTAGGGTGTCCACCAATGTTTGGCCTAATAGAGTTGTCCCCCCCCCCCCAAATATTTATATTTGTGACACAATCATATTATCGCATAATCGAAGAACTTGAATTAAGAATTTAGAATTTAAATCTTAATCTCAACTTAATCTCAAAAACCCCACCCCTAAAGCGATAATAACCAGCCAGCAGGGTACTGTACATATTTAAACAATGAAGCTAATATATGATAGCTAAATTGGTGGAATATATTTTTTTCCATAGGTACAGCAGTGTCTGACTACAAAAGAATTTTTTTAGTTCTAGTGAAAAGGTAGTTGGGCGATGATTCTCCAGTTTTCATCTACGACAGAAGTAGTTATTTGGGTCTGGCTAAGTAAAGTGTAAATTCACCGCTTAGTCTAGCGATTCATTCCTTAAATCTAAGAAATGTTTATTTAACTCTTAGCAACTGTTTAACGGTAGAATACCAGCCGTCGGTTTGGAGAAAGTAATGTTGAAGTGTGCTACAAATGGCTGTTATGTTTAACCCCTACCCCGAGGAATGTCAGAGTAATTACTGTGAAAAAAGCTTTTTGAGGAAGTAGGGCGTAGTCATGATTTCCTAGCACATATAAGAGTTCAATTCGTAGTAGGATTAAAATGTCAAGTTCACTTAATTTTTATATACTTGCATAACGACTTGAAAGGAATTCCTAAATAGTGAAATAAAGCAACAGTACATAAAGCAAAAACCTTTAATTTACGGTCAAAAATAAAACAAAAAAATCTCCTAAAAATAATAATCGGTACTCCCAGATTTGTACAGACTTAATGATCATCCTAACCAACAGACTAACCTTAATTAGATTTCCGATCTAAACTACTGTATGTGTTCCCAAAAGTACAACCAGTTTCACCCATATGTGCTTTTTCTACCAATCTCATTCCAAATTTTGGGATGGTTTTCAACTCAATTTTGGAGCGTGGCTGTGGGGATTCAGCCACACGAGCATTAGCGAGGTCAGGTCCTGATGTTCCATTAGACGTTTTGGCAGACAGTTGGCGTTATAGTTTATCCCACAGGTGTTCGGTGGGGTTTGGGTCAGAGCTCTGTGCAAGCCATTCGAGTTGTTTCACATGAATCTTGGCAAATTTTGGCATTCTGGATTATACTTTTCACTCGAGGGCACAGTCCTGCTGAAACATGTCTGAGCTCTTTACTTTCACTGAAGAGTAATTATTAATGCTACTGCGGATGAAGCTATGCTATTACACTGCTTTCAACTCGGTGGCAACGGTTTGTGGAAGGCCTGTAAATATTAACATTTGTGGTAGAATTATTACAGTTTAAGTAAGCAGGGATACCGCAGCTGGATTGTGAGAAGAAGTCGAGGTTGAGGATTACTGTTGGGATTATTGTAGTATGCAAATCAGCGTTGAAATCGGTCCAGGGATCCAGTACGACACAGTTGGATTGTCGACACGAGTGAACATAAACAGAGGCAGTGTATTTCGTATTGACTCTACGGGAAGTCTAGTGTTTAATTCCAAAACTTCAGATTCGTAAACATTCCAAAAAAAAAGCTGACGTCTGATTTTGTGTCGTATTTACAATCGAGTCTATGACGAGTTTTTCCAGAAGGTTCTAAAAGGTTTTCCCAGCTGGTGATATTTACCTCTCCCTCTGTTTGCCCAATAATTATTAATAGGGATTAATTAGCATAATACACAAGTGCACTGGCAGCTACTTCTGCCTGTGTGTTTTATGTGTTTAACTAAATGATACTTTAGCTGGTGGGTTACTAAATCCCAGCCTTGAGACCGAGCGTCTGTAAGCACACACACACACACACACACACACGCATGCAGCAACCGAAACAAACAAGCGAGCACAGACACACTCAGGTGTCCTCTCTGCGAGGCTATAGGCTTTATGTCTTCAAAATATGCCACACACACACACACACACACAAATACACAAACACACACAATCTGGAGATAAGCAGCACTCTGGTCCAGATGGTGCCTCCATGTGTCAACAGCTATGGGAGCTACTGTGTTACAGAAGACATCTGTTAGCGCAATGATGATGGTAGTGGTGCTGATTGGGAGGTGGGGTGAGGTGGCGGTGGCGGTGGTGGGGGCTGTTTGGTGTGTTTGTTTGTGAGTGACGCTCTGCTACGCTCCGAAGGCGATTCAGTACCTGAATGAGGCAATGTCGTTCATCGTAAAGCCTGGCTCTTTGTCCACCGGTGTAAGAACTACCCTAACATTCGGCTCATTTTGCTTATCTCTCTCTCCTGTTCATTCAGTACTCGTGTCTCACTCAGTCATTTCCACAACTAGCAAGCGAACCGTGATCGAACACTCTTTGCGTTCAGGTGCGCACGTGTCATCCAGGAGGCGAGGCCGCGTGCGGTCAACGCGGTACGCGTCTGTCTTTCTGTGCGCGTGTCGTTTGTAGATAAAAACTCGGCGTTGTATAAGTGTTCTAGTTTCACGCGCGCTGTCGTGCGACAGCTCAAGGTTTGTCTGCCGGCCAGCTTGTTAGTGCGTCGAGACTGAAGGGTCACGGGAGCATTTGATTGGTTGCCAGTCTGCTGATGCGTAATGCCAGAAACTGGACAGAGAAAGAGAAAGAATAAATAAAACACACACATGCACACCCAGTCACATATGTGTAGACAGGAAAGGAGAGATCATAGAAACTTCTGTCAGCTTGAAATCCAGAGCCTTTTATTCGCCGTCTGTTTCCGCGCACTGACAGAGGCGCATATGTTAACGGATTAATTAATTCACCATCATGGAATTGGTCACCAAATTGGAATTTTATGACAGACATTTGTTTATTTATTTGTTTGTTTGTTTGTTAGCCATTTTACCTTTTTAACAAGGCTGCAGAATCCTGATGAAATATAATGCTATTAAATATTTTTCACATTTTAATTTATCTTAAATTATATATATATATATATATATATATATATATATATATATATATATATATATATATATTTGTAGATTTTTTATATATTTATGTTATTTATCACATTTATTATTAGAATATAAATAAACTTATTGTCAAGTATTGTAAGAAATATACTAGACAAAAATAGACAATAAAATAAAAAAGTTGGGTTGATAAGTTTTCTGATTTGTTGTGGGAAAAAAAAATACCCGCAATTTATTTCAGTTGTGTCATGCAGCTTCGTTGTTAAACATCACTGTTTTATGGTTTTGGACATGTTTGTGTGTTGTGTGTATGTTTAGTGTTTAGCAGATGTGCACACAAAGAACTTTGGAGATTGGAAATGTGTGTGAGCAAAATCAGTGGAAATAGAATGTGATGTAAATCAGTTCGTTTTCTGTATTATGTGTGTGTGTGTGTGTCAGTATTTGTGGTTTTGTCTCTGTCTGGCGCTGTACAGACTTTTAAACACACTTTTGTATTCTAATTAAACAGGATAATGACACTTTACACTGAGATTACAGCCCGTAAACGGTTCACCTGCTCGCTGTTTATTGCTCCTTTGGGATAATCTTTAAGATTCCCGATTAAGCCGTTGTTTTAGGAAAAGAGAGGGGGAAAGAGAAATAGAAAGTGACATTAGATTATACATTAGATTATACAATAATGCAATATGGCAGATGCTTTCAGGTCCTAGGAAAATGTATCCATCATTCTGCCACGACCTGAAACCCCAAAGTCTTAAATTGTGTGTTTGGGTTGTCGTAGATCAAAATAAATTCCCTCAAAACTAGCCACAAGTCTTGATCATAAAACAGACTCATTTTTATTTCCTTCACCCTGACACATTTGGCTGTGTTTCTGGGTCACTTGGTAAACCCAGCGTATACTTAGCCCACTTGTTTGCGCCAAAATTTGGAAACGCTCGTTGGCCTGATCTCGGGCCCTGTGGCTTTCCCGCTGACGTTTATAGAAACGGGAGGACACTTTAATGTACCGTTATATACTAAGGGCACATGTCATCGCCTCCACTATCCCTCCAGTTTTCACACTTCCTCCCTCATTATTCGCACATCCCTCGCTCCCCTCCTGTCTTCCTCTTCGTCTGGCGCCAGGTCGCAGACTCGCGCTGCCGGCTCGAGCCGCACTGCGAGTACAGCGTGTTCTGAAAGAACAGCGTGTCAACTCTGCAAAGACACGGAAAATAAAGGAGCGACAGTTTCTTTGGGTACTTTTATAGCAGTACACATTTCGACGTATTTAGTCGTTATATTGACTCGAATGTTGACCTAAACAAATCACCCTGATTGTATAAGGAGATTGTGAAGCTGCATCCTTTTTTACATTCTATATGCCATCATTCATCATTTTTTCAGTCAGTCTTTCACCGATGGAATCCAAATCTAGTGAGATCAGTAGTTTTGAACAAATCAGGGGAAAAAAGACATGACAACAGAGACAAATCAGGACATACAACCCACAGAAAGTATATAAGCTATAAAAGTGGGACTATATTAAAGGAAAAATGACTGGAAAAGGAATTATAGTACAATGTAAGAAAAGTTCATGAATAATTGGATTTTTTTTTATTTACTTGGCTGCAAAAAAAAGACACTATAGATATTATTTATCACTGCATGGGGATTAATCACAGATGATGCCGTTAATAATATATTAATAACATAGGCTTGTATTAATAAAGGCAAAGTATTGTATAACCATAAATAATGTAAAAGTATTACCCTAAATAACGTAGGAATATTACCCTAAATAACGTAGGAATATTACCCTAAATAACGTAGGAATATTACCCTAAATAACGTAGGAATATTACCCTAAATAATGTAGGAATATTACCCTAAATAACGTAGGAATATTACTTTACCTAATAATGTAGGAATATTACCCTAAATAATGTAGGAGTATTACCCTAAATAATGTAGGAATATTACCCTAAATAATGTAGGAATATTACCCTTAAATAATGTAGGAGTATAACCCTAAGATATTACCCTAATAATGTAGGAATATTACCCTAAATAAAGTAACCCTAAATAAAGTAAGAGTATTACCCTAAATAAAGTAAGAGTATTACCCTAAATAATGAAGGAATATTACCCTAAATAATGTAGGAATATTACCTTAAATAATGTAGGAGTATAACCCTAAGTAATGTAGGAATATTACCCTAAATAACGTAGGAATATTACCCTAAATAATGTAGGAATATTACCCTAAATAACGTAGGAATATTACCCTAAATAACGTAGGAATATTACCCTAAATAACGTAGGAATATTACCCTAAATAATGTAGGAATATTACCTTAAATAATGTAGGAGTATTACCCTAAATAATGTAGAAATATTACCCTAAATAAGAATAAAAATCTGTAAGAGTATAACCCTGAATATTGTAGGAATATTACCCTAAATAAAGTAGGAGTATTACCCTAAATAAAGTAAGAGTATTACCCTAAATAAGTATAAAAACATGTAGGGATGTAACCCTAAATAAATACTTACTTAAAACCTCCCTGTAACTTACACGGCCAAGTGTGCTAGTTTTACATAACATGCTTAAACTAGTATACTACAAAATATCCCCCGGAGCAGGCGGGCCACAATATGTTGTAAAACCGGCAGTTTTTTTTTATTAGGACAAGAAGAAAGCAGAGTGCATTCCATATGTATAGGGCAGTTAGGAAAAACTTTAACAGTGACTAATAAGAATGTTGTTTACTCAAAATCCGGTACTCAAAAGAGGTCAAAATATCTGTTGATAATAGTCTAGTCCCGGAGCGTTGGAGGCAGTTACCGAAATGATAGAAAAAAACGATCGAAACCAGAGGAGAAAAAGTGTGTGTTATGGATAAGACTACAAAAAGGGGAAGTTATTAGGCCTATTTATTATTTGTTTCTGGAGACTCAGTGGTTGTCATGTTAGATCACCTACCTACCTACCTTTGTCACAGTTCTAGGGAACGGTAGAGTAGAGTAGAGTATTTATGTGGTTTTTGTTGCATGCAGTGTTTTAATGACGGGAAAAAAAAGATGTACATTCAGTAATACACACAAAACTGCCTGCGCTCTTTTGCATTTAGCTATAGAGCTACATTTTATTCCCTTTTGTTTTTAAATCCTTATCATCCCTTGTCAGCTTTCGGAGCTGAGCGACCCTATAATAGTTCAACTTTGGCATGTGTGAGGGGTCGCCATTATGGATTAGTAAGACAGGCAGACATAAAGACAGACAGATCAAACTAAACGGAGTCTAATGGGACCTGCCATCATGGCCTCCACCCAGCTATTTTTCTTGTTGCCAGTCCTCCCTCTCCCATCCCTTTTTTTTTTTCTTCGCCCACTGCTGCTACAAATAAGGTGATTTTTTTTTTTCCTCCTAAAGCATAAAGATCAAGTCGAGGTCCGAACACAGAGCCTGTTTCATTAAAACCTCCTATCTCTCTTCTGCCATTCTGTTGATCCCGTTTCTTGCCAGGACTCTCGTCGCCTGGTTCTCTTAAGAAGCCGGGGAAATTCGATTTCAGCGCTCTGTCCAACCAGACGAGGTCTGCTCGCATGCCGTTCACCCACCACCCACTGCCCATGCTGGCAGGAGTGAGACCAGGTGAGAACTCAGAGCCCCTGAACACCCACCCACCCCCAACACCACCCACCTCCATCCTCCTGCCTCCCCCAGTCTCCCTTCACAAAGGTCTCACATACCTTTGGTTTGGCCAAAGAGGTGAGGTCGTGTTTTGCCCTATTGGGTTGAGTTTGGAGTGTGTGGGATCTCTCCTACCTCACCCACTTTTGGGTTCCTCAATTCTCAAGCTTTTTTTTTTTTTTTTTTTTAATGGTTTTTTAATTTGGTCTGTCTGTCTGTCAGTCTGTTTGTGTTGGGACACTTTTCACTTTGTGGACTTTTTTGTTTGGTTTCGGGGTGCAGGGCTTTATTTTTCCTCATTCAGATGGCAGCTCTGAGCCTGTCTAACCCTAGGTTCACGATTCGACTACATTATTATATAAATGCCTATCAATATTTAAATAATTTCTAGTTAAACATTTGATCCAATACTTTCCAATCATACGCAGACAAACTCCAACGTTCCATCCTACTGCTCTAAAATTAAAACTTTTTTGTGTTTTATTTTTGGATTTCAAAAGGGAATTTAAGTGTTTTCTCTCTCCGTGAGTCCTAGCGAATAAAAAAAAAAAAGAAAAAGAAAAGAAACATCCGTTTGCATGCACTTTTCGTACATCGCACTCAGCCTTAATCTTAGCAAGCGGTTTTGTCGACGCAGCAATTTTGCACTGGGAAACCTGTAATCTTCTGCGTCAGTGTGGCAGCCTTTCTGAATCATCTCTTTGCCTGCGTTTGTCTTGTTTTGTTTTCTTATGTGGCTTGATCTAGTGCAGGCCTTATGCTTCATTCTTTTCTTGTACGGTAGCCATGCGTTGTTTTTGTGTCCACCGACCGTGTTTGGGGCTGCCGTTGCCCTGCGGCCCAGGCTCTGGAGTATGTGGCGCTCTCGCCAGCGCGCTTGGCCTCTGCCCAGTCCCTAATGGGATTAGAGGAGGGGGAAAAGAAAGACGGCGAGACGGCAAGGATTGTGGGGGAGGAGCAAGGCAGGGCATTGGCTGTTCTCGTCCAGGGGAGCCGTCCGCTTGGCAGGTTTACTCAGGCAGCTGGAGGGACTGTCGGGATGGGCGCAGGGAGGCTGGCACGCCATGAGATGAGGGCGAGAGTTCATCCGAGTCATACCAATCGAGATGAAGAAGAACCTTCGATTAGAGTAAAGAAAGGAATGGCGTGGATTCGTTTTTACTGTCCTGAACTAGGAAAATATTAACTTAGAAATTGTAGAAATTTTGAACGGTGTTAAAAATGAATGCGGTAGAAAAACACTTAACTTTTAGATTACCTTCGATTCTGTATTTGTTGTATTCGAGTGTTTATGTGTGCATGTATGTGGTACCGCCACCTGTCACCTCTCACTGACCCATACTACATCAGGTCATCTATGTGTCAATACACGTTTCTCATGTATTCTCGTGGAGGGCTTTTCATATTGATCTCAACGATCAAACGCGTTATTGTGTAGCTAGCACTAATTCTCTGTCTCTCTGTCCGTCTGTGTCTTTCTGCAGGAAGCCCCCGTGCCTCAGCCTCATCTCTGCACTTTCCTTCTCCCTCCATCATCCAGCAGTCGAGCCCTTACTTCACTCACCCCACCATCCGCTACCACCACCACCCGGGGCAGGACCCACTTAAAGAGTTTGTGCAGTTCGTGTGTGCCGATGGACCGGGCCAAGCTGGAGGTCAGGTAAGACCCTCACGAAGCCGCTGTATGCAGACGAGCTTGTGAAACCTAGTAGATTGTGATGAGTCATGTGGGTCATCTTTAAAATGATATATAAGGATACTAAAGGTATAAATTGAAGGTATATATTGAGAGCTAGCTATATATATTAACATAGATATATATTAATACCCAAAGAACCCAAAGAAAGGTTTTTTTTTTCGAAATTTCTGCATCATAATGTCAAAAGTTAAATAATTGTGTTGTTTGTAAGTGATTTATTTCTTGCTTTTCTCCAAATATATAAACAAATTAACCTGTTTTTTTTACTGTGTTTTCCACATATTGATGTTTTTGTCATTGAAATTAATTTACAAAAATCAGTTTGTATTAATCCTCATAGCTGTTCATGTGTTATATATGTATGTGTTGTTTTTGGTGGGCAAAAGAACAAGGCCAGTTTTTTTTAATAGCACTGCAAGAGCTTTCTGTCTTGTGTTCTGTTGTTTTTTTTTCTGTCTGGTGTGCAAACTAAGATTAAAAGGCAAGCCTTTAAGCCTGACTATTCTCTTCTAATGTGCCATGTGCTCTCTTACCAATGCTTTGTAAATGTCTTTCTTAGTTTCTTCAATAAGTGCTCATCTGCACCTCAATCAGCAGCAGAATCCATATATTTCATTCCAACATTTATTCCTCCTTCTGTTCTGCTTTTTCCATTCGCCTCGATGTTGTGTAATTTACTATTCCACCTCCCCCTCGCCTATTTCAGTTAAATTCATTATTCTAGATCTCATCATCTTTGTTCTCACCTCTATTTTTATTTATTTATTTTTTTGTATTCTAAAGCCCTCCATCTCGGTCGCTCCTTCACTGCTCCAGTGTCCGTGCCTGTGGTGAATCTATGATTTAGACACACACACACACACACACACACACACAGACATACACAAACATAAAAGCCTCCATACCCAAAGTCGATACGCATCCGCCATCCTTTTGGTTGTCCCCCCCCCTCCCTTTTTAAACACCTCACCACCCTCAGCCACGCCTATTCCACATGTTTGTTTGGAAAGAAGCAGCGTCGCCTTGCCGTTTGAGTTTTTGGTCTTGTCTTCTCGCGGGGTGTCGGACGGCATCCACACTCCTCACCCTGTGTGTGTTGTCTGCAGCCGAACGGGAGCGGCCAGAGCAAAATGCCCGGCTCCTTCTTGCTGCCTCCGCCACCCCCTGTGGCGCGTCCAGTGCCCCTCCCCATGCCCGAGTCTAAACCCGGCAGCATGCCCCTCGATGGTGGACTCACCTCGCCCGCATCTCCGTGTAAGTGATCCCCTCCCCGCCATTCTCCATAAAGCCAAGGAGCAAATTCGGACCGTCCAGTCTGACCGCAAAATGACCTGTTAAAAAATAAAAAGTCCGAAGGTCGACCCGACGCATCAGCTCTTTGATTTGATCTGTTTTAACTGTAATTGTGGCCCACTGCATATTCAATTAGTCTTTTAACCCTAACGGTAGTGTTGGAGGACAAAAGCTAGAAGCTCATCCCACTCCCAGATGTGTTGTTAACAAAATAGCAAACAAAACACATTATTCCATCTTTGACTAGCTTCTTCTGCTGTTTGATTCTTCTAGAAAAATTCTATCACAGCTGCTGTTTGGTGGTTTCGTTTTTAATCCGGCCCAGGCGGTCTATTCCATCGGTGTTATCCTTGTGAACAAACACAAACGCAATCAATGAAGGGTACAAATTTACGGCAGTTGATGTGGACTCAATTCACCTTCTTCATTTGCCATTCCCATATCAATCACGCAGATCGGTGGAGTAAATAAAAACCATCTCTTGCACGTTTGACTTTTACGTTCCTCTTTTGGAATTGTGGAGATGTGATTGGCCAACTCCAGTGTTGCACCAAGGTCAGTGGTAAATAACTGCATAGATGTGATGTTCTACGCTAGTCCGAGAGGCGCGGCCGATCCTCGACCGATCTAAAGGCGGCATACGGGGCTCGATTAGTCGATAACCCACCACAGAGGGGGCACTGGACGGAGCACTTTTTTGTCTTTTTTGATGTTTTTTTTTTTTTTTTTTTTTTGCGTTTCTTACTTTTGTTCTTAACTTTTGTTTTAGTTTTATGCCTGTCGGTGTCCTAAAGTCTGTCATCTGTTTACATCTGACTAACCCCTAACGACGCTTTCGGTTACAAATTACCCGTAGCCAAACACGTAGACGCCTGGTTAAAGGTACATCTCACTTGCTCTTTTGAGTGACACCTTGTATGGTGTATCTAACGACTGCTAGATGATTTCCTGACTCTTCCTGAAGGAAGTACGGTGAGATATACCTTTATAAAATCCAGAGCAAATATGGGTTTCCTGAGGAACATACATATTTGATCTCTATTAAAAGTGTATAAAATATGTTACTAACTTGGCAACAATTAAGAAGAAATAGCTTGATGGCCTGATATTACAAATTTTGCACCACCCCCCCCCCCCCCCCCCCCCCCCCCCCCCCCCCCCCCCCCCCCCCCCCCCCCCCAAAAAAAGTAAATATTTATGGCTGCTCGATGAGGTTTGAAATCAGCCAGCAAACTGATGAATATTTGCCTCGTTCAGACATCTGGTGCTTTCTCCGGTGTTAATGAACCATTTTGTGCTGTGGAGTCCATCAATTTCAAACTGCCCTAAATTTGATACCGACCTTCAGTTTCCTACTGAGATTTTTACGGAATGTATATTATGTGATCTATCTTATTTCCTCCACTATGAGAGAACAGATTTGACAGCAGGTTTGTATTGTCCTGATTCGTGCAGAAATGAGAGTGTTTTAGACAAAACATATATTTGTTGGTCCGTCGGAGGAAAAATCCCTAAACGTCGATTTGTTTCTCTTTTCCGCTAGCATACTCCACGCCAGGCTCCACAACTCCCAACAGGTTTGTCAGCATCGGATCACGGGACAACAACTTTCTAAATATCCCCCAGCAGACACAAGTTAGTACAGAACCATTTTATATTTCTCCATTTTAAGAATGTGTGTAAATCGAAACCGTTGCGTGGACAGATTTCTTATCGGGGTGCTAATAGCATTGACAAAGATTCCAGAGACATTCTCTTACTCTTTTTGTTTCTCTCGCTTTCTCTCCCACGTGCAATAAGCGGTGTGGTATGTTTATCTGGCCCATCTGGATCAGTTCTCGGTGGGAGAGGAGCAGTGGAGGTTGATTTGAGCGTTACGAGTGGGCAGCCTCCTCCATAAGCCACTGCACTTTACTCATTACCGTGTAAACCACACCCGCCTCAGGCCGGCTCCACAACACATGGCAACCATCTGAAGCTCTACGGCTTCATCTCTTCACTGCTCTCTCACTCGCTCTGCCTCTCCCACTGTTAGTCTTCCTTTCACTTTTCACTCCACCTCATTAACCTTCTTTTTTTTTTTTTTTATTTTGGCTGATTCAGTTCTCTGGTACTTCTTTCATTCACCGCTTGTTTTTTCAGCTGAGTCTAACTGGGAGTTTGACCAGCCTCCATTTTGTTGCCTTTGGTTTGTGATTGAAAAAAAAAAAAAAAAAAGGAACCGGCCAGTAAATGAACACTCTTGATGTTCGACACGACGTAAAAAAAAAAGTGGGTGAAATTCCTACACAAAGACCTAGTGTGAAAAGGCCCGCTGGAGTAACTCGACTCCATGAACAAGAGCTGAACATTGGGTTTGAGGAGCTCCCTGGTGGCCAAACCCAAGAGCTGCATCCACCCTGTCCCAAGAAAGAATGCGAAAAGGGTGAGAGTTTTAGCATGACCCCGCAAACCGAGAAGCCACGTCCCGGCTGTCTGGTTACCCGCGGCAACCAGACACGATGTCATAGCCGGTTGAACTTGAACGTGAGAGGTGGCAAGTCGAGGGGGTCAAAGTCAAAAGAGGGGGCTAAGAAAGAAGTGCTAACTCCTGCCAAGGATTACGCACGGCGCGACAGAGCCGACAGAGGGAGGAGCGGAGGAAGGAGTGTTTTGGGGTGGAGAGACGGTCTTTGTGCGTGTGGCTGTTTGGGGAGACTCCACTGGAAGCAAAGCGCTTCCGAGTCTTGATGTTTTCAAATCATTTAGGCAGCCTTTAATACTCGGGTTTTCACACTGCTGCTCGTAGCGCCGATAGAAAGACCTATACAATTTAAATTCTGAAATTTGTCTTTTGAGGCTTTTCTCTAGATATTTTTTTTTTTACCACAGAGAGCAATTAATGGCAATTTCCTGAACCGTATGAATCAATGTAAGAGTCAGATTATATGCACCTCCTCCAGAGGGTAATTAAACGATTATAGTATTTAGGTAAACCACAATCACTTTACTGTTAAAGTTCCGAGCTAAAGGAGGACAGGGACAGGTTGGGGAAGAGACAGAGCAACTTGTTTAACAAGACGAGTGGGACATCTAGTGGACAAGCTATAAAGTTCAGCGTATTCGTGGAGTCGTTTTAAAGCGCTGTGGTGGTTTGGTTCGGTTTGTTTTTTAAGACCTGTTTTTTTTTCTCTCTTTTTGCTTTTACAGTCTTGGTTCCTCTGACAAAACCTACCTGCCAAGAAGAAATTGAAATCCCATCTCTACAATCTGGAAAATTGAATCAGGACACACAAAAGAAAATCCACCCCAAATTACCCTTGTGCTGTATTGGCCCAAAAGAACAACGAAGGAACCATCAAATCTTCTTATGATTCAGAATCGTTTGATCCTGTTGTTGACTTAAAATGACCCCTTCCCCCCTCCCCTTTTTTTTTAACAAGAGGATCATGGGACATTACGAAGGAGTACATGGAGTCTCTCAAAAACCACAGAAACAACAACAACAACAACAAAAAGCAGAAACACAAAAGAACAACCCGAAGAGAACGAATTGAAAATCGGTTACTAATATTGTGCAATGGCTGGGGACGTAAACAATGGTGAGATTTAGATAATCGTAATAATAATAATGATAATAATAATAATATTATAGTAATAATTATAGTAGTAATAATAATAATGCAATTTTTTTCTAGAAAAAAAAAAAAAAAAACGCAAGCAAACATAAATTTTTAGAAAGGTTTTAAGACATCAAATGATCATTCTGACTAGTACGGCCAGCTTAACGAAAATGATTGAAAAGAAAGCTTAAAGTATTGCACTAGAAAAAAAAAATATACAAAATGAAATACTACTCTCGTGTCTGTTAGAGAAAAATAGGATAGACAGAGAAAAAAAGATGTTTGCACACAATTTTTTTTTTCCCACGTGAATGAACATGGACATCGCACGCTAAAGTGTCGGATGCAGATCAGCAGTCATTGGGAACCGAATTTCCTTTTTAAAATGAAGTAAGGAAAAAAAACCCACACACACTATGATGTAGACAAAAACTACCTATGGAGTCTGTCCAATTGAGAAAAATCAGTCATTTTGGCCTTATACTTGCCCTTAGTGCCAATTGTATGCCGACTGTAATCCCATCGGGTAAAGCCAGCCCTAGCGCACGCACACACACACACACACGCATTTAAATTCACCATGCCATGTCTCTGAGCTGCTGCTGCTTAAAAATAGTCACAATTTTATTTAAAGGAAGTTAATGATTAATGTTTCTTCCTGGCTTTACATTCCAAATCAGAAACCATGACGATGCCTTACAGCCTCCAGGAACATTTTACAACATCAATTTCTATCAAAAAAAAAAAAAAGAGTTTGTCATTATGATCCTAAGAGTCCTATCAAAAGTCAGAGAGACTGAACAAAGCTGGTCTCTCTCTCTCTTTCTCTCTCTCTGTCTCACACACACACCACTGCCACCACTAAAACATGACCAGCCCTAAAACATGACCATAAGCACATTGGATTTATTTGGCTATCTGAAGCACGTGATACGAAGCTAGTCTAATTGGTAGCCGGTCCAATTGATCTAGCTGGTGGGCTAAGCTCTTTATTGAACCTTAACGTTGACTTTGGGTCAAATTGAAGACTTTTTATACTATATAATTGCTCCAACTAATCCTTTATCGTAAGAACTTGTAGGAAAAGGCTCTTTCTTGTCAAACACCTGATTCCTGTACAAATCCAAATGTTGCTTAAGAATCAAGATTTTTATCCGAACCACCGGTAGGACATTTCCTTCTCTGTACTGTTTACACTCCCAGACAGCGGTGTTCCAAGAACACAAAGCCACACTGAGGAGCAAAAGCGTGTTTTGATGCACAGAAGGAAAAAGCGAGGCTGTCACGGCCCTTCAGATCAGAAGCCGGTCTAGGTTCACGGTCAGTTTAGTGATTCGACAGTGATTTCAAAAGCAGAACGCTCAGAGCATGGCCTCAAACCCCCCCCCCCCCCACACACACAGATACACACCACCTTTCACTCACTGATTCAAAGGGAAGCCTTGCTTTTCCCGATCTGCCTTTACACCGTCCCGCCGAACTTTGTTTTGAACGTCAGTTTTGATTTATCATTCGAATCACCAAGCTCACAAAATAACTGGACTGCCCGATTCCGCGTCTCACTGCAGGGAAGCGCGGTTAGCCGAAAGGCAGCCGCGTCATCGGCGTAGTAGAGGACTAGCATTGCTAAATGAGAATTAACGATGGCGATGGATCTTTTTTTTTTTTTTGGTTTGTTTTTCTAATCAATGGAAGTGCCTCTGTATTCCCATTATGCAATTTGTTAAACATGAATTCAGGTTATTTTCTCACATATAAGCTATAGAGGAAGAAATTTTTATGTCTGGAGCAAAACAAGTGGCAAGTGTCAGCTCTCTAATTACAGACATCTTTATATATACAGGAGATATCCATATATATATTTATATAAACTTTTTTTTTTTTTTTTTTTTTTTTTGGCGTAATAAGCTCAGTGGCAGTCTAGTTATTTTCTGAAATATGGCAGCATTTCGAATTAATCTAGGAGTTTGTTTTCCATTGTCTCAGAACCCCGAACCCCCGTTATACACGCAGCATAGGAAAAGCCCAACCAGCAAAGATCTCGGATAATTGAAAAAAAAAAATTTTTTTAAAAAAAAAAAACCATTAAAAAAAAAAAGGTAACAAAAGACAAAAAATCGATAGAAAACGTATTTCTATAGTGAACCGTATCCGTAGTGTTGAAGAGAAAGAAGTGGCTTTTGAGTTCTTTTGTGTTTGGATGGGAAGTATTTGTAATTGAAAAATAATGTATGTCGATTGAGCCATGTGCAATGCCTTGGGTAGAGAAATGTGTTTGTCTGTTAGATTGTTAGAGGGTGTGATAGAAGAGGGGCAAAAAAAAAAAAAAAAAATACCCTTCTGTTATTGTTTCAAGTCCAAAAGGTCCGGGGACTCTAAACTACAGGGCGGAGAGAAAAAAAAAAAAAAAAGTCTTTGTAAGTTTTGGGAGTTTTTTTTTTTTGTTTGTTTTTTAAATCTTTCTTTCTTTTTTTTTTTTGTTTAATATCCATTTTCCCCTTTTTTTTTTTTTTTTTTTTTTTTTTTTTTTTTTTTTTGTTTTTTTGTAATGATTTGTGCTCAGAACTCGGGAGGGCTGAAGAAACAGTTTTGCAACACATCAAAAAAAATATATATATATATCACTAAATGAAACTGGTGCTTTTTATGGAATACAGTACATTCAAACTCTATTATACGTAAAAAAAAAAAAAAAAACAACAAGGAAGTGTTATCATAATGCAAAAACCTAGGAAAAAAAACCTGCATAATCTATTTCTTGTTTAGAATTTAGTAAAGGGGGGAGGGGTTCCTTTTGGTTAAAAAAAAAAAAAAAAAACCTGATTTTTCTCCCATAGGAAAGGTTTTAGTCACAGAGGATGCAATAAAATCCGACATCCCGAGTAGATGAAAGTAAACGAGAGGAAATTTGCACTATGTGTTCGGCAGCCGTAATGACTAACCCTTTTACGATAGATAGCTAAGTAACAAATCGCTTTGTCTGAGATGGATTGAAACCAGATCCGGGCCGAACGACAAGATCTTCCATCGTTTGAATCGGAAGATGCTTCTAATCCACTCGATGGCCTTTGAAAAAAATGGTCCGTACAGCAGACGCGAGACCTAGACCTTCTCGGTCCGTAGCTGTCGTCCATTATTTCATCTTTTATGAGCCGATCTTCCTACCGTCAGTATTCGTGTGAGCCGATCCGAGCGTTCCGTTAATTGAAATCGAGCTGAAAATGTCGCAAAGTGAACCCCACCCCCTGAACCCCCCACCCACTAACCCCCCAACCCGACAAACCAAAACACCTCTAAACCCACACCTGGTCTACAAAAAAAAAGCCAAAACGACTCCCGACACCGGTCCCAAATGTAAATGACCCCCAAACTCTAAATATTTGTTTTGTGACGTAGTGTTAGACTCAGAGCATCTTCAAGGTTGTTCCCTAAAAAAAAAAAAAGTGCCTTTGTTCACAGACTTCATCTTGTAATCCTCAGTGCCCATCTCAGAAACACCCAACGAACCCAACACCCAACCCCCTCCCCACCCCCCCCCCCCCACCCCACCCCAACCCACCCAACCCCACCCCAACCCACCCGAACCCGTTTCTATATTCTCTCTTTCTTCTCTTCTTCAAGCTCTTCAAAGCAGTATATAGTACTAAAGGATATCGGTGTGACTTAGTTCCTCTTTTTATTGTTGATGCTCAAATTGAAAAAAAAAAAAAAAAAAAAGACAAAAAAAATGTCCTTTCTGTCTTGTTTTTTCTTCCTCTGTACTATTTTCCTTGTCTTCTGCCTCTCTCGGACACTGGAATAGTCTGTAGTTGCATAAAAAAGCCGTCTTCGTTTTTCCCTTTTCCCATTCTTCCTTTCTCCCGCCTTCTTCCCGCCCTTCCCCATTTTTCATTGAATGGAGGGGTTTTTAAAAGATTTCAAAGGAAAAAAAAAAAAAAAAAAAAAAAAAAAAAAAAAAAGCAAAACCTTTTTTTTGTCTGAGCAGAATGCAGTTAGCTTACATGTTATTCTCGTCTGTATGCTTCACATTGTATACCATACCGATCTCTTCAGCTTCTCCATTGAACAGTTAATGTAAGTGAACAAGTTACACCAGTTGGGCTCTGGCGGGATGTCAATCAAAGGGTGTCCGAAAGGGGAAAAGGTTCCACCAGTTTAATCATAATTTAGCTTAGAATCAAAAGGCCACGGAAGGTAATTGGGGCTGCTGGGTTACAATAGGTTTGGGACTTGTTTCCATTGTATTTATTCGGAATTGTTTGGTTTTTTTTAACCTAAATTTATTTTACATCTTTTTTTTTTGTTGTTGTTGTTTTTTTGTTTGCATACGTAGGTGGCATCTGAAACGGGTTAAAGATTTGCAGTGGTTACATAAGACCAGCTCTCGATCTTAAAATGGCTAAACTCACTAAGCACCTTATCACAGAACGGGTCCAACAGCGGACGAGAGACAAAAACAGAAATACAGAAATGTAAAAACGATATCGATAAACAAATATTCCGCAATTCTAAGCCCGAGCCTCTCGGTCCATACCGACAAGTTGCATACCTTCGAAATTAGATGCCTTAAAAATCAATCAACGCACCAGCAAAAGAACAAATCCCAGCCCGATTGTTGCCAGCAACGGTATCGGAGGAGTAAAACAAAAAAAAAGCCATAACGTTGTGGAAAAGCATTCTTCCCGGGTCCTAGTGGTTTTTTTTGTTTTTATCTTGGGGGGGGGGGGGGGGGGGGGGGGGGTTTGGGGGGGGGTTTAGAGTAGTTCGATTTCCCAGCAGCCTTTGCCCTGTTTGTTAGCTTTCTTCTCTAGCCGTAAAAAAAAAAAAAAAAAAAGCTATTGCCTTTTTATAGACGTTCCCTCCAGAGCTCATGGTGAAATGCATGTGTTAATTACAATTTCTTTTCCATAATAAGAAAAACAGTTTGTAAAGAGCAGTACCTTTAATTGATTGAATAAAAGGATTGTTCCTGACTGTAACAATGACTCTGTGATTGTTTTTATTTTTTGGTTTCCCGTTTGTCGCGTATGCCTTCCGAACGGTCGGTTAGCTTTATCTTTAATTAGCTTAAAAACGTATTAGCTAATATTACACCGAAGCAGCGTTATAAGCTGTATTTCATACTGAGAGCCGAGGTTTTATACTGAGAAGTGGGAGCAATGTGCGAAGTGCTAAACACACACACACACCAGCGTTCATACTCGGGGCACGTGAACCTTGCAGCATAGCAGGTTTTGTGACGCCGGGCGGGAACCTCTTGTGCCACTATGGCATGTTATTTAAAGCGATGATAATAGTAGGGCACCTTTTCGATGACCTTATATCCAAAAAAGACTAAAACAATGACAAAATAACAATAACAACAAAGAGAAAACGCACAAACAGTCAAACAAACGAACTGGTTATCGTGTAGGGTAAACTATTGTCGCTGATATTATTGGATTATGAGTGTAAATTCTCAACTGTCAGATGGGAGAGGACACGAGCACGGCTAAAGGCCCTATGGCGCACGAGGGCGTACGGAGGTGACCCGGTGAAGAGGAGTCGGAGACGGCGTGTGTAAGTCTGTATGAAGTCTGAAAGGTAAAGTGGTGTGAGGTTATAAACAGACGTGTAGGCGATGTTCTAGTTGTGACTCGATCTGCAGCACAGACTGACTAATAGACTAATGCTGCGATTTTTTCGATCATTTCTCAGTGACGATTAAGTCAAATCTCTAGTCCCGAGCACAATTTTTACGTATAGTACGTTATGGGTCCATGGTGGGAGAATTGAACCCCGGACGAGTCTCAAGTCTAACACGGTGCACAATGCGTGAACACTCGTAACAATCGTTCACACCCGGGGCATTTCTTCTTCTTCTCCTTTCTGCCGAATATATATATATTCCCACTATCCCTCCCTCCCCTGTCCATGTCCAAACCACCTCAATCTGGCTTCCCTGACTATCTGTCCCAAACATCTTACTTGAGCCGTCCCCCTGACGAACTCGCCCCTAATCCTTTTCAACCTTAAATTATTTCCTAATATGCCATCCTTACGGGCAGCACGGTGGAGTTTACATGTATGTTAGGTTGATTCTAAAATGCTCATAGGAATGTGTGTGTCCCTGTGATGGACTGGTGACCTGTCCGGGCTCTCCGGGGTGTCCCCCTCCTGCCTTTCACCCTTTCGGATAGACTCCAGCAGATCCCCGTGACCCCGAATTAGGGAATAAGCGAGTATAGAAGATGAATAAATGAATGAATGAATGCCATCTTTGCAATTTTGCTTTATGTTCATACACCAAATGTCACTAGATTAATTGTTTGTTTTTTTACCAAAGAGTGTCGGTGATTCAGAGAAACGTTGCATGGGTTGAACCAAACATACCGTCATTTTTAGCACATGAAATAATTCATACAAAAGTCGGTAATGCTATTCAAAATGCACTTCAAATAAATCATTTCATTAATTTCAGTTCACATTTAATAATCCATTTCGAAAATTGATACAAAATGTCCTAAATATTATTATTCCATCCATCACAGCAGTAATAGTGTGGTAATAGTTACCAATTATTTTGTTTAAAAGTATTAACAGGTATACACACACACTCACGGATCGTACATGATTGCGTGGTCACAACACACCCAGTCGATAAGCTCGGAGCGCTGAAACCACAGCGAGATCTCTTTCTGTGCCACTTCGGGTGAATCGGATGCGTGAACGATGTTTCTGAAAAATCCACACCAAACAGACAGCTGTTTAATAACTATCTGTTAGAAACACAATGATTTAGTATCGTTCATTCATTCATCTTTCATCCAAGATGATTCCCTAATTCAGGGATCTGCTGGAGTCTATCCCGGCCGCCTTTGAAGGGGGCGAAAGGCAGGAGTTTGACACCCCGGACTGGGGTCGCCAGTACACACAGGGCCACACACGCTAACACCCGCTGTCCTATGGGCAATTTAGAGTCACCAATCAACCTAGCATACATGTCCCACATGACTGTGGGAGGAAACCGGGGAAAGTAAACCCACGCAGGCACGGGAAACACTCCAGACAGAAAGACCCCTGACCGGGAATCGAACCCGGGACCTTCTTGCTGTGAGGCAACGGTGTTAACCACCAATCCACCGTGCTGCCCCCGATGAATATCATAACCGTCAGCACGTGATTGAGCGTACAAGTCTACCTGCCGACATGGACGCTGAAGTCTCCTCTCAGAGTTCCAGGCGCCGCTTCAGCCGGATTTGTGTGTCCCACTAGCGTACGAGTGGACTTTATTACATTGTGGCCTTCCCACACCTATAAATAAAGATCACAACTATTATAATAATAATTAGTTTTATTCTTTTTTGCGTTTAAAGTGAACACACCCGACGTCTCAGCGACATTTAAACGGAGACGCCGTTTTATCCCGACGGGTAAATTTCGAAGGTTGTTAGAACAAATACAGCAGTACATGATATACGAAAGAATTCAAACGTAACGTATGTAATAAATGATAAAGACACATTTCCATAGTCTTTTTCAATAATATCGCCATCTCATAGAGTTTCTGTCTGTTCGGTTGTCCTCCATGTTGATATGTGTCCTCCAGTCCTTTCGTTTCGATTCATTCATTTTGTCCTCTGGAGTCGAAAAAGAGCGGACAACCTTTAGATCAGCTGTTATTGCCACGTTTCTACGTTTATATTGGGTGCTATGGCTCTGTCGTAAATGTCCTGTCTTTTCCACGAGACGGGGAAAAGGCAGCATCCGCTGGGGCGACCCTTCTATTTTAAGAATAGGAGAGCAGCACAAAATCCCGTCATCGGAACAGAGCAACAGTGACAACAGAATGACGTTATTTAAGTAGGAGGAGATGGAGAGGAGGAGGAAGAGGGTTGTAGGATCGAGTGGATCGAGCGTTTAGGCCCAATCAGCCGACAGCAAGCTTGCCTACGAGGCCTGTCTGAACTACGTACGACGATTGATCGATTTATTTATTTATTTATAAAGAATTCAGCATTAAAAGAGATGTTATTAAGTTCATGAAAAGTGTTTCAGTTCTCGATCCTCACCATCGCCACCACGGGTCCTGAGGTCATGTACCGCAGCACGCTGGGGTAGAACGGTTTCTTGTGAAGATTCACATAATGCTGGGCCAGTAATTCTTCAGATACCTAAAACGCACCGAAGAAATATCGATGATATAATACATCGCTCTACATAAATATTTCGTACACTCACCTGCACCATCTTCAGACCGACCAAGCGGAACCCTCGCCGCTCAAACCGCTCGATAACCTGACCAATCAGACGCCTCTGAACTCCATCGGGCTTGACTGCAACCAGAGTGCGCTCTTTCACCCCGGGAACGTCTGCATTAAGGTTCACGTGTTTAATTATTAATAATAATAATAATAATAATAATAATATGCCTTAGATATTAAAATACATTCATTCAACTTTGAATAATTGAAACTTTGAACTCGTACTTTACAATTACAACGTGACATTTAACCAGAGGGTTAGGGTTACATTCGAACAAACTTACATTCATCTCTACCAATTAGCAGTCCAACATCTTAATCCCCGTGATGGCACTTCCCCCAAAGTTTGTGCTGTATAGTATGTTTACGGGTAGCAGAAATGAAATCGGGACCTACTACACATCTGCCATGTTGTTTGTTGTCATGTGACCGACTGGAACCATACAGAAAAATAGTTTGTTTGTTTTTTTCTGTTAAGGAACCTCAAAGCTAATTAAAGCGTGTGAAAAATTGCTGGTATAAAAAAAAGTGTGCGATTTTTTTTCTCCGTCCTCATTTGCCTTTATTACTATTGGTTAGGTTTATAGGAGAAATTACCCCCAGCTTTTATTGTTAAGATCTTTAAATATTAAAAAAAAAAAAAAAAAAGTGTTGGCGTGAATTAGAAGCTAAGATATGATGCCAGTTTAAGTACGGATCACATTTCAACTCGTCCCTCACAGATACACTATGGTAAATAAGAAAACTCTTAGATCACGTGATTGCTTGACTAATTATTCTATTTAGAAATAAAATACTATTGGGTAGACGGTGGGGGAGTTGAGCTGAGGTCTATCCGATATAGAGAAGTGGTAGCTCAGCGGTTAAGGTGTTGGACCGCTAGATCGTGAGTTCGATTCAAGTTACCACTGTTGGGCCCCTAAAAAAACCGCTCTTAACCCCCAGCCGCTCAGTTGTACCAATAAAATAAACGAACGTCGCTTTGGACGTAAATGTGAACGTGTCGCTTGCCCGACTGTGCACATATTGCGCATGCGTGGAATAAGTGAACAAATCATTATTTCATTATTTCGAGAAAGTTTGTCATTGTTATGACTTACAAAATCTTATATATATTTATTTAATTATGGCGGCGACACGCACACAGACACATGCACACACACACACACGCACACAGAGAATTAATCACGGTTCTGAATTGAAGTTAAAAATCTGAACTAGATAAATTAGTAATTTAACTCATCATAACTATATACTATACTAATATATGAGTATATATATATATATATATATATATATATATATATATATATATATATATATATATAATATATATATATATATATATTAATTAGTTTTATTTACTAATTTGTCTAGTTCAAATCTGTTGTGAATCTGATGTAATTAAAGAAACACCGTAAATATGTTATTTCTTGATAATATATTTATGTTAAAAGAAAAAAAGAACACAGATATAAAATAAATAAATAAAACAAATGCATGAATGAATTAAATAATTTAATAAAAACCCTAATACATAAATAAATTTAATATAATAAAGAAAGAAAGTAATTCGTTAAAGGCGCAGATTTAATAAAAGGAAAACCTCACCTGAGAAACTGCGGTTTGTGTTTGGCGAAACCCGTGGGATGATCAGTTTCCCGCTGTTTAATAGTGAACGCTTTAACACACACAATGTTCCACCCGACATCATCATCATCATCAACATCACCCACAAATCTGTCACACTGAATAGATCAAAAGTGTTTTCTGAAGCGCGTCACTGCACTGCTTAAAGATCTCACACAACTGTCTACTTCTGTCAGAACAACTCACAGTGACGAAAATATACACACACACACACACACACACACACACACACACAGACAGACAGACAGACAGACAGACGGACGGTCATTCACCTGACGGGTCACACTCACTGTCTGCTTACAGAACAAAGCCATGAGTGAATTAATAATGATACACGCAAGTTATATATATATATGTATATATATATAAATACGAAAAGCAGGTAAAGGGAATCCGTAGGGAATCCCTATCAAATCCTTCGTTTGTGCTTGGCTGGTCATTAGTTTTACACGTACTGGTGTAAATGTAGTTTATGATCAATATTTAGATCAGATAAAGTTGTGAGTGATTGAAGACTCGGAAAATAACCAAAGACCAGTTTTAATAAAAGATTTTTTTTGTTTTTATTATGTATTTATACAGATTTGTTTTCTATTTTCTTTTCTTTTCTTTCATTGCCGAGAAACTAATTAAGGTTTATCTTATTTATGTCTTTATTATGACTATATTCTTATTATTATTACTATCATTTTTTGTCATTTATGTGGGTAAGTCCCGCCCTATATTTAGAGCGATAGCCTATCAGAATTGCATGTTGCATATATAAAGGCTGTGATTGGGTCGCCTTGGTTTGCGTCATCAGTCTGTCCTCAGGTGCGTGCGGGTAGCTGCGGTCCACGCGTGTGTTTAGCTGTTTGGCTAATGTTTTAATGAGCGCGTGTATAGCGCGTAATTATGTCTTTTGAAGTAGCTGTTCTACAATATTGTGTGTGTGTGTGTGTGTGTGTGTGTGGGCTGTCGCTTTCCCCGGGTAAGTCCGTTTTAATGAAAGTATTTGCATGGTGTTTGTATTTGCTGTAACGTGTATGTGTTTGTTTTTTATTCTAGCTGCGGTCGGTTCCCTTCATTCTTCGGGGAGCTGCGGGGACGTGCGACGTTATGACCGGTGCGTGTTGGTGATGGTACCGGGACGAACAACGAGCAGTCGCTTTTTGGGGCGATTGTTTCCTGCAGGGAACAGGAAATAGACTGCGCTGCTGACTTGCTGCCTGGTAGCTAGCTAGCTTGTGGGCTAGGTGTCTTGCTGCCTGGGTAGCTAGCTACTTGTGGGGCTAGGTGTCTTGCTGCCTGGTAGCTAGCTAGCTTGTGGGCTAGGTGTCTTGCTGCCTGGTAGCTAGCTAGGCTTGTCGGCTAGGTGTCTTTGCTGCCGGTAGCTAGCTGGCTTGTCGGCTAGGTGTCTTGCTGCCTGGTAGCTAGCCGGCTTGTCGGCTAGGTGTCTTGCTGCCTGGTAGCTAGCCGGCTTGTCGGCTAGGTGTCTTGCTGCCTGGTAGCTAGCCGGCTTGTCGGCTAGGTGTTCTAGGTGTCTGCTGCCTGACGGCTAGCTGGCTTGACCGGCTAGTGTCTTGCTGCCTGCGGCTACGGCTAGTAGTCTTGCTGCTTGCCGCTTGCCGTCTAGCTGGCTTGTCGGCTAGGTGTCTTGCTGCCTGACGGCTAGGTGTCTTGCTGTGTCTGCTAGCTGGTTGCGCTGCCGCTAGGTGTTTGCTGCCTGGTACGGCTAGGTGTGTCTGACGGCTAGGCTGCCTGGTGGCTGCCTTGACTGGCTTGGTGTCTGGTGCTGCCTGGTAGCTAGCTATGGTCTTGTGCGGCTAGGTGTCCTGGCTAGCTTAGCTGTCGGCTAGGCTGGTGCTGCCTGGTAGCTAGCTAGCTTGTCGGCTCGGTGTCTTGCTGCTGCTACGGCTAGCTGGCTTTCGGCTAGGTTCTTGGCTGCGGCTAGGCTAGGTCTGGCTTGGCTGCGGCTAGGTGTCTTGCTGCTGACTGCTAGGTGTCTTGCTTGCTGCGGCTAGGTGTCTTGCTGCCTGGTAGCTAGGTGGCTGGGCTAGTGCCGGCTAGGTGTCTTGCTGCCTGGTAGCTACTGGCTTGCCGGCTAGGTGTCTTGCTGCCTGACGGCTAGGTGGCTGGGATGAGGCTTGCTGCGGCTAGGTGGTCGGCTAGGTGCTTGCTGCCTGGTAGCTTGTCGGGCTAGCTGGCTTGTCGGCTTGCCGCTAGGTGTCTTGCTGCCTGGTAGGTGCTTGCTGCCTGAGGCTGGCTTGCCGGCTAGGTGTCTTGCTGCCTGACGGCTAGGTGGCTTTGACGGCTAGGTGTTCTTGAGGTGGCTTGTGGTGTCTTGCTGCCGGAGCTAGGTGTCTGCTGCCTGACGGCTAGGTGGCTTGCCTGGCTAGGTGTCTGCTGCTGCCTGACGGCTAGGTGGCTTGCCGGCGGCTAGGTGGCTTGCTGCTAGGTGTCTTGCTGCCTGACGGTAGGTGTCTAGGGCCTGCTAGTGCTAGGCGATGGTCTTGCTGCCTGACGGCTAGGTGTCTGCCGGTAGACGGTGTCTTGCTGCCTGACGGCTAGGTGGCTTGCCGGCTAGGTGTCTTGCTGCCTGACGGCTAGGTGTGCTGGGTGGTTGTCTTGCGGCTGGTAGGTGTCTGGCTATGACTGGCCTGACGGCTAGGTGGCTTGACGGCTAGCTGCACGGTACGGTGGTTGACTAGGTGCTGCCTGACGGCTATAGTGGTCTTGACGGCTAGGTGTCGGCTAGGTGTCTTGACGGCTAGGTGTGACGGCTGACGGCTAGGTGGCCTTGACGGCCCTGACTAGACGGCTAGGTGGGGCTTGACGGCCTGACGGCTAGGTGGCCTGACGGCTGAGGCTGGCTTGACGGCTGACGGCTAGGTGGACGCTGACGGCTAGTGACGGCCTGACGGCTACGGTACGGGCTGGAAGTGGCTTGAACGGCCTAGGTGACGGCTAGGTGGCTTGACGGCCTTGACTAGGTGTCTAGGTGTGCTAGGCCTGAAGCGGTGCTGCTAGCGCCGGCCTAGGTGGCCTGCCTGGCGCTGTGCCGGCTAGCCGGCCTGCGGCTGCTAGCCGGCCTGCTGCCGCCAGCCTGCCTGCCTGCTGCCTGCCGGCTGCCTGCCTTTGCTGCCGGTAGCGGCCGGCTCTGCGGTAGCCTGCCTGCCTGCCTGCTAGCCTGCTGCCTGCTGCCTGCCTGCTGCCTGCTGCCTGCCTGCTGCTGCCGGCTGCTATGCCTGCCTGCCTGCTTTTGCTGCCGGCTGCCGGCTAGCCGGCCTGCCTGCCGGCTTTTGCTGCCTGCCGGCTAGCCGGCCTGCCTGCTTTGCCTGCCTGCCGGCTAGCCTGGCCTGCCTGCTTTTGCTGCTGCCCGGCTAGCCGGCCTGCCTATGCTTTTGCTGCCCTGCCGGCTAGCCGGCCTGCCTGCTTTTGCTGCCTGCCGGCTAGCCGGCCTGCCTGCTTTTGCTGCTGCCGGCTTAGCCGGCCTGCCTGCTTGCTGCCCGGCGGTAGCCGGCCTGCCTGCTGCTTTTGCTGCCTGCCGGCTAGCCCGGCCTGCCTGCTTTTGATGCCTGCAGGCTAGCCGGCCTGCCTGCTTTGCTGCTGCTGCCGGTAGCCGGCCTGCCCGGCTTTTGCCTGCCTGCCGGCTGCAGCTGCGGCCTGCCGGCGTTATAGTTAACGAAATGTGTTGCTTGTTTTTGGTTAGAATTTGCTGGTTAGTTGAGTTATTGTCGGTCTTGTGTTTCCAGGCTCTGGAGTCAGGTGGTTAGCAGTTTGGAGTGTGGATGGTTGACTGCAGTCATTTTCCTCACTGGGTGTGTGTGGTGCTGAACAGATTTAATAAAAAAATGCATTTGTGCTACTGATATCTTGTCTGTGCTCTGTTTGAATTGAATTAAAACAAATCCTGCTGACAACACTGGATTCATTTTGTGTGATGACATGGTGGCAAAGTAGTAGGTCAGTTGCATGTAGAGAGGTTGAGTCAGGAGTGCTGTCTTGTGCTGCACCTGTTCTTCCTGGTTTCATCCCGATAATGTTTTGCAGTTTTTCCTTGGGGCTGGCTGGGGGTCCTGGAGCAACAGTGTAGCAGGTGAGGTTGTATAGTGGTTTTATTTATATGTAGGTCAGTGTTTATTGAATAAAGTGTGTTTTTGACAACATTTGTTTTGATGAAGACTGGTTTCTGGAGTGTTTTTCTAAAGGTGTATTTTGATTTTGTGGTGATGTGTGGTTGGTAGGTACCAACCTATACTTTGTGTTTCAAGCATCATTAATAAATTTAAAGACATGATGTAAATCCACGTTTACTGAAGATTTATAACTACTCACTGTCCTGCTCAATATAAAGAATTGACTGCACAAAACACCCCATGTTAATAAAGGGAGAGACTTGTCTAGTTGTAATCTTTATGTAATTCACAGGAGGCTTTGTCCTTGCAATTTAGTCTACATGCCTCCTAGTGACAGCAACCTTTTCTATTTGGACAAGACTAACCTTCCTCACCCAACAAAAAAGGACCTGCTGCACATTATTGACATGGAAGACGTCACATTCACCTCTTGCCACTTTAGATCCTTCCTGTGCCTTCACCTTTAAACCGCTGCCCCGTACCCCCCCCCTATACCCAGCCCCGTCCCCGATAACAGCACTCGATAGTTCCGGAAAGCGATCCTGCAACAACCAACCAACACCATTAGACACCTTTCGCAGTTCAACATATCTTTTACTACAACTGCACAAATTAGCCAACTAAAACCACCAGTACATGAAGCAAAAAAATCCACCCGATAACACGTGGTTTGACCCAGAAGGCAAACACGAAATTGGAGAACAACAACAAACGTTATCCAGCTTTCAACACGGACGTCCAAACACCGCAGCGTTACACCTTCATTACCAACGGTTTCTGGGAGCACTGGAAACAGATCAATCCATCTAAAACATCACACAAACGGCGACGTCCGGACCCGTCGCTTTCGATCCATTTCTACACCAAATACAAAAACTAAACACGTTAGAATCGGTTATAAAAGAAACCCACAATCCTCTGGACTGGACCAGACGGAATCACAAACGAAACGGTCGAGTCTTCGGATCCGAAATTCCAATTGATTCCGAGTGCAGGATATTTTCCTGACACCTGGACCCAAAGACTTATTACAACCCGTTTTTAAAAGCAGACATCGATTTGACCCGAATAACTACAGAGGCAGGTTCTACGTAGCAACAAATAACAGCAACCAAAAACAACAACTATTTGCATGTTTTATAGAATTCCAAAAAGCATCAAATCCATGTGTACAAACAACAGTGTGGAATTAAAATTGGCCACAAAAGAACTAATTCAAACGGAGCTCCCGGTACAAACCCCTACAACACGGAGCTCCCTCAGGTACTCAAACAAACCCTAAACACAGTGGACACCCCCTGGAGCGCCCGGGTACAAAACCCTGCTGAGCCAAAAGATGAACACAGAGCGAGCTAGTCTGCTACAATCTGCTAGTTATCTGAAATTGACCCTGTTCACTTCTACATCAGGAGCAGACACACATCAAAACAATCGGACCGTAACAATTTACAACACTACAAGAACACAACTACATCACACACACACCGAGAGAGAGAGGAAAAAAAAAAAAAAAAAAGAATAGATAGAAAGGCAGGGGAACAGAGACAGAGCGCACTGAACACACACACAGACCAAGAAAAGGAGCGAGGGAGAAAGGGAGGCAGAGCGAGCCAGAGACACACGCAGAGAGAGACAGACAGACAGACAGCCCCACACCACACAGATGGAGAGAAAATGATAAGTTACTTACCGCTTTCCTGTGTGGATTTGAAACATTAACATGGGGTAAATTAGAGTGGACTCTGGGCCGAGGTCACTAAACGAGCGTTACCCTTTGCTCGTGGAACGAGTGAAACAAACAAACGCATCCCAGCGCCAAACGGGACGTACGTCGGATACGGAGAAATGGCATGCCGTAACGCTGCTAACGCGTTCTGTGTCCGAATAATAGCCGAGGCGTTTTTTTTGGAATCGACATGACGTTGCGGTACCAAAGTGTAAACAAAACTACACAACTTTTTAATGCTTTACATTCGGGAGTTCCCCCCCCGACATGTTTGACACCACCTGCAATGCAATTGGTTTAGGAGATTACTTTCTTCAGCAAACGTTATACCTCAATTTTACACTCATTCCACCGGCATGCGGATCAAGAGCATGATATACTGACCGGACAGGACACGGAGCAGTGACACCCCCACACCAGTTCCCAAACCTTCTCCTATATTCCATATTTACTCCTTTCCTAAGTCACTTTCAACATGCCTACATTACACTAAAATACACTACAGTATACTATACAAGACACTAAACTCTGCTACTCTCACACACTTTGTTCTGCACAACACTACACACTATAAAATTCATTACACTATAAAACATATATGCTACATTCTGCACACTACACTATACAAATTAATACACATTATATACCACACACCATACAATATACTATAAAAACACACTTTACTATAAAACACTATGCACATTATACACTACAGTAAACTATACAATAAACCCTACACTCTGCACACTATACATTAAACACTACAATACACTAGACTCTGCAATATACTATACTCTGCATAACACTAGTGTATTGTATAGTAGAGTGTATTATACAATACACTAGACTCTGCAATATACACTACAATATACTATACTCTGCATAACATTACAGTGTACTATACAATACACTAGACTGAATTATACACTAGAGTGTATTATACAATACACTAGACTCTGCAATATACTATACTCTGCATAACACATAACACTACAGTGTACTATACAATACACTAGACTGCATTATACACGTACAATACACTGCACATACACTACAGTGTATAATATACAATACACTAGACTCTGCATACTATACACTACAGTATACTATACAATACACTAGACTCTGCAATATACACTACAATATACTATACAATACACTAGACTCTGCCACTATACACTACAGATACTATACAATACACTAGACTCTGCAATATACACTACAATATACTACACTACTACACTATACACTACAGACTCTGCACTATACATAGACATATACTGCTTACTAGACTCTGACAATACACTAGAAATATACAGTATACTATAAATACAATAGACTGCACTACATAGACTAGACTCACTGACTCTGCACTACACTAGACTCTGCACTACACTACTACACTAGACTCGCACTACACTAGACTCTGCACTACACACTACAGTATACTATACAATACACTAGACTCTGTTTAATAGAACGTGTAATAGTCTAGTGCATTGTAGTGTATATTGCAATGTGCACTACACAATATACAATATAAACTTTACTACAAAATACACTATACACGCACTATAAACTGTTTTATACTATAAACTAGTATACGCTACTGTAAGATTAACATGTTAAGAACGGCACGTGTTTAAGAATGTTTTGCTTACCTTCCAAAACAACAACTATTATTTTACTCCATATTTGATTATAGTTGAAACACATGGGAGGAAACTTAAAGGGGAGAACTGAAACAGCATCGAGTGCACAGTGCGTACACAGTGTTTTCTTATAAAACTTTATTGAAGATCTATCTCCTGAATCAGGATGGAATGATACGAAAGGAGCGACGGTCCGTCTCCTTTAGGACAAAGACTTAAAATCAGACGTTGAAGAAAAATGAAATTCGGCGCTCGGAATCGCAGCGGTCCCTTTTTAAAAACACAATCGCGTCGCGCCGGTCACTGACGAACCTGGCGAGCGTCCGCTCTCTCGATCGTCTCGACCGAGTGCTTTCGGTGGCACTTTTTTTTTTTTTTTAAGAGAACAAGGATTGCAACTCCAGGCGACAGTGCTTTCAACCCCACCGCTAGTGCATAAACAGGAAATTAACTTTAAACTGGCTTCAGCTCTTCAGCTCACCGTTTGCAGCGGTGGCACGTACACTTTGGCCTTATAATCATTGGCAATGTGAACTTTTGCAGAAATAAACGTTAAAAAAAACAAAAAAACAAATCCTGCGGTTCCGACAACACGCCGTCTCGCGTAGACCGTCGGTCGGGTCTCGGCGTAGGGTGCGGCTCGATCGCTGGGGTGGATAAGAGAAAAAAGAGACGTGGTTTGGCTATGCGCCAAGCACAGAACGTCGCTATAATTTTAGCGTTCCCGGAGGCAGGCTTCCGTTGCACAGTCTGTAAAAACGCAAGTCGTTCACCAATCGATACGCTCCCTGAGAAAATGATGGCAGGTCCTGGAAAATAAGAAGCGGGGTTACACGTCGATACACGCTTGTACGGCGCAGAGCTTATATTTTGCTAATCATACTTAAACCTAAAAAAACACCACACCGGGACTCGGAATTCTCACCCTTTCCGGCGTGAAGTTGCGGGCGAGCGTCGTGCGTTGGTGAGGGTCGAGACCTTGGCAGCCGTTGAGGAACTCTGGCAGGAAGGAGGAATAAAAAGCTGGGAAATCCACAGCCGCCATGTTGTAGAGGGCCAGAGTGATGTCGTCCTGCAAGAGGTCATGGCTCTTATGCAGGAGAACTTGTAGCAGCACATTGATGAAATGGAAGAGCATGGAGTTTCTGAACAGCTTCTGAACACACACACATTATATATTTATATATATATATATAAAAAAGAAAACAAAATGATCTGAAAATTAAGAGAAATGCAGCTCTCACCCTGTGGTACAGTTTGTGTTTCGTGTTAAGAATCTCCAGGTAGCTCAAGTTCTGTTTGAAGATATGGATATCCGGCTGTAGGAACGACTGTCCGAATGCCTGTCAAACAGACTTTTACATTATTAGGGGAAAACTACGATCTGGAATTAAAAACAATCAGACGTACATAGCTTTCACTGACAGAACAAACAACTATATAAGAAAAGGGTACCTGGGGTAAGAATAGTAATCTTCAGCGTTGTACAAATAACTACAGTGCGAAACGCAACAAAGATCACACACCCCCTGACTGCGTCATTAATGCGACAGGTCAAAATATGCCATCGATCCGAATATCAAACCATCGACGGGACACCAGCAACATTTAAAGCACAAGAAATCGGAGGCGTCATTTAACAAATTTGACAACGACGAGTCGTTCTTTTCTCTATGTGACCGTTTCCTGGCTGTCTTACAGTCAATAAAGTTCTGTCACAGTTGCATGTTTGCTTTCATTTAATTTTGAAAGACACCTTTTTTACAAGTCATTTAAATTGTTGAACTGTGAATAATATATATCGAGTTGATCAGCATAAAAGAGTAAAGATGGATTTTTTTTTCTATTCATTTAATTAGTTGATTTTATTCAATTGTTCTTTTGTTTTCTGGTTTTGTTACTCAATCCCAGTAGGTGGCGGTATATGCGCCGACTGGGTTTGCCGACCGTCGTAAAACATCAAAGACGACGCGGTGGATCCAAACGTGTCGTAGTTTACTCTTGTAGCTTCTTAACTACAGGTGACCCGCTAAAGTCGCATGTACTACTTTATTAAACGTCTTAGTACGTTTCTGGGCCTTTAAAACGGTATTCGAATTTTTATTTATTTATTTATTCTCTTTTTTTTGGGGGGTGGGGGAGAAAATAATAAAATATTTTATATGAAATCTGAGGGTTCTAACTTGGGTTCCAGAGATAAATGAAGGAGTTTGGAACAACACCTGGGTGATTTTAATAAAAAAAAAAAAGGTTTCATTTTGGAGTAAACTATCTCTTTAAACGTCCTCTAGCCGGATGACCGGTCCGGCCGACGTATTTTTAGAGCCGTTAAAGCGCAAATGACACTTTTTTTCTGCCGTGTACCTGCATCGCGGCGATAAACTGGGCCTCGTTCTCCATTTGTTCTTCCGCTCCCGTTCTCTGAACACTGTTTAGGACCGACGTCTTGAAGAAGAACCTCCAGTTCTGATGCAGGATTTGGAAAAGCAGCTCAAACATTTCGGCCTTCACGTCCGGACAGGAACGCTGCAAATCCGAAACACGCGTGTGTATTGTTTATATCGAGTAAACAGAAAACCTAATAAAGTAATAGCAACGATATATATAATGTTTCATTAGGATGAATTTCTTGTATGGTACGTACATCTGCCACTATAGGGTACACCTGCTCCATGCAAAGGCCGAGGATGCTGGGTAACATGGGTTTAAAAGTCTGACCGGGCTCCTGAACCACAACCTGCACAAATACACGCAGGAAATGAAAAGTGGATCGGCTATAATTTCATCTACTTTTATAAAACTCAATCTTTCTTACACACAATCGCAGTCACGTCTACTGTTACGTTTGCATACCTGGAGAATCTTCAGGAACTTCTCGACAACATTTGATCCAGCACTGCCCTCCTGCAGAATGCTGACTGCCAGCTGCTCCCTAACGCACATAACATCAGATCATTTCCACCAGTTAGACAGATCTTCAATAATGTTATTTTTAAAAAATCTATATTTTTTTGTGATCATCACAGGGATTTCTTATCTCAGGAAACGGGATAATCAATAATTATACACAGTTTAACGCTTAAAGCTCCGTCGTTAATCTTCCGGGGCCGTTTGAACGGGCAGAGTTATTCAGGTTACCTGGTGAACATGCTGAGAAAAGTCTGAATGATTTGTTCAGTAAAAGTGACTCCCATCTGCACCCGGAGTGCCTGGAACAGTGTGAGGAAGAAACTCAGCATCTCATCTGTTACATCTGAGGAAGTGAAGAGACAGACGGAGTGAGAAAATGAGAAAGAATATGAGAGAGAGAGAGAGAGAGAGAGACAGACAAACAGAGAGAAAGCAAGGAAATAGAGAGAATATGAGACACAGAAAAGACAGACAAACAGAAAGCAAGGAGATAGACAGAAAGCAAAGGGAAAGAGAGAGAGAGAGAGAGAGCGCAAGGAGATAGAAAGAGAATATGAGAAAAATATAGAGAGAAAGAGAGAGTGAGAAAAACAAAAAGAAAATGATCAGAAATGCACCATGGATATCAAAAGAACACATTATCATGGAAACCAATGAGACAAGATTTCATAAAAAACCCTACATTTCTGTTAAATCACTGAAACTTTTCCCCGTTTGGCTTAAAACTCTTTTTTTTTTTTTTTTTAATCTTGTGCGTTTTATCACGACATATCATAACAAGCCCGACATTTCCCACATTATAATACACGAGTATATTTTATTTAAACGCCTGTCTGTACGGAAAAAAAAACTATCACCGGCCGTGAATATAATAATCTCTTTTCCTTAAAAAATAGTTTTTGTAATCGAGCGAATTACACAGTTTGAACTTTAAGTGAAATGTTGTGTATCTAAGCTTGGCGGTAGATCCACTGTTTTTTTGTTTTTTTGAGTAGCAGTAAACAAGAGTGCAAAAGTCGAGTTTTATCGTACCGAGTGTGGACAATGGCATCACGCCAGATTTCCTCTGCTGTCAACACACTCAAACACTCAATGTTGTTTTTATAAATTTATTCTACACTTCTATTTTTGGTTATATTTACATGTTAATATAAACTGAGTCTTCGGACCTTCAAACGGACAGCGGAAGGTCTGAACTCTATAGCGACTGTTATTACCCAAGGGGGGAAAATGTGACTGGCAACACGCATATCCTTATTTAAAGGCTAATTATTAACTCGGCATGCGTTTCATATCAAATGCGCGTCTGGGTCTGTGTAAACGCTTTTAACTTCCGCGCTTTAATATAAATGTATTAAATATTCCGTTTCATATCTATTGCATTATTAAAAAGGGTTAATTTCAGTCTGGATGACCTCATAAATGCCCAACAATTCACTCATACCTCTGGAAATCTTTAGCAATTAGGAGTAAGCACAGACATCGTTTCAAAAAGTTTAATTATAGAGTCAAAGTTTAGCCTTCGCACATCATTAACAAAGATAAAGTGTAATCACAGTGTGATTTATTACATTTTTGTTATCTACATATCAAATAAATACAGTTTATTTCATTTACATCTTTGTTCTATTGTATTTATCTAGGATTAGAGTTTGTGTACTATATTTTGAACAAAATCCCCCCCCCCCAAACAAAAGCACCCCAATTAAAGTCTATTTAAGTAATTTGGTAAAAAATGTTTTATATCGCAATATATATATCAGAGAAAAACCAAATACATCAGGGTCCGGGTTTTTTCCGATAGACTCTTACCGGGCTGCTGAATGTACAGTGGAAACAGAGCCAGAGTGACCTGGACGGACTCCTGTAGGCTCTGGTAACATATCTGACGAGATTTTGTGGCTTCTCCCGATATGCTGTCCACGAGATCCTTTAGTACACACAGGGTCTGCTGCAGCACCGCTTTACCTGGGGGAAAAAAGGCCAACCGTACGAGACCACTTGTCAAATGGTGTTAGTAATCGAACAAGATCTGTTCCCACCCTTTCCTTTATAAGCTGAGAAAGCTATGCTCTACTCCCTCTAGCGTAGGACATGACATAACATTCCCGTTCTCCCTCACGGCCTGCGAGATAACTGCGGTTCCAAGTATTTAATATTATTTATAAGCACACGCAGATGCTTTGTGTCCTGCCCGCATGTCAAACAGGAAGCGGACTACATTCTGCTTCCTTCTGGAATATAGTTTCATTTTCCAATAATGAGCTACCTCAAACGAGAGCTTGGCAAAAGTCATTTCGGCTCACGATTACGTCATTGTCAATTTGTTTGACACACACAGAGGGGTTTGATTAAAATACCGAATGGTAATCGGTTTAAACTGTCGTTCGAATAATTATTTTTATATGCAGCGTTGTTGAAAATATAGAAAATCTTGTCAATGCACTAAAAAAAAATGACCTTCTATAGGAAGGATACACAATTGCACTCACCGTTGGGATGGTGGTCCGGTGGGCGTGGCAGCAGGCGGTACTGGTGCGTAATGGTGCCGATTAGACGCGCGTGACTGGCCGATCGACTCGGCCATTGCTGTTCTGCCTCTGGAAGACTTGGCCACGGTAAAAGGAGCATGTTTGACAAAGCCCTGCAAACCAGCACATGAGCCTGGACGACACACGCACAAAAGAAATAAACGAGTTCAAGCTTAAAAGTTAAAAATCTTTTTAAGCTGTTTAAAGGATACTCATAAACACACCTCCTGAAGCAGTCTGTGATTGTGGTTTTCTGTGATCAGATTGAAGACGTTCTGTACGGCAGATAACGACACCATAAACACCGGACGCACCGTTGTCGCCATGGATACCAGGAGGTGGCAAGCAGACAACAGTAATTTCTCAGGAACCTGCAGCAGACGTAAAGCGTACAAGATTAATACGGGTGCGATATTTACAGACGCGTGAGGACTGTCGGTTTCGTTTCGTTCTTCCGTTCGGTAAAACGATTACATGCTTCCAAGTGCAATTGGACTAAAAATAACCCAAGGATTCGGACATACTACTCGGTTATCGAAATATGTGATTTTGGACGAAGCCTTCGTCTTATTGCTATTATTACCTTGGAGTTGATCAGAGGTGTGGTGGCGGCCATGCATGACGTGATGAGGTCGACGAATTGCGTTTGATTCTGTTGCCGCTGCACTTCGCTGCAGAACTGTGCCAGCCAATGAGAATAAGCTTGCAGGGCGGCCAGGGATTGGGCATGGCTGTAAAAAAAGTCAGAATGGAAAAGGTTACGCCTTTTGGCCTAAACACAAAGCGCTACGTAGCACCGCTCATCGCCCTGAACGCACCGTACCGATAAAACCAACCGGTATTGCGTCGCAGAATACCGTGATGTATCGTATCGGGACCGGTGTATTGTGATATGTATTATATTGTGAGGCCCTGATTTTTTTTATAGTAGCTGTTCTCATTGTTGATGCAAATAAAGTAAAGACGGCTTCAGCTCAATGTGCGTTTTAATAACGTCATCTAATTTGTCTTGTAAAAAAAATCGGCTGTAAATTTAAAACATTTTAAGCTTCTCCGAATATCGCGTTAGCTTCATTCTGTGTCAATGTCTAAGGTCACAAAATCCTGGGGGATCTGTCAGCACTTACACATCTATAAGGTCGGGTTTCAGAACCGAAGGGACGGCCATTTCCACATCATACAGGCTGATCTGAGAACCGTAGCAAGTGACCTCCACAAGCCTGACAGGGAGAGAAAAAAAGATGATCAACATCAGCTGGACACCAACAACAAATATCTTCACAGTAACTCTGATTTTCAGATATTCACATCCAATTTGTTAGCGTATGCCGACACTTGACGTTTCCGCAAAAGATATACTCCAAATTTTCCAGATGCCCAACTTCAAACTGAACCGGCTTCAAACTGTAAAACCTACCGCACACCCGCAGGCGGCTACTTTGCTCTGCACGGACATTAATTTATTCAATGACACAGCCAATCATCAATTCTTTAAGCAATTAGCACAGCTCTCAAAAGCACCCATCAGATCAATTTTCTATAAACATCACAAGGGGGAAAAAAAAAAAATAAAACAATAAATCACGTTTATTACATTATACACACGGCATATACAATAGACAGGGAAGTACCTTAAAAATGGAGTCCAAAACACCACCAATATACCCATGTACTTTTGCTCAAAGTTTTCAATATTAAAGATCAATACTGACTGATACACAGACAGACAGACAGACAGACAGACAGACAGACAGACAGACAGACACTTTCTTTGTTCGAATATTTCTGATATTTGAGCAGCAGTTATTTATAAAAAGTCAAGATTTTTACTTCAAATAGCCGTTTTTTGGCTACATGGAGTTTTTAAGGAAAAAGTCACAGACCTCTGAACTATAGCCAGGGCATCGTTAAAGCGAGTGGTAAAGACGTCTCCGGTAAAAAACTCGGCCAGACGCCCTACGGCCTGCAGCAGGGAGCTTAGATCCCTCAGAGCGCAGTGCAGCTTTCTACAGTCAGCCTCCGCCGTAATGTTCAACCGGCGATCTACACAAACCCACGATAAAAAGAAACCAAAAACAAAAAACCAAACAGTTAACACACACAAAGGAGAATATACATTTCAACTCTACAGATAGTGCAGCCATAATGATAGAAAGTCTATTTGCCTTGTTTGTAATGGACTGTAGAAATAAACGGCTTCAGGTATAATATTTGCCAACAGTCTGGAACATTGTTCCTGCTGTAGGGTGTGTTTTATTTAGGTTGGAACAAATACATGTCAAAATGGTCACCTGTCTAAAGCTGACTGACTTTTTCTACACAAAAGCCAGTTGTTGGCTCCTATAACTGATGTTTTCAGGAGAGTTTTTGTTCATATGCTGCTGCTCAGACAGCCGATTTTATTGTTACATGAAGCAAACTGCAAAACTGCCAGCATTCGATTGCACAACAAATGAAAATCCACGAGGACATCGCAGAAAAATATGTAACATAATCACCTCTCGTTTCTAACAACCGAATGACTCGGGACCTAAGTGAGAGAACCGAGCTTCTTACACAACCGGCTTCTTTAAGAACGGACGCGTTTGCAAATCAGCCGTACAAGACGTTTGGCAATGAAAATTCACGTTTACAGAAGGAAAATGTTTGTATCGAGCCCGATCGATTGTGCGTACGAGTTATGCATCGGAGGGTAAAGATTTTACATTGGCATTAATTACTGCGCTTTCATATTGATGGAACGGTTCCACAGTCTAAATTGCTTATCCGTGGCAAAAAAAATTCAAAGCATTTAAGAATCTCGCCGCTCCGGACTTTCTTTTCCGGGTCTTCGCTCATTCCGCGCTTCCGACTCGCTCTGTGATCGCTCCGTGGAAAAACGCGTGCCTTACCGACAGTCCGCTGGAAATCTTTTTATTTTCTATTAATTAGATATTTAAAAAAAACCCCGATTCCATTGTGTTCCGTAAGTCGTGTTTGACTAAATTCGTTCTTACTTTATGCAGCTGAATTATAGGCTGTTATCATGAGTTGAGCTTGTAACGAAGGGATCCGACTTTTAAAAAACCTTCTCCGAACACCCCTTCGCTCCTTGCTCTGCCTTTACACTCCGTTTAGGAGAATTAGCAGATGCAAAGACAACGTTGTACTTCAAACGTACTTTAGTTTTCAATTAAATATACCTCTCTTTATTGCTTCAGGTGACTGAGGAAAAGATGTAATTTCACCTATTCTACACTAGATGGCAGCATGTGTGTTAGGAAAAAAATGCTAAATGATTAGAGGATGCAATACTCATTCTACATACCTTTTTTTTTAAATAAGCGGACCAAGGTACCGGCACAATCTTGTTCGCTCGCAAGCATCTCTTCGTCGGGATCAATTGCTAGATTTGCATTTATATTTTTATTTTCCAGATTGCAGGATAAAAGGCAACCTTACTGCCGGATATTGTTTTTCCAGTAGTTTGGTAACTACACGTAGCTGTCGTGTTTACATGACCGGGGCACGTTGATGAGTTAACGATGTCTAGCGGAGGAGCGGAACGGTTTGAAAAGCTTTCCGCATCATTTAAATCGCGGAGGAGCGGAACGGTTTGAAAAGCTTTCCGCATCATTTAAATCGCATGTATGGGAGCATTTTGGCAGAAACGCAGTGACAGTGTTTCTAGCACAAGCAAGTGACATAGTGACCTCTAAGACATGCTTATCTTTTTCTTCAGGTCTCAGGTTATTTTACACGTGTTACACAACTGACAAGTGAATATTTTATTTCAAATTTTTATTAATTTAGTAATCAATTAGTTTTTAACTTTTTTTCAAGGTTATTTGAGGCGAGTTGTTTTGTAGTAAATGCAAAACAAATTATATTTGTCTCTTCCAGCCTTTTTTGCCAATACCAAAAATCCACGACTCCAAAAGGTTTTGTGATCCGTTACACCCCCCTGGTTTGTGTTATTTAAAGTACGCATAAAACAATCTGTAGAGAAATAAAACACGGCTCACTTGTTCTAGTGTTGACGATGTACTGCTGCAGCCCGAGGTAAACCTCCAAGTCGTCTTGAAGCACCGGGAACTAAAACACACAAAATGATTCATTTTTTTTTCCATGAGGTTCATCAAGAACACGTTGGTGTGCAGTGATCAGAACATCCACGGTGTTATATTTAGACTTAATTAGAAGTCAATTAGCCAAATCAGACTTGCTAAAATGCTTTGTAATTGAAAGAAAATGAACAGACACACTTACCAGAATGGAGAAGGTCTGAGACGGAAGCAGCTCCATCACCTTGGCGACCACCTCCAAACTCTGACGCAAATATCGCTGCCACTCGGTTTGTTGCTACAACAACCAAAGACAAAACGTTCAGCCCAAAAATACAACCCAACAAGTTCACACTGCAGGTCTTGATGGCCAATTCCGATTTTGTGACTATATTCGATATTTCCATGACCCGCTTCCAACTTTTAAAACTGACCCGTATACAGCGAGATATCTGCGGGTACACTAAACACGACCCGATAATGCGATAACGATGAGGATTATTCAGTGTTTTGCTTTCGGCGCGACATTTAAAGGTCAGTATAAAATACTCTCAACGATATCAGTCAGATAGATCAATATATCGCTATTCGTGTCCACCTGACTTGGCGTCATGCGGCACCGTCGCTTATTCTGCGACATTCGACTCGCGTCGAGAGGTAAAAATCCAATCCGTCTGCTGTCACGGCAGCCGCTAACGCACGCGTCCGATTCGTATCCGATTTGATTCCGCATATAAATGAGGCCGGGAACGGATCTAAATATAACAAAAAATCAAATGTTTTTTTTCCGCTTACGAGATCTTGGGTCACATTCGAAATGTGCCAGAATTGGGTCACCAGGACATTAAACATGCCATAAATCAGACAATGACGTGTTTGTGTATGCGTGGTTTACGTCGTCATCCAGGGTCTCGTCGTCCAGCTCCTCCAGCTGACTCTGGTTCAACCGGAACTGAATGCGGTTCAGGACCTCTCGCAGCAGCAACTCTAACGCGTCCTTATACCTGCAATCAATCGACATCGACATACACGTTCCTGCTGATCCAAAGACACATCTAAAGCAACAGCCAATGCGGGACAAAAGTCAACATTTTTTCAATAAATAATATGCTTTCAATTCCGACAATTAGCTGAACATGTACTTGTTTAATTAGCATTATAAAATCCTTACACAAATGCAGACTGCAATCTCTGACACTTAATCCTCCCCGACCGGCTGGCATCGTGCATGACAGCGGCATGCTAACTAATAGCTTTGTGAACACGGGCCCAGGTGCATCTGGTTGGCTACCGATAGGTTTGTGGTGATTTCGGAAGAAATGTTATTTGATCGTTATAATTGTGGAAAGGTGTCGGCCAAAGTTGTCCGACGTGTAAATCTGTGTTTAGTTAAGCGAATTTCCGGGTCCCGCCGGACGTCGTTTCCTGCGTGACCCTAATTTGCGTGCGAATTTGCACCATAACGCCTACCTGTTTAACACGCTGTCTCTGTCGGCCAGGCGGCTTCGGATTTTGGTGGTCAGGTAGTCGAGAAAGACACTCCATATGTCCAGGCATGACAGGTAGCCCTCGTGTGTTGGCTATAAATATCAATATAAGCGGATTATTCAGACGCTCGTGAAGGGGAAAAAAAAAAACCCAGGAGAGATAAAGATTTGGTTTAAATATGGGTGTGTTTACCTGATTAAAGGTGTACTTAAACAGCAAAGCCAGAAACTCCACTAGAGGAAACTGAGCGTTGGACTCGATCCTTCTCAGATGAACGCTCACAAAGAGCCGCAGAAAGTCTGTGAACTTCTCCAAATAACTGAACCAGAGCATTATTCAAAGTAGGAGAGAAAAGACAACAAAGACAAAATGAGGAAAAAGAAGCTAAAGTCGTCCGCGGACCGCGAGAGCGTGTGTTGTCAGTTCTTGGCTCTGCTGCTTAATCGTTTGTATATGCAAGTGTGCATTTTCATTTTTTTTGCCTGTGCCTTACCTTTCGTCCAATTCCTGCAGTCGGTTTTTGACCGCGTGCATGTTGCCGTGCGAGTTCGTGAGTCTCTGCAGGAGGTAAAAAGTCTGCTGAAACATGCGGAGCAGAAACTCCTCAAAGTCCAGCGGCACGCAGTTTTTACACATCAGCTCGTTTATGCAGTTCATAGCCACGATGCCTAATTGGGCCCGCTTTGCATGGTCCACCGCGTGTCCTGTTCTTCCCTGGCTCCCGTTGGCTAACAGACCTCCAGGTGCAGGGTCTCTATTGGAAGTGGGCGGCGGCTTCGCTTTGATCGGCAGCTGGCAGCCGAAGCGGGCAAAGTGAAAGATGGAGGCCAGGAGGGCTGGTGTGATGGAGGAGGAGAGGGGGATCCAGCTAAAGAGATGAGCTAAGCACTCCAGAGCCAGCAGACACATCATGCTACTCTCTGACTCCAGTCCAAGTGGAGTGGCGTCACCCGGCAGCGCACCTAAAGAAACGAGGGGATTGTAGATTATTTTTTTCAGCAAATGCTTTAAAAGTGGAGAAAAAAAAAAAATACAGAATCATATGACTCACTTGTGTCTCGCGATGTAGGTGACGGAGGAGGCGTCGTTACCGACACGCTGTGCTTATCCCAAACCGTTTCCAAAATACCTAAATAATATCAACAATTTACATCAACCCCACACACCCGAATCGGATTTTCCAATTTACCTCAAAAATAACTTCATTGAATGGGGAAGTGTGCTGTTGAGTCTCACCGGTCAGTAGGTTTAATACAGTGGGTATCTGTTCCAGGAGGAGTTTTTTCAGCTCCTCTTTCCTGGCAACACTCAAATCTTCCCTCGGACACACCAGCTCTTCCGAGGTCATCTTTAACAGAACCAAACCCAGCGGTGCAAGAGTAGGGGACTGCACTAACTAGTAAACGCACACAAATGATTCAAATGACATAAAGCAAAAACCAAGGTGAACGAAACTGAAACACAACAAGAAGCAATTCCGTTCGGCGCACCAAGGCCCCTGACGGACACTTCTGCTCCCCCACATGGCGTACAGAAATTAAATAATACAGCGCGAGAAACACGAGTAGAACTATGCCGTTAAAGAGAAATGACTCGCACATCGTTTAGAAATAAAATTAAACGAGTCACGTCGCCTCCGTTTAGTTCGGGTTTTCTGCGTCTATTAACGGATTGCCTAAATATCAAGTGAAAGGTTTTCCGCCGACCGGCAGTTCCTAACTGCGCGCATGAATATCAGAAAATCTCACGAAAAAAGGAGAAATACAGACAAACCGTGACATTGGCTGGAGTTACGTTCCAGAAAACCCATGCAAAGTCAAAATATTCCCAGTCGACAGAGGTGAACCCCCTATGATGCCCTCTGCTGTATCCCACGATAACTTATAAGAGTAGTGTATGCCAGGTTATAAAGTATGGAATGATTAAAAGGTTTCTCGGAAATGATGTTCTTAGTAAATAATTAGTAAAAGTCCAGGGTTGCCTATACAGCCAAATGTTTGTGGACATTTAAGCGTCCCATCCATATGTGCTTCTGTTACCCTAAAGCCATGATAAAGGAACTCTTCGTACGTTGCAACATTAAGCCGGTATATCGGTTGACTTCAACTAGGAGGCTTAAACCTGTTCCGGCCTGACGAGATCACTGTACAGAGTGCTGAGCGTCAAAATTTACACCCAATCTACACGCTTTTGCTGCCCTATTTTATTCCGGACAATTTTTAACTACTTACATATTCCGGTAGATATTTCAAAAGGGACAAAGGAAGAACATGAACATCTTGGGTACCTGTAAAGTATTGCTAAAGAAGTCATGGTAGAACATTGGCCAGTCCTGGCGTCCGATGTCCACGATGACTTTGCAGAGCTTATTTCGGATGAAGAAGGGCAACAAAGCGTGTTGGGACAGCAACAACTTTGGCAAGCAGCTACGAAGCTCCGCTTTATCTTCACTGGCTATGCCGACCCACATTTTGTTGACCAGGTTCTAAAAATGAATGCGGGGGTTAGTGTTTAGCACGGACAGCGAGTGCTTACGGTGGCCAAAACGCGCGTATCCTCACCTCAAATACTGTAAGACTATACATCATGACGTATTCGTTTCTGCTATTCGAGAGGAAGTAGAGGCAGTGTCTCCAGGAACCCGGCTGGCCAGCAAAACTGTTCAGCAGTTCCTCTAAAAAGAAAAGCACACATTTTTACAACACTGAAAAGGTTCATTTGGGGGGAAAAAATAAAACATATTAGCCCTAAAGTGCTAAAATTCTAATTTGCACGTTTAGAGACACGATTTATAGCAAACAGGGTTTCATGTACAGGCAAGTCAACATTTAACCCATTATCTCATAGGAAACCCAAGACAAGCTGCATTCCAAGGCGAGTAAACATTTTTGCCAAGTCACTTCTATAATCAGGAAGTAAAGTGTGAGGATACTAAAGTACAGATAGAGCAAAGCTCCTCCAAGGCGGACAGTGACTTCTCGACGGTCCGTGTTTTGAGTGGTGACTATAAATGCCAGCCACCAAAACACTGAACTTCACTGAAAGTCATGCACGATTTACCGGTACAATTTGTGTGACGGATGTTAAAGGGCCTGTCAGATACACTGCTGGGCACCCGTCTCCAGCAGGAAACATTTTTCCTTGAAAAGATACCAATGCGTGTGAAGTCACATGGTTTAGTCAGCGGCAAAGAGCTTAAACATCAAGTTAACTGAGCAGCAGGATGAGCTTGTACTACAGACAAACACAAAGAACTCTTGGGGCAAAATATATTAAACAACCATATGAAAATTCATTCACTGATCGTAATCGAGGTAAAAACATTCATTGATCGGTGTTTTGTTTCTAGGTCATATTGCCCAGCCCTACACCTAACTATTAAATTAAAAATGAGATGCAGATGAGTGAAAGAGGCAGCTAAAATTTTTTACAACCACAATTTCTGCTAAATATCTATTTTGCCCAACACAAATAAACCAGGTATGGTTTGTCTCTAGGTTTTTCGTCCTTGACTCTGTAAAGCTGCTTCGGGATCATGGCTATTGCTAAAAAAACCAAAATGAAGTGTTGCTCAAAACAGCACAAGCAGCTCTGCATTCTAATTAACAATCGATTATCGATTAATCATGACTGTTTAACTATTTTGTTCTTATGGCAAAAAACTTGAAATTGTGTTTTGCCCAACAATGAAGTCTTCGGGATTTCCAAGCTCTTTTTGTGATTATGTTAAAATTATTTGATTTTACAGCAGCTGAAAGAAATCACGAACGGGAGAGATTATTGCTCCTGTGTTTGCATCTTGTTCAAAATACGATTCGAGTGCGCTCGGTGGTGCGTTGATCACGTTTTTTGTGGAACGTTACTAGGTCACAGTTATAGAGTAAAACAGTCGTGCTGAATGCACAGGCATTGGCTGAAGAGCCGAAAAGGGTTGACCTGAGGAGATGCTATATTCAGATCAATCCGGTTTTAACAATGGGCAATTTAAATAGGTATCGATATTAGAGGTTAGAATATCGATACAATATTGCAACAAATAAAAATACCTCAACACTTAACTGTATCGATATTTTCACACAGCCTTAATAAAAACATTACAAAAAGCGACAAATCGATTTATCATTAATAATCATCCCATCATGCCCACCCAGATGTTTTACTTAGAGGACAGACTGATGTACTCGATTATATATACAGTCGGTCCAGGAGGCTGGTTTTGCTTTAAAGTATAAAGAAGGCATTCCTTTCACCCATCAAAGGGGTTAGAACGCTAATGGATACAATTGAAGGCAGACCATGCGCTCCTTTAAGTGCTTTCAGACGCCCTGTGAGGTTTGTAGAAACATCCAGACAAGATGTTTTTTATAGTTAGCGGACAAAAAGTGTAATGGAGGTGGTAACCAAGTGAAACCACTTTCTAATTTCTAGTCTGGTGTTGAACTACGCACCAAAAGACTGCAGGTTCCATTCCCAGCACCATCAAGTTACCGTTGCCGGCCCGCTAAGCAAGGCCCTTATCCCCTGATTGCTTAGTCGTATAAAAGAGTGTATTAAATACAAGTCGTTCTGGATAAGGGTGTCTGCTAAATACTGTAAATGCAAGCTAGGCAGGACTGAACTAAAAAGAGAAACGGAATCTAAAAAGGGTGAAATATTTAAAAATAGATCGACGTTGCAGCGTAATATTTCCAAAGTGCCATGTTTGATCATGAGATTGGATTACTGCCTGTGCGGCATTTCTGCACACGTCGTTTATGCGTTCTTTGTCTTTCTAGGGTTTGTGTGGGGTTTCTATGGGTTCCCTGGTTTTCTTCCAAAAAAAAATAAGAAATAAAAATTGTGCCAACTTCCATCTTCCACCTATTGCGCAGGGCACGTCGTTGATACGGTATAATAATAAAAAAAATATATTTACCAATCTCTCTTTTGCGGTCATTAGTAGTGCAGCTGTGGAAAAACTCGGTCATAAGACTTTCTAGTGCTCGTAACGAGGCCTCTTCTGACGCCTGTGAACAGAGCAGAGATAAGCTTATAGATATTCAGATGTGTCAAAGATGGAGGGAGGCAGGCTGACAGAATCTGTAGAAAGAAGACAGTTAGAACACACACACACACACACACACACACACACTTCCCCTTCCCGTGTTTAACTCTGATCGTTAATGTACCATCGATCGTTTATACGGTATTTGCCTGGGCTTGTTTTCGAAAAGTAAGAAGTAAGAGAATTTGAGGAAGAGGTCGAGGAGCCATACTGAAGCTGAATTCTTTGTATGAGTCACGACATGTCGCGAAATGCATCGTGTTCATACCGCAAACCGAGACGTTGCGTTGCGCAGCTCGAATCTGAACCAATAGTGACGAGGAAACCGTTATTTACGCTATTTAAACCAACCCCAGACGTAACATTTCAACAACTATTACCCCACTCGCGAATAATATATACAATTTCGATTAACAATCTGTATCCAAACCTTATACCCAGCGGGCAGGTATATAAATCCGCCCCTCAGACACTTGTCATTTATACGGAAGCACCGAATCACGATTATTTTGGCGAGCCCGCATGAGAATCCATAAAGCGACGTAGCCCAGGCCAAAGCTCAATTAACTCACTTGCTCGTATCTGTCGCCATCCTTAAAAATAACAACTGTAAATTAGGAGGAAAAATCCAAAGCGGTCACATGTGAAAGAATGTCGACTCACCATGTCCGGTCTCCGCTTTGCTGCGTTTCTGGGGCTAAAGGTTAAGATTTATCTGCTTAGGGTTTATCTGTTGGCTCATAATGCCCGGGAAAAATATTCACCATCCCCAAAAGAATGTTTCTCCCAGACCCGGGGCCTGGTTCCGTCTCTGGCGACACTTGTTATTGTTGCTCCTGCAGCAATACGGGAGCTTTAATGGAGTGACAACCCACACGACGCCGCCCGGATGCAGGTGAACACACGCGTGTAAAATGGTCTAAAATCCTTATCGCAGCGCTAAAAAAGTAAATATCTGTTTTATTGCTTAAATAAGCGCCTCGTCCCCGCTTTTTAACGCGCTAGCGGGTAACTGGGCCACTCCTATAGTTTGTACATTAGCGTGTTTTTTTTTTTTCTTTCGTGCAGGCCTCCTAGCTTAGCTTCCGCTTCCTCTCTCTCTTTTTCTCTCCTTCTCTCTCTCTCTCCCCGCCTGATCGCTCCGCCCAACCGGAAGTGAAATCTTAATCTAGGGCCGGATGAAACCGGTCGCATCAGGACGGTGTGGCCTGTAACTGTACCTTAGAAAAACATCACCAATAATGTCGTCATGAATTAAAGCACTAAAAATCTACAGACAATTTAAACAACTGGACTGGGAAAATAAACTTTAAAAGTATACAAAAATGCACTTTATTAACCATAACACAATGTTGGCTCTCATCAGGTGATACAGTATGTTAAAGCATCCCTGCTAATGTTGGTCCAAAGTGGATTTAAAAGTTAAAATTCCATATAAATGTATTGATCTTCTTCTTCTCCTTTTGGCTGTTCCCTTTTAAGGATAGCCTCAGCGAAACATCTGTCTCCACCTGACCCTATTCTCTACATCCTCTCCTCGATTATCGCATCCATATACCGTGTCCTCGTTTATCGCATCCATATACAATATAAATTTATTGATTCTTCTCCTTTTGGCTGTTCCCTTTAAAGGATAGCCACAGCGAATCAGCTGTCTCCACTTAACCCTATTCTTTACATCCTCCTCACTAACTTCATGTCTTCCTTTATCACATCCATATACCATGTCCTTGTTTATCAAATCCATATACAATGTAAATGTATTGATCTTCTTCTTCTTCTTCTCATTTTGGCTGTTCCACTTTAAGGATAGCCACAGCGAAACATCTGTCTCGACCTGACCCTATTTTCTACATCCTCCTCACTCACACCTATTAACTTCATGTTACTTGTTTATCACATCCATATACAATATACATTTATTGATCACTGTAAATAAATGGTATAAAAAAAGCTTGGCAGACATTCATTTAACATGACCCTTTCGGTCTGTTTTGGCAGCTGGTGGCTAGTCAGGTTGATTTTTAAAAACTTTTTGGTCAATTCTGATACTATTGCTTCTGAAATGATTATTAGACCTTATAGATACAGGCCTCTACCAGACAGATGCTTCTTTAGAAGGTTGATGAGGCATCTTTACAACACAGGGTAGTGGCACCCAGATTTCATCAGCTCGGTGAATCAACATATTCAACAGTACACGTTATTCTTTTACACAATTTCCTCTGATGTCACAATTTACCGTAATATCTAAAATGCACACAATTAAATATCTAATAGGACAAAATTTGTTTAAAAAATGGGCCAACCAGAGAATTGAAATAATAGTTTATTTTTTCTGTATGAGTGCAAGGAATTAGGTCACATTCAGAAGCAGGAAGTAACATGGGAGCTTCAAAAAAACCTCACACACACACAAAAAGCGAATTTGTAAAATGCGATTTGCGCTTTAACACGTAAAAAAAAAACCATTTCCGGTACAACAGGTTTGAATACCCACAATTTGTGTACACCAACCAACACTGGCCAATGGTGTGCACAGGAACCATATTTGCACAGGATGTGACATGTTAGTGTGTGATGCTGATAGATAGTAAATTAGTATTATTAAAAATAACCTGGTCATTGACTTTGCATGCTGGTGCCGTTAACCACCAAGTCACATGACCAGAAGCTTAACAAGAGTGTACAGCATTTTACATTATCTAAAAGTCTCTGATTACAGTATTGGTACAAGTCAATGTGACCAGTATGTGACAGTATTAAAACTGTAATAAAATCTTCATAAGCATTACTAAAATAAAATAAAAAGGTCCCTTCATGGTCTCTAAAATGTCTTTACAAGTCTTATGCCTTCTGGATCGATTAGGTTGACTTGCTGTCCTTAGATGACAGGTGACGTGTTCTGAGGTCTTGTATGTGGTAGGCCCAGGCTCTGTCAACACCATCCCCTTCGATCTTGCATGGGCTCCAATCAGGAAAAGGAAAGCGTCCGGTGACAATCATAGCATCTTCCGGGAGCTCGGCTAGTAGCTTCTTTTGCAAGAGTGCGAGCTGGGGTGAGGTAAAACGTTCTGTCAAATGCTTCAATATGCAAATATTTTTTGTAGAACCATGTGGGTTCATGTGTGTGTATCGGTGTCTATGAAAATCAGACTCTTACCACACTTGGAGCCAAGAACACGGTGATGTTCTTATAGTCTGAAAGATTCACCTGTAAATAGCAAATTTTAATGAAATATAATCTCTACTAAAGCAAAAAAACTGAAATTAGATTCTTTTGTCGGCCATTGCCATACCTTCCATAAATCTTCCCTCCGAAAAGAAACATTCCCGTGATTGCCAGATCTCCAAGCATAAAATCTCGCAAGCCGAAGGAGCCATGGGTTCAACTCGTAGCCTACAGCGGGAGAGAAACCCAGTCGACTCGCTTCCAAGACCTAGAGACGCATGCAAAAGGATAATGCAGCAATTTATGTGCGATCTTTATATATGTCACATATGTGCAAAGCATATGTATGTAAAAGATTTTGGCCTACTGATCAGAAGGTCGTGAGTTTAAATCCCAGCGCTGCCATAGGTAACTGTTGGACGTTCTATGCTTCATAACTATTTACATTAAAAAGTGCTGCGTCGCCACTTTCCACCACATTTTATGATAATATGACTAGTCGTATATCCTGGCTTTATCACCAGCGAGTGGTGGCTCATGGTTAAGGTGTTGGACTACCAACCTGAAGATTGTGGGTTCGATTCCCAGCTGCACCAAGCTACCGCTGTTGGGCCACTGAGCAAAAACCTTAACCCCCAATTGCTCAGTTGTAGAAATAAGAAATGTGCAATTCGTCAGACTTAGAACAATTTGTTGGGAAAGTGGTGGCTCTTGGTTAAGGTGTTGGACTACCAGCTCCACCAGGCCACCACTGCTTGGTGGCACCACCACCAGACCCTTGCTCAGTTGTATAAATGTAAATCTCTCTGGGTAAGGGTGTCTGCCAAATGCTGTAAATGTGAAACATTTCAAATACTGTATTTCACATACTAGGGATTCAGACTTGCCCCACATTTTCTTCTTTTTGCATACTATATAGTATAAGTATGTATTTTCGGACACAAAGAGTTAATTCAGAGAAAGAACAAGCAGAAGAGACTATCTTGGACCAAAAACCCTAGAAATATATATTAGATCAGTGGTTTATGAGAGGAAATTTGGTCAATTGAATGTGTGGTTTTCACTGTACAGCATGGAGGAGGGGGTGTGATGATAAAGGGCTGCTTTGTTGGTGAAACTAGTATTGCTACCACAGCATTTTGTAGTGACACGCCATCTCATCTAGTTTGTGCTTATTGAGTCTTTTGTTTGTGTCCCAACAGGACAATGAAACCAAACACACCTCTGCATCATTTAAACTCTATTTGTATGAGAAGAAGAGTGATGGAGTCCTGCATCGGATGATCTGTCCACCACAATCAACCGATTTAAATCATATCGAGATAAATTGGGATGAGTTGGCATGACGAATAAAGGAAAATCAGCCAACAAGTACTCAACACCTCTGGGAACATTGTTTTCAGGTGGCTACCTCATAAAGCTGACCGCTAAGGGGGTGCAAAGCAAAATGCGGCGCAATGGAACGCATTCTGGCTTATTTAATACATTTTTCCACATAATTCCACATTAGTTCAGATTAAATGCACAATGTTGAAAACAATTAAAATGAGAATAAAACTGCGAAACACACACTGTTTTCTAGAGCAACTTCCATTTATGTCATTTTTTTTATTCAACTGAGCAGTTAAGGTTTAAGGATCTCGCTCAGAGTCTTAGCGATGGCAGCTTGGTGGTGCTGGGAATAAAACCCCTGATCTTCCGATTAGCTGTGCAAAATTAAACACCGTGCTAATACTATACTTTACTGTAAGTGTGTGACACAGGCCGAATCATGTTATCCTTGCAAATCATTACAAAATGCAAATCCTACTTGCAGGGTATATACAAGCTACCATCTTTTGTAACATTACTAAGTATTTATGCAAACAAAAATGAAGGACATACTGACAGAAAGCTGCTGTATACATGCTGCCGGTCTCTACAGTGTTCACTGTAGGAGGAATAAGGACAGAGTACTAAAGTCATCTACTTTCACGGGCTCGATGTATTAGTTCAATTTCCGCCACATTGCTTCCTCTTTCAAAGTCTCAAGTAATTTTGTGGTTTGTAGTTGAGACAGAAAGTCTTCTCGAATACACAAAGGAAAAAGTTTGCTCAGACGAAACAAACACACGTCGGTGTGTTTCTTTTTTTTTTTTTTTGCTTATATAATGCAATTTTAGTTGAATTTCTAGCCTGTTTGTTTAGCACGCCACATGCGCTCTGCATTCCTTCTGAACACACACCTACAATTACCCGAATCCTGCACACAAAATAATGTCCCCAAAAACATCTCTAACCTAGTCATTATTTAGGTCGATTACATAAATATGACATCCAATTGATATTTAATAAACTATCGTGCAACAAAATTATTACATTATTACAAAAACAAAGAGACTGACTGAGCAAAGATAAGATCATTAAAAAAGAGATCTAAACTAAAACCTCCTTCACACACACATTCGCCCTTAGTCTTTCAATAAAGAATTCTCTCTCGCCATTTTTTAGACCCTGGAAAATTAAAATGGTCATCAAAGTGTATTATTTTAGCTGAAATGTCAGCTTATGACTAAAAAAGGGCATTTTTGTTGGTAAATTTTCCAAATTTTGAAATATTTTCCTATAAATTCCCATAAATTCCAAGTTTCCAACTTGGAATTTACATTTACAGCATTTGGAAGATGCCCTTATCCAGCGTGTCTTACATTTATATCATTTATACAGCTGAGCAATTAGGGGTTAAGGGCCTTGCCCACGGTGGTGGTGGCTTGGTAGAGCTAGGAATCGAACCCACGCTCGTCAGGTTGGTAGTCCAACACCTTAACCATGAGCCATGTTTTGAAACATTTCCAAAATCCCTAAGATGAAGTTTCCATGGAATGTTTCTGGATATTTAAAAAAAAATATCTGCCCCTTTGCAATCCTAACCGTAAAATAGTTTTTTAAAATCAAGTCATACAGAGCCTTCGGTGCCGAGAGGGTTGAAAAGCCGTTCTCCTGATCGGTTACACACAGCCACCACATGATAACAAATTTAAAGGTAGTTACTTACAATTCTACCGTCTCCTGAGCCCAAGTCGGCAAGACTTCCTGTACGGTCTTTCAGCAGAGTCATAACGTTACACACCTGCTGTTTACTGGCTGGTAGATACGGCACCTAAACCAACACAAAAAAAAAAATCCTGCTAATATCATGTACATGTACAGCATTTAGTAGACTTACATTTATTTCTCATACAACTAAGCAATCAAGGGTTAAGGGCCTTGCTCAGGGGCCCAGCAGTGGCAACTCGGTGGTGCCGGATTTAAATCCCAATCTTCTAATTAGCATTCCAACACCTTCACCGCTGTGCCAGCACTTTCCTATACTCTCCTTAACAAACCTGTAATTTTAAAGGCACTCTGCGGAACCCAGGCATCAGAATTCCTGCCCAGACAGCATAGACCGCGAGTCCCGTCCCCGCTGTCAGCTGCAGCAGCCCCCAACCCCCGAGCCGCTTCTCTTTAAACTGGCCCAGAATCTCCTCCTGCGTCTCATCTTCCATGCCTATAGTTAAAAATCAGAAACGGTCAGAAAATAAAAATTCACTAGATAACAGTATTACATTTAGAGCAGTTAGCAGAAACTTTTATAATAATCACATTTCATTACCATTAGACAATTAATACATTTAAGCAGGGAAGAGCTTTACTTAAGGGCCCAGCAGTGACAATTAGGCAATCCCGGGACTAGAACCTAGTCAACATTACAGGAATGTTATTAGTTTTCAAGAAAACTTTGACATGCTGTCTGTCTGAAACCTATGAAACCCATGAAGAACATCTACATGATGCTGAACAAAAGAAACGGTGATTAGTTACTTTACATGTCAGTCAGATGCCCTTTTGGGCAATAAGGCTGGTAGATGTTCTACCACCGGTCTGTAGGTCTGGAATGCATAAACACTTTAGTCTTTAAGTTCCTTCAGCTTAAATCGTCTAAACACTTCCACAGCTTTTACCTTTCGCCATCAACCATCCAGCACATCCAGTTTCTGAGGTAAAACAGCTGTAAATACCTCATAAAGACGTATTCTGCATTCTGGACCTCGAGGAAGACTATTACTAACCTTCTTCACTTCTTTTTACCGTAATATTTGTAAAAGTATTACCTTAGTGTGTGTAAAAATGAGCGCTTTAGGAGGTTCATCCAACAAAATTGACCTCTACGTTTAAGATGGTTTGTGTTTTTCTTATACGTCTCATGTGAGAGAAAAAAATAATGTGTGTGTGTGTGTGTGTGTGTATAATGTTGTATAAGTTATGTTTTTTATGTACGTGTGTTATAAGGAGTAATCACCCAACCTTATGCTGTCATGCATAACACACACACACACACACACACACACACACACACACACACACACATTATATATATATATATATATATATATATATATATACACACACACACACGACATTATTTATATATATATATTTATCATGTGTGTATGTATGTGTGTTATAAGGAATAAACACCAAACTGCAGTCAGCAATCTGTCAGAAAAGATGCTGCCATGCACACACACTCTTACTCTCTCTTAATAACACACACACACACACACACAACATTAGACGTTATATATTTTGTCCTTATTCTTGTTAATCAGTTCGAATTAGATGTTAGGTTCAAGTTATAAAGCTCGTATTTGATGCTCTATTACAGTAAGTTAAACAACAATACACACACACACACACACACACACACACACACACAATAAAAAACACGCTATAAACACATTTAATTCACACTCATTTATTCGAACCGTAACAGCGCCAGGAAACACAACTAACCTGGAGGTCGCGACACCAAACCAGTTCAAAATGAACACTTAGGGTCAGTTTCCAAACGAGTTATTTTATGTAAACATAGTGTACACTAAGTAGGAGGTATAATACTTTGGGGATTATAATACATTACTTTACACCCGACATAGTGCACTGGAATTAGAATGAGAACTGTATTTGGGATTTCTCCCTAAATAAAAGTCGCGTGTTTTGCAGCAGCGTAATTAAAACAGACGAGGATACGATAATTATAAAATTACAATAAATGTTAAAAGATTCCATTATTTTATGTCACGTATTATTGTAATTTTATATTATACAATTTAAAGACTGCTATGATAGTGAGTGTTTTTGTTTTTTTAGCATTTGAAAGTCGACATAAATATGCGCCGGAACTAAAAACAAAAGTTAAAACGATGAATGCAAAATTAAAAGAAAACAAAACCGATTTTTTTTACTTTTTAGATGAGAAAAAAAAAAAAAAAAAAAAGGAAGTAATAAAGCAACCGAAGTGGAACGTCAACATGTAATGCAGCTTGGTTGTGACGTCAGACGGTGACGTCAGCGGTCAGTGGCGAAGGCAGAGAGACATGGTTATTGAATCTATCTAACATCCTAGAGGTTTAATGATGTAACAAAATGAAGTCATGAAGATAATTTGTTCCAACTAGACTTCCTTTAACATTACATTCCTGCAGGAAGTGGAATTATTACAATAACACTGTAAATAACTGCAAGTACCCCTCTTGCATGGCAATGCCTCTGGTGACAGGTGGAAAGGAGGAGGAGGAGGAGAAGAGAAGAGAGGAAGTGGTGATTCTTCTTCCACACAGTTAGAGTGAGTTTATTTTTACTGCTTTAATTACTGCTACAGGACCAATCATTAAAAATGGTTTACATGCTCAATATGTGTAATACCACACTGTGTTATAATGCCCTTTTGTATAGTATTGATGGGTTTTGTAATGCCACACTGTGTTATAATGCCCTTTTGTATAGTATTGATGTGTTATAAGCCCTGTTGTATGTATCGATGGGTTTTTTCTGTGTTTATGCCCACTTTTATAGTATCGTATAGTCGATTTTGTAATGCCACACTGTGTTATAATGTTATAATGATGGGTTTTGATTGCCCTTTTATAATGTATAGTATCGCTGTGTTATGGGTTTTTGTGGGTTTTGTAATGCCACACTGTGTTATAATGCCCTTTTGTATAGTATTGATGGGTTTTGTAATGCCACACTGTGTTATAATGCCCTTTTGTATAGTATCGATGGGTTTTGTAATGCCACACTGTGTTATAATGCCCTTTTGTATAGTATCGAGGGGGGTTTTAATGCGATGTGTTAATGTATAGTATCCCACACTGTGTTATAATGCCCTTTTGTATAGTATCGATGGGTTTTGTAAATGCAAATCACTGTAGGCACCACACTGTGTTATAATGCCCTTTTGTATAGTATCCACACTGTGTATAATGCCCTTGGTTTTGTGCCACACTATTAGAAGATCACTGTGTCTGATAACCAACGCGCCCTTTTGTAGAACCAACCAAATACACGTGTCTGAACGTAATGCATTTTAGTTTGAGTTTCCTTTCTACCACTGTTAATTATTCTAGGGTCTAAAACTGCAGTGTTATTAAAGATGTCATTGTTGAATAAAAGGTTTAAACAGGTGACAAATGAAGAACATAGCGATCAGTGTAAAAATTAAAGACTGCAAAATGTTTTAAATAATAAAATAAAATATAATAATACAAAAAATAATATTAAAAGTATTCACCCAATTCCAGGTATCTGATATTTTAAACCCGTTAACAAAAAAAAAAGATCTCTAATAATAATAATAATAATAATAATAATAATAGTAATAAAAATAATAATTGAAAGTGACAGTAATTCTACGGAAACGTAGCACATTTTAGATTAACAGAACAACAAATGCAAGACATGATTATAAGATTGAACATTTTTTCCCCAAACTTACTTAAGACAAACAAGTCACCGAACAGGAAGTCATGGACCAAAAGTGGAAATCGTAATGAAATATTTCTGAAATTTCTGAACCAATCAGGAAGAAGAATTCAACTGCTCGGCATTATAATGACATTTATGATGCTTTATTTCATAATCCATATTTTCCTGATTTAAATTTAAGTAACAAATTGTTGGATTCGGTTTATCCTGTTTGCTGTTAAGGTTGTGAATCATATTTACAGGTTAAAAGAGTGGCAACATGGTGGCACCCCAAAGAAAAGTCCGTCCCCTTCTGGCTTGATGTCTCTGCCGTGGGAGATGGTGTCCCGTATCGTTTCCCACCTGCCCGCGCAGTGTGTCATCAGCGTACTGCCTCAGGTGAGACGAATAGGTTTTAGATACACAGATGGATTTCACAGCCCCACGTCCACGTCTGGTGAAGAACATTTGGAAATGTATTTTTAATGTTATAAATGACAAAGATATTTAGGTATAACAGTTTTTTTTAGAAATAAAAAGCTGCAACTGTTGTAATTTTTACAATTAAAAAAAATATAGTTTATTTATTGACTAACCTGGGCGTGGGTTAAAATGTGTACCGCGATCAGCCACTAGGTGGCGACAGAAACACTTTGACTTTGTTTCCCAACAGTTCCGTTTGTCCATTATGGTGTACATTCAAAATCTACATCATTCTGTACCTCAGTTATACGATCATTAAAACCGTTCCATTTTAGGTGTGCAGAGCGTTGGGGCAGGTGTGTGAAGACAATTCAGCCTGGCAGCTTCGGGCGCAGCGATTAACAGGCCCCCTAAGGTCTTTCCCAGTCGGGCCGACGGGTCATTTTGATTGGCCCACGGCTTGCCTTGAGATGGAACGGTTAATTGAACGCTGGCCAGGTAGAGATGAACCAGCTGAACCCGAGGCAGGGATTAAGCTACAGAAGGAAGTTCCTGAGGATGAATTTGTTCAGGAAAAAGGGGGAGAAGCAGGAGATGCAGCTGCAAATCTGGAGAGACATGAAGTGGGTGCAGAGGGACAGCCTGGTGCTGCTGAGGAGGGAATCAGGCTGGGAAATGAAGAGAATCCCGAAAGAGATAATGAAAAAGAAAAAGAAGAACAGGAAAACAACATCAAAGGAGAAAAGGAAAGTGAGAAAGCTGCAACTGAGGACAAAGACAGTCAAGACAGACACGTGGACCAAGCAGACAGTGGGTATGTGCTATAACATTGGATTGAGTAAGCAAATTGGGGGGGGGGGGAATGGGTTCTATGCATTTAGCTCGTCCGTTTTTTAGGCTATAATCCAAGCCCAGATTGCAGCACATTTAAAACTCAGAGTCATAAAAGTTGTGGTTGTGGTTTTATTTCCCGGATTTCGTTTTATTTTTTTATTATAATTCCATCCCACTGTGCTGTTTTTTTCTAACCATCACTACAGAATCCCCTCTAAAAAAACCCTTCCCTATAATATCACATTATAACCTAACAGCGCAGTGCGATAAATAATGATAAAAATCTCTCTCTCTCTCTCTCTCTCTTTCTCTCACTCTATCTCAATCTTTTTCTTTAAATTCATTCACTCTCTCACTGTTTTTTTCTCTCTCTCTTTCTCTCCATCTCTATCTCTCACTCTATCTTTCATTCATTCACTCTCTCACTCTCTCTCTCTCTCTTTCTCTCCCTCTATCTCTCATTCTCCCACTCGCTCATTCACTCACTCACTCTTATCTCTCTCTCTCTTACTCTCTCAATTTTTTTCGTACATTCATTCACTCTTATCTCTCTCTCTCTCACTGTCTCTCTCTCTCAGGCAGGATGTAACGACGAACCTCAAACCTTCCCTGGAGCACATTGTGCTTCCCTCCTGCCACATTGCTGACGTTAACACAGTCCTGCTGGTTGGAGGTGAGGGCTCTGTGTGTGTCTCCGGCTCCAAAGACTATAACGTGAACCTGTGGGATGTAAGAGGGGGCTCGAACGCTAAGCTGCTGGCCAAACTGGGAGCTTGTGGCCCTTTCGCCACTACACACAAAGGCTGGGTGTGGTGCCTTGCCGCCGGCAGAGATTTCCTGGCCTCCGGCTCCTTCGACAGCACAGTAAAGCTCTGGGATCTGACCGCTGGAGGGACAGAGCGAGGAAGTATCCGGAGCAGCGCGGCAGTGCTTTCACTTTCCTGCCGAGATCACATGCTGTTCGTTGCGTCACATGACCAAAAAGTCAGCATTTATGACACAAGAGGTCAGAAGAAGTTTGTGCGTGATTTTTTTTTCTTCTAAATCAATTGTCATAAAGAGACACAACTTTACTAACTATATTATTTGTTTTCACATTTTTTGTTAGCGTTCACATTCTCTGAAATCGCAGCACGGTTCCATACGAAATTATACATCTGCCACCATTCGGCGTCCGAAAGATCATGTTTTCAGCGTGCGGAACTGCGTTTTGTCGAGAAAACTTTTGTCTCGCAAAGGAGAAAGTTTTTGGATCCATTTTGCATTTCAAACTAGTTTTTTTGGCTGTGCGCAGACCACCTCTTTTGCGTGCATAACGACGTGCACAGCAAGTGGTTGCACATGTTAAAACGAAAATCTCTGCACATCCAAAAACCAATAGGAAATGCAAAACTTGTTTTTGCAAGAAAACTTTCCTCCACAAAACCGGTGCCAATAGTAAAACTGCCAGTACGAAAGACGGGCCGACTGCAGCTTTTACTCTTTCCTGTTATGATGTCATATGTAACAGCTTCATTTCTCTGTCACAGCTGCAGAGCCTCTGGTCAAAAGCCTTCGTCTCCATAGTGACAAGGTGCTGTGTCTGGCCTCCGATGAGCAGTACATCCTGTCTGGCAGCACAGACAACACGGTGGCTGTGTTTGACCGCAGAGCTGGAAAACCACTGAAGAAAATACACGTACATACTTCAATCAAACTAGTCAGTTGTTGGCAAAAAAAAATGCGCTATAAATAATAAAAACCTAAAAATATTATTATAGTTAAATTCTTCCTAGCGTTATATGGCATGGCTAAAAGTACGACCCTTATGGTGGGTTATTTAAAACATCAAAATGTTAAAAAAAAGCCCTCGTAGCTATTCTAATATTTGAATGGGGTCAAAGCCCACTTTGTGGTAGCAAGAGGGTTAAGGGCCTTTCCCAAGGGCCCAAGAGAGGCAGCAACCCAAAGCCACCACTTCCTTACATACAGACTTGCTTGTAGTTGAGCATTAATCGCCGATAGATATTTTCATACAGAATTTTAGGCTATAAAAAAAATGCCAAGATGCACATAAATTCTGAACTGAAGTGATCCGATAAGAAAGAAAATGTGCATAAACTACGATAAAAACACGTGAACTGAAAAATTTTAGCATGCGCATCCGAAAAAAGGATTTTGCTTTAACAAATTGTCACGTTCCGGGGGGAAACACGGAGAAGGAGGGATAACGGGATGGGATACGACAGAAATTTATTTTGGAAAACAAAGGACAACTTGGAAACATAAACGACAAGAAACTAGCGTCAACAAGCTAAAGCATTATCATTGGCATTAGCGATTAGCATTTAGCATCAACACTAGAGGCAGACATAGGAAACCACCTTGTAGTTTACCCATGGAACACGAGGACTATGCAGGAAACAACATCATAACATTGGTGGTTAGCTTTAGCGATTAGCATAGGCAACCGTTGAGTACAGGATTTTGTCCTTTTTTTTTTTTTTTTTTTTTTTTTGCTTTATTCGCTAACATTTTATGCAATAGTTTTAGTTTTGCGCATGAGTTTAATTGGCATCTTTGGATGGAAACATCGCTAATGATTATACTTTTCAAAGGAATGGACTGACACTTCCCTTTCTAAACGTATGTGTGAGAGACTAATAGTGTCCTTCTGTCTGTCTGTCTTGTAGCTGAGCTCCTACTTGTTGTCCATGTCGTACAGCGGGACACAGGTGTGGGCCGGAGATAACCAAGGACTCCTTCACACCTTCTCCCTAAATGAAGGCTCTTTTAAGTCAATAGCCCGGTTTAATGTAGGCCACGCTGCACTAGTGACCGGTGTCCATCACTCGCCCGGGACTCTTTACACCTGCTCCTCTGATCGCACGCTGAAGGTCGAACCTTTAATCAACTTCACTACCAAAATGTTTTTATATGTAAATGTCAGCATTTACATATAAAAGTGTACTTACCGTTCTTCACTGGATTGTTACAGGTTCACCTTCCATGTGCTCCACCAAAGACTCTGTGCACACGGCGGTATAAAGAAGTACTGAAAGGGGTGAGACAGTGTGGCCACCTCCTTTCATTCATTTCTCTTTCTTTTCATCTTTTTTACTATGTTACGTTTGTATGTATGGAGTTTTTTTTATTGTTTTAATGTATGTCTTTTAAAATTTAGGTTTTATAATAAATTTCCAAATTTTAGTGTAACTGATATTGGAACAGATAAGAGATGAAGCGGGGGAGAAAGAAGGGGGTGGGACCGGCGGGGTACCCCAGCCAGAGTTGAGCCTGACATTATCCTACCGCACCACGGCGCCGGGGAACTGTAACTGATTTATAGAAGAGTTTGTTACTTTCTCTAGTTTCTTATCCTTTAAAACTTTTTCTTTTTATATGATTATAAATAGACCTGTTAAATATTTATTGCCCGCTCTGTCCTCATTTAAATAGTTCCAATAGTGAGGTCCAAAAGTCTTGGATCTGGATTTCTGCTGTATGATTCTTGTCCTGGTGTCTGACTCAGACTCTCACACTCTCTTTCGCTTTCCTGTCTCCTATAGTTAAGTGTTGAAGCGGGAGTGCTGGCTGTAGCCTCTGGAGAAAATGTGGAGGTGTGGCGTCCCAGACAGTGACCACGGAAAAGGAGACGGAATCCCGGTGTCACGCCACTCTTTGAATTTCGATGGGAGGAATAAAACGTATAGGGTGTAATTTTACAGCACAACAATCCTCAAATCATACCGTGTCTTTATGGAGCTTGTAGGATTTGTACACAGGGGCGTATCATGCTAATTCCAACATTTTGGAAAGAAACCTCTGATGGTCTGGAATCCACAAACATCTGGCAATATAGTGTCCATCTCATCCTGAAGTGTTTTATTCATCATACTCTACAGCATTTTATATATTTATTAAAAAAATGATGCATCGTATCATTTACACATTGTTTATGAAACAAGTTCATGTTCTAGCAGCTAGCAAACCTGTCAGAAAGCTTCCATTCTGTTGTTAACCCCTTAAAATCTCCTGACGTACTTGCGTTAAACTTGAAAATCACTGCCATTGAGTAAACATCTGTCCACGTCCTCTGTCCAGCAATCGTTCCCCTTTAGAGATTATTTCTTACAATAAATTCTCAAATCAGCAGGTGTTTCTTTGTCTTATACACTCATACACATAGTAATGTACTTGCACTGAATCTTACATTGTCTGTGTCTCTGGTTTTTTTAATGTACTGTATTTATATATATATATATATAAGTAATGTATCTTTAATTAAAAGTTCCCCAAAGACATCATTGTTCAACAGTTTGTTGAAGTTACTTGTCTTTTAGTTATGGTTTTCACCCTAAAAAAGATTTTTTTTTCAACAATTAAAGTTGAGTTAGTGATTAGCACTGTTGTCTTACAGCAAAAAGGCCCGGGACGATTCCTGGGTTCGGTTTCTGTGTGGAGTTTGCATGTTCTCTCCGTGCTTCCGTGGGTTTGCTCCGGGTTCTCCGGTTTCCTCCTACAGTCCAAAAACATTTACAGCATTTGGCAGACGCTCTTATTCAGAGCGACGTACGTTTCTCTCATTTATACAACTGAGAAATTGAGGGTTAAGTGTCTTGCTCAGGGGCCCAGCAGTGGTGGCTTGGTGGAGCTGGGAATTGAACCCACAATCTTCGGGTTGTTAGGCCAGCACCTTAACCATGAGCCACCACTTCCCACCCAAAAACACGTCTGTTAAGTTGATTGGTGATTCTAAATTGCCCAAAGGAGTGAGTGTGAGTGTGTGTGTGGCCCTGTGATGGACAGGTGACCTGTCCAGGTTGTCCCACTCCTACCTTTTATCCTTTCAGAGACGGCTGGGATAGACTTCAGCAGATCCCTGTGACCCCGAATTGGGGAATAAGCAGGTATAGAAGATGAATTAATATAAAGTTTTATATTAAAGTAAGCCTCCAGACTAGTTCTCTGAATTTATTTATATCACACAGGATGTTTACCAGCACCAAAAATTTCCTCTTGTCTACAACAAAACCCTGTTACAATAAAAAAATATCCTTGTCCCAGATCAAAAAATCTGTAGTTTCAACAAACTAAATACAATAAAATATTCATAAGGTGGCATATTCATAAATACATCTAATAAACATGTTCCTGTGGTCTCACAGCAGCACACAGGTCTTCTTGTCTTTGAATGGGTTGGATGAGGCAGTGATGCCTGTGAGCAATGGATCTCCACGCCGGTGCTCCTGACAGTACTGCACCAACTGAGCTGCCGCAGCTGAAATCTGCCACACAAACCATCAGCTCTGTTAATCAGACTAAAATAACAAACACGCAAGATATTATGCACTGATGCATTCACTTATTCGTTTATTATTAGATGTCTAACTGTGTAGATACTACATTCAATATCTTTAGTAAGCTGGGTAGAGCTCCCATGGGTCCAGAGCCTTAGGAATACTACGGGGTCCGAGCCATCATCGGGCACTGCGCAACAACACATTCACACATTTTGGGCCAATTCAGTGTAGCCAAAGAAAAGGAACCAGAAACCCAGTGAAACCATGCGAATCTCCACTTAAAGCCTTAGGATCTATTGATGATCAGCAGCCCATGTGAACACGTGCCGCCATTTTGCCCAGAACAAATCCAAAATATGTTATTATTCTTCTATTTTTATGAAATTTTAAACAAAAATGAACAATTGTGCTACTATTAATTATTCTCACCTTGATCCTTTCTAGGTTGGCCTCCTGTCTTAGCTGCTCCACAACTTTTCTTGCCTGAAGCACAGTGTTACTGCTGTACACTTTTCCAGCCTCCATTTCCCAGACAAAGCCTGCAGCATGAGACTGATCACGTTTCTCTGTATCCCGGTACCTGGTCTGAGCTGCTAGATTTATACAGCGAGATCGGTGTGAGACCTGGGTGTTTATCTCTATTCTAAGGTTGTGTGATTTCCTATCCTGACTATTTAACCCATGTTGGACTGTCCTCTCTATGTGTGTTCCTGCGGTCACAGAATCTTGTGATGTGACCGAGATAAAAAGTCACACATGCGGTGGTAGAAATGTCACACCAACATCACACACCGTCAGAAAAGAGAATCAAATATTTCGCTCAATATGCTGCTGGACTAGAATCACTGCTTTAAAAATAAAATCCTAAATTTAATTTTGCTCACTGAATCAATATTAGAGGTGGATTATAAAGTAGTGGTAGCAGTGGACCATACGTACAGGTAGAGAGGGAACAGGTAACTTTGAATTATTATTTGAAATGATGTTTATTCATTTATTAATGCATTAAATAAGACAATAATTATTTACATTTCTGGTATTTGGCAGACACCCTTATCCAGAGCGATTTACATTTATCTTATTAACTGTGCAGTTGAGGGTTAAGAGCCATTGCTCAGAAGCATGCTGGCCCATCTCCAGGCTCTAGACGGAACCTGAGCTTCCGTGGCCGCATATTTAGCAGGTCCATGTGACAGACAGCTAAGGCTGAGACCTACAAGCATCTAAAAAGCCTCCTGGTGTACATAACTGCCCCACCAGAAGTGAGATGACTGTTTATAAACATATTCCCAGATATGGTACAGACTCACTTGGTTCGATAAAGCTCTTCTGCATGTTCACACACATCCCCAGTGCTAAGTGGCTGAGCAGCTTGTGCACCTGGCTGACTAACACCTGCCACGAGTGGGCTAAAATCCGCCAATCGTCCAAATACATGATTATGACCATTCCGTTTGCCATGAGGGGGAGGAGCGCCGTACCCATGCACTTGGAGAAACGCATGGGTCTATAGCCAGTCTCCAAGGGGGGGACTGAATATTAATATTTCGAACCCTTAAAGGCGAACCAAAGATTTCAGCTCGAATATCAGGGGACCCCTTCTTTGATTTAGGACCACAAAATAGAACCCCAGAACCCCATTTTCATCTCACTCAAGGGAACTTGCTGGCTTGCAAGGGAACACCGCCTTGTTAGGGAAGATCAAACCTTCTGACCTTCATCAGACCTTCTGTTTCATAACGGAGACACCCTAAAGTGAATTCAGTGACTGCGTCATTTCGTTAAAACAGGGTGGTCTGCGTCAAAACTACAGCGAATAGCCACGCTCTATAATATGCAGAATCCAATATCTCTCCAAGCCTCCAGGAACTTTCTCAACCAACAGTGATGAAATACCGTGTGGGCCTGGCTGAGTGCAGATGCATCCGTCTGATAAAATAGGAAAGAGATCTTTTGAAAGGGTGTCCAATCTTTATTGCATTGTTTGGAGATTCTTAAACAATGAGACAAGCCTGCACAGCACGCTGAACTCTTGCTGGTGTCAGGAAGATGGCGTGTTTGAGAAACACAAAATGCCATATTTGAAATGTTTTCTCTTTTAGAGGAATTTTGCTTTTTAGAGTGTAGGAGAAGATTCTGATAGACTGTCTCTCGGCAGCAATTGCATATAATTTGCGCAACAGGCTAAATAAGGGCAATGTTTTCAGTCTTTCTTTTGGACAGGAATGACTATGATGTGATTCGATTTTGGTGTGATTTGATAGTAACGCTATCGATTATGTAGTTTGTGTACCTTTACGAATTAGTTCAACTACCGCAGTATCGTGTAATCGGGTTACCTGCTACTAACTGTACTAAAAGTTTTCTGATGTCGTCACAGGTCATCTAGTCTGTGCACGTTTATATGTTCAGGAGACGTCCGTTTGCACCACAAGAATAGGACGAAAAAATCATTGCTATTAGGCTACAATAAGCATTTTTCAAGATGTCCAATTGCACCTTTAAGGCTAGATAGACAAGTAAAGTTGGTATTTAAAAAAACCCTTTGTGTTGGAATAAAGGCGTGTGCCATATAAACGGGGACATCCTGTTTTGGTAGTATTGTGGCAAAAAGTTTTTGTTTAAACTGTCTTTGCCGTCCTTACAGGATCCTTTTTTCTCGGTAAATTTGGCCGATCAGCTCCTCTCTAAGGCCTGTAGTTAAGAATTAATAGAGCGACAGATGTGACAGATGTTTTAAAAGTGACAGATGATGCTGTCCTAAATTAAGGTTATTTCTATTATTCAGTCAGTTTGATGGGTCTGGAAAGATTGTGGTTGCTTAACCTAGAACCAGTCGGGACGTTTTTAGAATTTAAATAAAATGAAAACTAAAAGACCTTCTTATCACATGAGCCAATATTTTTTTTTGTCACAATAGAACATAAATAATACTACAAATGTTTAAACGGATAAATTTCACACTTTTATCCATTTAATGAACAAATAAATTTGAAAAAGGTTCAGCTGGAGAAACATTTAGCAACTAATAAGTTAAATTAGGTCTGTAACATAATTAGCTATAAAAGGGATGTCTTGGGGAAAAAAAAAGATAAAACGTAAGAAGATCTTTCTTGGATGCCCGTGGTCTCTGGACCCTCAGACGACACTGCATCCCTCATCGGCATAATTCTGTGACTGGGATTATTAAATGAGTCCAGAAATATTTCCAGAAACCACACAATCCACCGTGACATTTGCAGATTCCAACTAAAACTCTATCATGCAAAAAAGGAAGCCATATTTAAACATAGGTCCAAAAGTGCCATTGTGTCCTGTGGGCTAAGACTCTTTTAAAATGGACTGATTAACAGTGGAAAAGTGTTCTTTGGTCAGACGAGTCAAAATTTGACATTTTTGTTGGAAATCATGGACGCCGTGTCCTTCGGGCTTAATAAGAGAGACTTTCCAGAGTTTAGTGTAAAAGCCTAGCATCTCTGAAGGTATAGGGGTGTATAAGTGCATACAGTTTGGGGTCAGAATGCATTTTTTTCTGCACATTTTGTGCATAAAGGTGTAAAATTTCTCAGGGTGAACATTCGTTATGTTATCTTTGTTCTATTGTGAATCAAATATTTGCTCATGTGATTAAAAAGTCTTTTAGTTTTCATTTTATACAAATTTATCTATGGTTGTAGGTGCAGGCCTACTAAGTTATTCATTATTCATTCATCTTCTATACCCGCTTATTCTCTAATTCGGGGCCATCACAGAGCCTTGTGCACCAACACAGTTACACACCTAGGGGCAATTCAAAGTAGCCAGTCCAAAACCATGCAAATCTCCACTCTAATCAGGATCTAATCAGTTACCCTAAAGCAATTCATGTAAAGCACCCTTCTGCCCAAAATAAGTTTCTAAATATGTTCATATTTTTTTTTACCAGTTCTTTAAAAATTTTTTGTGAACCTCTTAAAAATAAAAAAATAGTTAATTTTCATGTCTTACACTATAATAAGAAAAAAATAATAATTGAAATGACATAACTTGTCACAATTATAAAAATTGGGTGACAATTAATGGTAAAAAAAAAAAATCATTTTGATTATGATGATTTATTGCCTGTTTTGGGGTTTTGGCAATTAACACACTTCACACATTGAAATAAAAAAGTTATTGATTCAATGAATTAATTATTGTAACGTTCAGAAATCTAAACAATTCTGTTAATAACAGAAACCATCACAGTACAGTGACTATGAGAAAAGACTGTGAATTCCAAATAAAAAATTATACACGTATTCCAAAACCTAAAAAATTTAGCAAATGACAAAATAATTACAGTAAATTATGACCATAATAGAACAGACCAGAAACGCCACATTTCCATACAAAGCTGATCGTGTTTATAAAAGGCTTTGGTAGATTACGGGAAAGAAACAATAGCAATCATCTTTGCTGTATAATTGTGCTGATATCCAAACACACATTTTTATTATGGGATTTCCTATCCTGACTATTTAACCCATGTTGGACTGTGTGTGTTCCTGCCGCAACAGAATCTTCTGATGTGGCTGAGATGAAAAGTCACACATGCGGTGGTAGAAATGTCACAATAACATCACACGCCGTCAGAAAAGAGAATCAAATATTTTGCTCAATATGCTGCTGGACTAAAATCACTGCTTTAAAAAAAATAAAATAAAATAAAATTATAATTTAAATTTTGCTCACTGAATCAATATTAGAAGTGGGTTATAATGTAGCAGTAGCAGTGGACCATACGTACAGGTAGAGAGGGAACATTAAGGTAACTTTTAATTATTATTTTAAATGACATACCTGCTAATTTATTAGTTATTTATTAATCCATACTTAAAAATAAGACATTAGTGAGACACCTAGGAGGAAACAAGCATTTAGAGACCCTCTGTAACATTTACTGCTTTAAAATCAATACACAGTCATACACAGAATCCCATCCTGTGGATAAAGTCAGGGCCGGCCCAAGCCTTTAGGAGGGCCCTAAGCAGAATTAAATTTGGTGGTCCCTCGATGCTGCTAATATGAATAATTATAGTCAATCTTTGATTATTCACACTCTATGAACCTAACAAACCCATCAATTTAATTGTTTACAGCTGTGTTGCTTAACGCATACCAATGTTTTTACCCTTCTGTGAGTTGTAATTGTAACACTAGCAAACCCACAAGAGTGATTAACCAACAGACAGTAAAATAATTACAGCAAAATAGGCAATAATTATTTAGGTTTTGGGCATTTGGCAGATGCCCTTATCCAAAACGACTGACATTTATCTCATTTATCCACCGGAGCAGTTAAGGGTCACAGGGCCATTGCTTAAAAGCCCAGCAGTGGCAGCTTTAAGCTTCAACAATCTAATGTTGCAGCATATAAAACATTTTATGCAATTTGCCCAGCTTGTAGCAAGGAGAAGGCTAGAGATATTAAAGAGATTAAAAACAGCAAAGAACATTTAACAACCAGTAAACAACTGGGAATGTTGGAGAACGCTTTAAAAGAATCAAGAACATAAACTCTTAATACGGAAATGAGTTTCTGATATGATTCTGGCATCTCGCAGCATCTCATTTGCAGGAGATTGAGGTTTATTTGCAGCCACAGGTGGTCCGGTTTCATTGCTAGGGTTGTTTTCTTGCAGCAGTAAAATTGTTATACCCAATTTAGGCTTTTTAAAGTATTGACTAATTGATATTTGCTTTGCCATTTTACAAATTAACTTAAACGTGTAATTACCGCTATTAAGTCTTTACGTCCTAAAGCATAGAGGGTGGGAAAATCAAAAACTGATGAATGATATTTAACTTATTTTTGACAAATTGAATTCATCATTAATTCTAGATAAATTTATAAGGTTTGGCTTTATATATAAATAATGTTCTATTGTGTTAGACTGTTATTATAATTATTATTATTGGTAATTAGATTATTATTTGGAAAATATCACTATAATCTGTTTGGATAGGCCACAATTTACCCAGAAGCTTCACCACTGGCTTGGGGAAGACCTACATACGGGTGTCCAACCCTGATAGCAAATAACATCTGGCCCAGATCTGACCTACTTTTCCCAAATTCTTCTGGCCCAAAACCTGCATGGACTGATGACCATGAGTCAACAAGAAGTTAGCCAGAACTGGACCAGATCTGAACCGCAACACAGGCGACATCTGGCCCACCCCATTGCTAAACACAACATCATATATAATTAACATATAAGAAAAACACTTGAATCAATATATATATATATATATATACACGGTGAGCGCACTAGATGTTATTCTAGAGCCCCTCTGCAGACCCAAGGAGGAGAGAGGTATATTTTGATAGGAATTATGGTAGACAGGAAGAAAGGAATGTGTGCTTGGTACTTGGGGTGAGAGAATTGTTCACAATTGTGAGACACGACCCTTATAAATAACATAAACTGAAATGTCTTTAGCAACAAACGAAAAAAACAGTTCCTTTTCCTATACCAGGGCTGTGCCCCCCATACCTGGTGCTATCTAAACGACCGCTCAGTTCTTTGTTCCTTTATAGGCGCGCGGTCAGGTGCCTCGCATTCCGCTGATTAGCGTCATGGTGGTGTTGCCTGGCAACCGCGCTTGGTTGCGACAGCGGCTGTGCCGGACTGGAAATCCTCAGAGTAGTTCTCCGCGAATTTGCCTGTCCGGAAGTCCGTGACGTTACAATATAGATATGAAATAAATACAGCTAAATATTAATAAATATAGATAAGTACTGGGGATGCAGGATATTTATTGGACAGATAAATTATCAGACGATATGGATGAAAATGCCGTAATTTTTATTACAACGATAAATGAATAAAATTCGATAAATAGATCCGATTGAGTGTGGCTTGCTGGGAAATCAATCAATCAGTCTGATTTATCAGAGATTTATCCGCTTTTTGATTGCTAGTAGGTTTCCATTTAGTCTTGCCTGATTGGATGGGTTCTCATCCAGTGTTGCTAGATTCGGCAGGGTTCCCACCTAATTGGGCTTCTTATTGATCATGTCAGACCAGAAATAAATGCATTGGACTGGTTGATAATATTTGGGCTGCTTCTTGATATAACTGGCAGGTGTTTGTAGTAATTTTTAAATAATAATGTAAGCAAATTTATTTATTTACATTATTATTATTTGCATATAAATTTATTTGCATAATTCGTTGACTTATAATGAATTTTAAAAAAATTAAGTGTTCAATTTTGACAAAAACTATTTACTTACACACATTGCTTTATATTTTATATCACATTTTATTTACATTGCTATTGCACTTTAATAAAATAGTTACACAATGGCTCCTATTGTCTTAGTTTAACATACAAGCTACGTCTAATACAACAAAACTTAAGAAAAATTAATTTATCAATTTAAAATGTATTAAAAGACTTTTTTTTGCTATCTTACATGTTTATTAAGCATTATTAACTACTTTATTGTAACGTCGTACGAGAAAATGCGTTTGTCCCGCTCCGGCTGCCGTAGACACTATACAGAAGACAGCGGCGTGGAGGATTTGCTGCAGCAAAACTAAAGTGATGTTGCTGCTTCTGTCTCTCAAGCCAATTATTTAGCTGTGATACCGAAAGGTGTGTCTTATAGAAATGTTTTGATACGTCTGACACGTCGACAAAATGTGTTACTTTAACGTAGTCTGAGAAACCTTTCGAATATGTTTCTGTATTTGATGCTATTAGAGCTAGCAAATCAGGGACACACATCCAGCACGAGCTTTCCATGTTTGACTAAAAACAGCAGAAATCTAATATATATATATATATATATATATATATATATATATATATATATATATATATATATATATATATAACTATAACTGTATAACTAACTATATATAGATCTTTATTTTAAACTGGCAAGGAAGAGCACTAAACTTGCCGCAGATCTTGAAGCTAGATCAACTAGTAAAGCAGCTACTAGAAAAAAAACCTTAGTGTTGACATGAGGGTGTGTACCGAATGATGTAAATGTAAGACAGATACAGCCAGTTTTTTTTGTTTTTTTTTTTTTTTCGTCCAGGATGGTTTAAAAACGCCTTTGATATCTTTTTTGGGGTTTTGTCTTCACTTACAGGATCCTTTTCTCTCAGTAAAGATGGAAGATCAGGCCCTGTCTGCGGCTCGTGGTGCTGTTCTGAAAGAAAGCGGAACCCTTCCACAGAACATGCCGCAGATCAGAGGTTATGATTTCAATCAGGGAGTCGATCACAAAGCTCTGCTGAACTCTTACCTCACCACGGGCTTCCAGGCCAGCAGTTTTGCCATGGCTGTCCAGGAGATCAATAGGATGGTAAGTTCAGATCGTGTCATTTTTCTTCATGCTTGGAATTTGATCTTTTTATCTTATGTTTACAGCGTTTGGTCAGACGCCCTCATCCAGGGCGACTTACATTTATCTTCTTTATACATACGAAAAAATTGGAGGTCTAAGGGCCTTGCCCAGGGGCCCAGCAGTGGGAACTTGATGGTGCTGGGAATCGAACCTAGATCTTCTTCATTGTTAGTGCAACTGATTCTAAAGGAAGTGCTGGATGAATTGCTGAAGTGCCACCTTACGTTTTTTTTTCTGCAGGGTTGATAGCAATGTTACACAGTGTTAGTTATTTTTAAGGTGTTTGTGAGGATCGTGAGTGCATTTTTCCCCATCACACCCAACCCGACGTGAGCCGAGCCCCAACAACAAAATTTTTTTGGACGTGTAGAACGGCTAGTTTTTTTGTTACCACTTTTTATACTGTTAGGAAAAATATAACTCTACAAATAAATCTTGCAATATATAATCAGAAAAAAACCTAAATATCACAATGTCAGGTTTTATCTAATATCCTGCAGCAAGAGTTTTCACTCTAGTCCAAAATCTAAGGTCATGATATGGATAATAATATCAATAATGTCCATAATAACAATAATCATATCATGAAAGTAAAACGTCAGCGCGCCTTTAAATGCGATTTCATGACCGACATACTGACAGTGCCTGAAAATTACAGGCAACTCAATCGCCCGACTATATTTGTGAGAGAATACAAAGCATTGAAATATTATTAAATGCATTTAATGCCTTTGCATTAACATATTTTTCCTTTTTATGAGATAACCTGACGTTTGGTAGGCCGACTGGAGGACACGGTACCCTTGTCGGGCTAGAAATTTTGTGAGCCCTGGTATAGCTATAATTAACACACACACACACACACAAAAAATCTATTTTCCGTTGATCTTTTGACATATTAGAGGCGATTGTGCTGTGCAAACATCCTTTAGGTTTCAGAACTCAACTTACGTTGAAGGCAGTCGGCCAAAACGTTGTTCTACTATATGACATAATAGTGTGAATAAGCACCGCCTTCATAGAAGAAGATCGACGCCTGCTTTGATGTCACTGTCTGTTTAGCTCCACCCACTGATTCGCTCATGCATGTGATGGGTAAATTATTTTTAAAGTGAGCCAAAATACAAAAAAACCCACAGTCAGGAATCAAAATATTTTTTTTTACAGCAACTTGGTGATGTTAAGCAACTTTTGAAAGTAGTTTTGAGGATATTAGCCATGTCTGTGTTCTATAAATCTTTAATATGCATTTTGTTCTTCACCTTTTCCTATTGTGAGGTTTTAAACAGGCACATTATGCACTAATACCTGATGCTGATCATTCGGTTCTCTTGTCTCTGCAGTTTCCACATACACAGATGCTCGACCGCACCCCTCTGCCGCCACAACTAATTTTAACCGTAGAGTTGTGGTTGTTATTTGGTAAAATTCAATTAAAGTTTTATTGCTCTACTTGTTTTGTTTACAGATTGACAGACGCCTGGAGCCGTTGGTGGAGCAGGAACACACCTGTGACTCTCAGAAGAATCAGTCGGGATGTACCATCTTCTTGGGCTACACCTCCAACCTCATCAGCTCCGGGGTTCGCGAGAGCATCCGCTACCTTGTCCAGCATAAAATGGTAGAATACGCCTTTTTTAAAAAAAAGATTAAACTAAATATTCTGTATGTTCATCATCTGGCCCCTCTTACTGTCATTGCAGGTGGATGTGATCGTGACTACAGCAGGAGGTATTGAGGAAGATCTGATTAAATGCTTGGCTCCCACCTATCTGGGAGAGTTTAGTCTTCCAGGCAAAGAGCTACGCCAGAGAGGCATTAACAGGTTGGGACGCTATTTATTTATTGTTATTTATGTAAATGCTGTTATTTATTTAATTTTTCTCTCCAAATAGAAAAACTAACTTTAAACTTTTATATTCTCTTAGAACCCTTAATAAAAATTATTTGATCCTCTGCTAATTTTGTATGTTTGCCTACTGACAAAACAACAAAAACAGACAAAATCTGAATTAATTTGCAAAGTAATTTCCCTTTTTAATAAATGGAATAAGTATTTAATCCCCTACAAATCAGCAAGATTTCTGGCTTCCAGATGTCCTTAATACAGGTAACAAGCTGAAATAAAAAGAACTCTCAGCTTGTTGCCTGTCTAAAAGATACCTGTCCACAAAATCATCCAATCAATCAATCAGATCCCGAACTGGCCAAGAACAAAGATCTGTCCCAGGTTGTCAGGGACAAGACTGTAGACCTACACTAGGCTTGAATGGGCTGCAAGACCATCAACCAATCATCTTTGATACTATCTTATGTATCTTATTATATATTTGTCATTTTAGAATTGGCAATCTGCTGGTCCCTAATGACAACTACTGCAAGTTTGAGGACTGGATGATGCCTATTCTGGACCAGATGGTTTTGGAACAGAAAACAGAGGTTAAGAATGTCTTGTTTATGATCGAATCATATATATATATATATATATATATATATATATATATATATATATATATATATATATATATATATATATATATATTATATATATATATATTTTTTAGGTTTTAAAATACAGTTATTGTATAAAAAAGTCAGGAACATGGATGTCCAGCACCTGTACAGGGTTCCATCAACACAATAAATAAGCCTTAGGAAAAGTGCAGCTATGTACAAGCACAAACGGTGGATAGACATTACGCAGACATCATTTTCTGTGCGGAGATCTCATTTTACACTCATTTGATCACTGACTATCGCTCATGTTTGAAAATCTATAAAGGCTTCCGATCATTCTAAAAGCATGTGGCTCGGTGTTTGCTGCTCTGGGTTACTGAATGGAATTTACTGGTTGGGATTCTAACCCCAATCTGCCACTGTTAAGCGGGCTGCTTGACTCTAAGTGCTCTAAAAGGGTGTATAACATGGCCTGCGCTCTGATCCCAAAGCAAGTGAACAAGATTTCTTCAGGAACACACGTTGGATTAAATGCCAATAGAAGTACAAAGTACCACACACACACACACATTTACACATAAACTCCTTAAAACCTGGCAAAACAAAACTGAAGGCCCCTTTGTTGCAGCCAAATGTAGCATTGATTGCTAAATTATATAAAAATCTGATCTGTCTGCTTACATGGCAGACGCTAATGTATGTATTAGATTTATTTCCACAAATCTGATCTAAAAATATCGGAATCCACATGCTTTTTTTCCTGCTTACACCATCTTGGGTCATGTCTGATCTGTGCCCCTATTGGAGGAACAAATCAGAATGGGGTCACTCGATAAATCCGGAGTAAATGCGGCCTAACGTACAAGGCAGGGATGGGCAATCTTGGTCCTGGGGGGGATGGTGTCCTGCAGAGCTTAGCTCAAACTTGCCCTAACATACTTACCTGTAAGGTTTAAATATCTACCTAGCAAGATCTTAAGTCGGTTCAGGTGTGTTTAATTAGGGTTGGAGCATGATGACCGTTTACACATACTCTGTTTCATACTTAGGGCACCTGTTGGACTCCCTCCAAAATGATCCACAGACTAGGCAAAGAAATCAACAACCCCGACTCTGTTTACTACTGGGCTTATAAGGTAAACTCAGTTTCATAAACACACGCGTGTTTTGTTTGTATTTTTTTCAAACAGTCAGAAATACTGACTTCCCTTGTGTTTTTCTTTTCCTTTTTTTTTTTAGAATGACATCCCGGTCTTTAGTCCTGCCATCACTGACGGTTCAATGGGTGATATGATCTACTTTCATTCCTATAAGAACCCGGGGCTGGTTCTGGACATTGTGGAGGGTGCGCAGTTCATAGCTCATACATTTACGTTTTTTATATTCTAAAGAGTGGGTAAATCCAGGCTTGCTTACCTTTATGCATTTTTTTTTTATTTAAAGAAAGCTTTTACAGGTTATGACTCAAAAATACCCCGAACTGTTTAGTTTTTCCACAGTAAAAAAAAAGCAATGACTATTTAAACATTAAAATAATCCGTTCTTTTTGTTTTTTTCCTTAATTTATTTGTAGATATCCGGAGGATAAACAGTAAAGTTGTGTTTGCCAAAAGCACAGGCATGATTATTCTGGGAGGAGGCCTCGTGAAGCATCATATCGCCAACGCTAATCTCATGGTGCGTCACAAATACCTAGCACATACCACGTTTGCACAAACCAGAACTAGAAGTCCTGTTATCTAAAATGTCTCTTTTTAATTGATCTTAGAGAAATGGTGCTGACTTCGCTGTGTACGTGAACACCGGGCAAGAGTTTGACGGTTCAGACTCCGGAGCACGACCGGATGAGGCTGTGTCTTGGGGAAAAATCCGCATGGATGCCAAACCTATTAAAGTATAGTTTGTCTTTACCTTTAACCAAGAATGCACTAAATAATGACTAAAAAAAGTGGTACCTGGTAGAGGTTGCGCACTGCTAATTGGAAGATCGGGGTTTGATTCCTAGCAGCACCAAGTTACCACCGCTGGGCCCCTGAGCAAGGTTCTTAACCCCTTATTGCTCAGTTGTAAAAATGTGATAAATGTAAGTCGCTCTGGATAAGGGCGTCGACCAAACGCCGTAAATGTATATGGACATCCGAATTTCACACACCCAGTGTTGAGGAGTAGCTGGTTACATGTAACGGCGTTACCTAATTTATTAACAAAACAAATGTAGCAGTAATTCGTTACAGTTATTCATTCATTCATTTTCTATACCCGCTTATTCGCCAGGTCGCCAGTCTATCACAGGGCCACACATACACACTCACTCCTATGGGAAATTTAGGATCACCAATCAACCTAACATACATGTTTTTGGACTGTGGGAGGAAAAGGCAAAATTCCACACAGAAAGACCCCTGGCCGGGAATCGAACCCGTGCCTCCTTGCTGTGAGGCAACAGTGTTAACCACTAAGCCACCATGCTGCCCTCATTACAGTTATTTAGACCAAAAATGTGTAATTAAATTACAGAAGGCTTCTAGAAGCTATACTAGATATAGGGTATTCTTTTAGTTCTTTGTAATAATAGTGCATTCAAAGTGTGTATAAAAGTGTGTTTTAACTGTGTGTGTTTTGTCTTAGGTTTATGCAGATGCATCTATAATCTTTCCCCTTCTGGTGGCTGAAACTTTTGCACATCAAGCCAGCAAACTGACGGCAGATAAAAAGAGTTATTAACATGACCGGCTCATTTCTCAACCTACTTGTTCATCTTTTTATGTTTTTTGATTTTTGTCTGTCTCTGTCTTGATTTCACTCCCTTGTTGAAAGCTTGTTTTAACCGTATTTATCATGTCGTCTTAGAAAAGTTTTATTTATTTTTTTCTGAATTATTGTTTCCTTCACTTCACATACTACAGCATGTTCGGGCTTTGAAAACCGTAAAACACCGAAATGATTATTTTTATTCTGAATTAATCTTATTAGACTGTAATAGAATATACAGATATATAAATATGCATGCATTTGCTGCAACAGTATTGCGAGTGTTTACTGGTTGGCCCAATCTCGTATTCGAGCGTTGTAATAACATCTATTGTTCTAACGAGAGAATAATTTATAACTGCTCAGGTGGATTCCGTCTGTTTCATGTAAACTTTATAGTTTTGCTCAGGAGTGTAAAGATGAAACTTTTGTTTTGCATTTATTTAATGTTATTATTATTATTATTATTATTATTATTGTTATTGTGGGATTATGGCTTCAGTCATCCTTGGGTTTATAGACATAAAAGCAGCTAAAGCATTCAAGCTTTCTATATACCGGGAGCTTTATCGTATAGGAGACGTTACCGATTTCTTTTAAAATGCTGTGTGATTCCAAAACATCGGTCAGGATGTGCTGTCGTGCTTAAAATGGTTCAATAAACCACTGATGAAACTTTTTGTACTGTTTTGAATTTTGTATTAGCAGGTCTCTCAAAATGATTCAGGCCAAAGTATTACCGTACACATGTGTTTTTCACATCTGTAATGCTTAAACTTAATTCATGTAGCATGTTTTTTTTTTCGGAATACCTAAAGCTGCGTCTGGATAATTAGTTTTATTATTTGTGTCTGTCTGATAAATCAATCCATTCTAAAGAATGCTAATGTAGCAAAAAGCTGAAAATACAAAGAAATGTTCATGTGTTGATGGATTGTTATATGTCGATATTGTACTTACTATTTATAACCTGGTTCTGCAATCCGCTGGTACACACAGGAACTGAGTATGAAAGCCGTATTGGGCTTTTTTAATGCTTCGGTTTATTGGGTTACAGTTATATAAAAGACATTTTACTCAAACCAGGAAGATAAGCATTTATATTGAATTCAGCAAGCGGTGGTCCCGCTATGATGTATGGTTTAGAGACAGGTGGCAGAGCTGAAGATGTTGAGGTTTTCTTTGGGAGTGACGAGGTTGGACAGGATTAGGAACGAGTTCATCAGAGGGACGGATCATGTCAGATGTTTGGGAGAGAAAGTCAGGGAAGACAGATTGAGGTGGTTTGGACATGTACAGAGGAGGGATAGTGAATATATTGGTAGAAGGATGTTAGAAATGAAGCTACCAGGCAGAAGACCAAAGAGGAGGTATACGGATGCGATAAACGAGGATATGAAGTTAGTGGGTGTGAGTGAAGAGGATGCAGAGAATAGGGTCAGGTGGAGACAGATGATTCGCTGTGGAGACCCCTAAAAGGGAACAGCTGAAAGGAGAAGAAGAAGTAAGCAGATTGATACTTTGCTAAATAAGAGTTATTTTTTCCTTTTTTATCTAAAAACATGATTTTTAAATTCTTTTTAATTATTTTTTGAATTAAATATTTTACATAGGAAATGTGCCGGAAGGATCTAAATAATTCCTGAATCCACTGAATTTATATCAGCTGAATTTTAGTTAAATAACTTAAAACGGTAATAGATTTTATCTACAGCTTTTTTTACTTTTTCCAGCCACATAATTACACTTAAATAAAAACAATACGTATTGCCTCTATTCTTTTTATCCTTTCTATGAGTAACCTATAACATTTACATTTTTGTACCAATTGTCTCTCGTTTTTTCCCCTCATCTCTCACATATTTACAATCATTCATTCATTCATTCATTCATTCATCTTCTATACCTGCTTATTCCTGAACTCGGGGTCACTGGTATCTGCTGAAGTCTATCCCAGACGTCTCTGAAAGGGTGAAAGGCAGGAGGGGGACACCCTGGACAGGTCAGCAGTCCATCACAGGGCCACACACACACACACACACACACACACACTCACTCCTATGGGCAATTTAGAATGCTGCCTATTTACAAACATTCATTTCCTTTTATTTTTGTGTTTCAGCGTTTGGCCACCAGGGGACTGTCTTGCACCACACACTCCAAGCTGGCTCTAAAAGCCGATGTGTTTCCTTTGATGTAACTAACTTGGCTTGGCTTAAAAGTCACATCCTGCACATTTCTCAGCAGGCATGTGGCTTCCACATTACTGTCTGTTACTGATATTTGCTATTCAGATGTCAAACACCGAGCACAGATGATCATGTCACCAGGTTCATAAGACAACCGCCTAATTACAAAAAGGGTCTTGAGTTTGTGCCGTCTCAAATGTCATCATTTATCACCCCTTTGTCTTCTGAGTTATGAAGAAGCCCTCGAGGGCACAGACTCCAGTGGCATTAGATGTTACTCTAGAGCACCTCTCCAAAAAAGGCACTTCACCGGTTTGGCTTCAAAGATTTACAGTTTATACGTTTCTTAGTGCCCTGTGATGGACTGGTGACCAGTCCAGGATGTCCTGCCCTTTGCTCTTTCAGAGACGGCTGGGATAGACTCCAGCAGATCCTTGTGATCCCGAATTAGGGAATACGCGGGTATAGAAGATGAATAAATAAATGAAAGTTTGTGAGTTTTAGTTAGCAGCAACTTGTAGCGACACATTTGCTAATATACTGTATATAGTTACAGGTTGTAGGTTCATATTACTGCAAATACTCATCCCTCCTTCACCCAATCTTACCTATTCGGCTGAGCAGTAAGGCGGACCTGCATGTTTAAACCCTCATATGCTATGAAAAATGACCAAAAAAGTGATCTGCCCACATTTATTTGACATCTTCGCTGTGAGAGAATTATATTTTTTATATTACGAACGACATACAACCATTTTTTACACTAAATAAACTAATACGTTGTATAAATGTAAAGTTGTTATTATTAAAGTAGTTTCGTTTCTCTCAGTGTCTCTCAGTGCTATGCGAGTATTCAGCGTAGCAGAGTTTCGATGAGCTTCGAGTTGCATTCATTTCTTGCCAAGATCTTGTGAAAGAACTCAAACCGCTTCGTTAAGTTTTTTATTCCAGCACGTTCCAAAAATTGGATCTTGCAGTGATCAAATCATGTATGACGATTACATCCGTAAGTGTTTTTTTGCAAGCATTCTACTCCGGATTTAGTGTCACTCTTACTATAACAATCTTCATACTTGTAGTATGAGATATCAGCGTGATGTTGACGTGAGAAGGTCTGAGGTGCAGTCGGTGTTCCAGTTTATCCCAAAAAGTTCTTCCACACCAAGAACTAGAACACAGCATTCTGAGTCCTCATAGAACTCGGTGACTTTGTCACATTATGGAACTAAGTTTCAGCATGACAAACATATGTGTTTAATTTTGTGACAGATGTTTGAAGAAACGCTTATGTAGATGTGTTGGCAAAGTGTCCACAAACTTTTGGCCATATAGAGTATTCTCTTACTTACACGATTGAGCATAAAACTCTTTTTTCCTGTTTGCGGTCAGGTGACAAACACAGAGAGAAGAGGAGGAGCATTTTCCCGCAGGCCATTTGGGGCCCTCAACCAGGAGAACACCTGAAACTGGGACTCTTCTGGGCTCTCACACACACACACACATCAAGAACTCCTGCACATTTTACTACATGCACAACCGCACTTTCAATTTCACTGCAGTTTTCTTTATATATATGAATATTATATATATATATATAATTTTATTAATAATATTATATTTTTATTTTATTTTCTATTTTATTCTATTTTTTCTGCATATTTGATTACATTTTTAAATGGGAAACTTGTAAAGAACATTTCACTCTATGTTGTGATGTATATTCATGTATGTGAAGTAAAATTTTGCTGTTGTTTTTTTTACAATTCAGTTTTATCAAAAAAAATTACTTTTTTCTTTATGACAAACACTTAAGATTTTTTTTCGAATAAATTTTATCTTAAAGCTGACGGTTCACTATATATTTCAGTTTTCAATCATGCATTAAACCCGATTTTATCAGTTTTAGCAATCACCTTCATCTTTTTTTTTTCTTTGCCTGATCATTTTCCTCTTCTAAAACAGAAGAACCTTTTTTTTTTTTTTTTTATGTCTGCAGGATACGTCTTCTGAACCCAGAAATGACTCACTGCATCGGTTAAATAACTTGTCACCAGCTGAAACATACGCTGTAAAACCCTAACTCGAAAAATTTAAGCCAACTCAAATTTCTATTTATTTCTAAGTTGAATAACCGTAAAGTACAAATAAACATTCATTTAATTTAAATCAAAATATATTTTTAGGGTTTGTTTTTTTTAAATCTTAATTTAATTGACAAAGTTTATTTATGCAACTTTACATATGCCTTTAATTCAACAAAAAAAAAAATCACATTAAATTTTATTACATTAAAATGATATCATTTCATGTAACTTCATTTTCTTTTTAAGTTCCCTGTTCTCATATCTACATTTTACAACTTTGCATTATATACAATAAAATGCTTTTTAATTTTAAATGTAATATCGGTTGTTAATTTATAGTTGAATGAAGTTAAAAATGCTACATACTTCCAGCCGTCTGGTTCATCAGTATGTGGGCTTGTGTGCATTTTTGTCTAATGATGCGTTGAAAATAGAAAGCCGGTGTTTGTGCGCTGGTCTCAGTTGATGGGTAGATAAGATGACAAAGACGGTGTTGACAGAAGAAAGTGTGTGTGTGTGTGTGTGTGTGTGTGCACGTGTGTGTTCTCGGTGGAATGTAAAAGTGGAGTTCTTCCAATCCTCCAGGAGCCCAGATTAAGTGGCTGTTTTGCAAGTCTCGGCTTTTTATTCGATGTTAACCTCAGTTTTACCTGCTTTAGATAGAGAGATAGTTTTTCTTGTCGATCAAGTATGCCGGGTGTTTCTTTTTTAGAGCACTCGATTGACGAGCTACAGGGAAGTTGATATCTTTTCTTCCAGCTTTGTGTTCAGTTTGTACTTCTCATCATGTATCATTATAAAAAAAATATATGTGATAGAAGGCTTATTATTTATATTAATTGATGTTGAAATTCTTATATAAGCCGAACATTCCAGCAGAAAATGCTGACAATATATAATTCAGATTTCGAACTGAATGCGTACAACATCTAATACACGCGGCCGAAATTCATCCCTTCATTCTTTCCGCCATCCTGTCTCATTTTTCAGGATGTGACACAGCCAATTCTCATGAAACTGACTTCTTTCTGCATATGGATTCGACTTTTTTTTTTTTTTTTTTCCTCCGCTCTCCCGTTTCCAGTAAGCCGCCGCCCTCCTCTCCGTTTCTGTGGCTTGCATGGAGTTTTACCACTAATGGGCCGCTTCTAGTGCCACTGTTTGCATTACAGTAACGTGTGTTTGCTCAAGGCCTGGCTTTAGCTTGCTGACCTGGGCTGATGGCGCTATGGATTTTTCCTAACCTTCATAAGATAGAGCCAGTGTTTGTGGAAAACTTTATTTGAAATAGTGGAGGAGAGCGGGTCAGGAAAGTGTAGAGTTAAAGTACAACCACATAGATTGCCTTCGAACTGGAGTAACACATAATGTGTGTGTGTGTGTGTGTGTGTTTCAATGCAAGAGATACACTTACTTGTGTTTAGTGTCTGAATGCCTGAGGCAGTAGGTTGCTGTCACGCTATTTTAGTATAGTGCACTACAGCGTCTGACACTCTATCAATGATGATAATTATAACTCATAATGGCGGCAATGGGAGAGAGCCAAAGGTGGAAAGTAAAGCATTATCCAGCTGCGGGGTGTGGTTCGTCTGTTAGTGAGTGTGTGTGTGTGTGTGTGGTTCAGAACGATGTTCTCACACCCTTATCTCTGCTTGTATTTACCTGTTTTGTTCCCATGGCGATTCCCGCCGTTTCCTGCCGCAGACCTGAAAGGTGTTAACAGGTGTGTGGTAGAGTGTGAGGGATAAGTTCAGACGTCCATAAAAGTTTCTGGCAACTATTTCTACATAGATTCCTTAAATATCAGTCCTTTAGTTTTGTGAAATGGAGACCTGGATACAATTATACATAAAATAAAAATGTACAAGTCATCATTGATACACTTACACTGTCTACCTGATGCTGATTGGTTGATTCCCTTTTAATGTTGGTTCCTCTCCAGGTTTCTGCCTATATGTCTTCTCAGGATGGTTTTTTATTTGCCACCATTGTCCATTGTTGAAAATTTATGCAATGAAACTTGTGAAAATAACGACCGATTTGGAACGGTTTGATTTAATTCGATAAATATGTTCCATTTCTTTCTTTTGTGTGTGTGTGTGTGTGTGTGTGTGTGTGTAAACAATAAACTTGCAAAAACTATAGGCAGATTTTTTAACGGTTGTTTTTCTTGGTTATCTTTGCTTTTGTAGATTTAAAAGGGACAATAAAGCCGTAAAAGTTCAAAGCACATCATTATGTCTGTGAGTAAAAACGAAAGAAGAGGCCGGACGTTTGTGAATGACAGCCAGCGAGTGGATAATGAGTTTCTTTGAAACAGGAAGTGTGGTGATGTCACTCTCCTCATTGACGCAGTCATCTGCCCCTGCTGACAGACACTTTTTTTTTCTGTCACTATGGCGACGGCTGCAGTGTAAGCAAACATCCGGACCTGAAGCCCCTCTTTACATACACACACTTCACTGTTTATATTATCAGAGTACCACACCTGCACATTAATGCTTTTCCTCTGAATGGATCCCCGTCCTGTCTAAAAACATGACTAATGCCGACTAAATGCAACTGATTATTATTTATTGGATTGGTGTGTGTGTGTGTGTGTGTGTGTATTTTATCAGACACTATGATAATAAGATGGTGGGTTTATCTGTTTAGGCTTGCTTGAATAAAATATCCAAACATGTATTTGTTTTGCCCCTTCATCAATTATTTATGGTGTTCAAAGTGGCCAGTGTGTGTTATAAATTGTGATAATCACATTTTATATCATTTTTAAATGATATCATTCGGTGTAAACGGCTAAGTAGCACCATAATTAGCTTATTTTACTACTTAAGAAAACAACTTTTTTGGATCTTTGAGCCGAGGCATTATCGAACCTGGACCGGTTTTCAAAAACAGCTGTCACTTCCTCTATCTGGAACAAATGAGTGTGTATTTATTCCAGTTTCCATAGTCACACACAGGGACCGGTGGTTCTTGATGTTTTTTTGTTTTTTTTTGTTAGTTTTTTTACTCATCCGTTTTCAGCTGCTTTCATGGTTGAAACCAAGCTCTACAAACGGCACACACTGTAACAGCCGACGAAAGCGTGAACGCTTCGAAACTCTAAACTCATTTAAGATAATCTCCGACCACAAGGAAACAGACGCAACACACTCAATTTGACTTGAAGCCCTTTAGCTTTTATTGATGTCCTACTTTTATTGATGTCACAAGACGAATCACTGGCGCCAGTCTGGAGGTGGTTCTTATTATCACAAATAATCACATTCATAACTTCTTCTCGCTCTGGATCTCAGCTGGGGAAGTTGTGGATTTTTCCCCCAGCGTACATCTGGTGGTCTATCTGTATCTGTGTGTGTTGTGTGTGTTGTGTGTGTGATGTTATGTTGGCAAGACCAGGCCCCTGTTCCTGCTGAACTGAGCCAGCTAAAGTGAGACACTGATTATCAGCACAGCAGGCACAGGAGACCAGCCCACTTATACACACCAGTCAGAGAGAAACACCAGCAGCAAATCACTGTAACACAGGGTGAGCGAAAGAGATAGAAAGTGGGAGAAAGAGGAAAGAGAGAGAGAGAGAAAATCAGTGAGCTTCTACATTCATTGCATGACCTAAAACCATTTTCACTTTTATTTATAACATTATAAAATGTACATAATATCATATTTTTGTACGATGAAAAAAATTATAATGATAATATTACATATATAATACATGAGATTACATAATCTAATAGTAATGTTACTATTATTTCTAGAATATAAGTATTATATTATAGTATGACTAGTAATCAATGACGCTGGTTAATTTTATTAATTTTATTGCAATTTTTTAACGTAAATGTTTTTATTTTATTGTCAAAATGGGCACAAACATCAATAAATTTCGGCATGAAAAAAACCCCCCCCCCTCCAAATTAGCGCATAGAAATGTCAATACGCACTAAAACACTGCATGGCTTGTTTTATTTTAGTGTATTTTATTTCATGTTCTTCCTTTTTCACTCTACCTTATTTATTGTTCCTCCCCTGTATATTAGCATATTTTTAGATACATAAAAGTGTCACTAGATAACTGGTCCCTTCAGTAATTAGGAGTATGAAGTAGAATAGCAAGCTTTGCGTCACAGATACACAAGAAAAAAAAATAAAAATCAACACCTCTGTACAACAAACATCATATCAGAGATTAGAAAGCAGCCACCATCGGATCCCCGACACACACATACGTGATAAAAGCTACGCTCTTTTTCTGAGACATCTGCTCCACACACTCATATAAGAACTGTATGATGGCTGTCTCCAAAAATCACACCGGATAGACACACACACACACACACACACGCAGTCAGAGTCAGCCGCTGAGACATACCATACACACCTACAGGAGTCTGGTCCAAAAAAAACACAAAAGTGTGAGAAAACCTAGACGTTTGTACTTCAGGTGTGGTAGTCTGAACACACTGGTTGAGGAATATCCTGCGATTTCTGAGCAACTGTTATAGTGTAATTATGTGAGCATTTAGCTTAGCAAGAGGTCCAAGAGGTACTTACTTGTCTTTATTACTTCCTTACTTACTATTAATACTTGTAAAATGTGTAGCTTGAATTTTTTTTGTTCACAAAAGGTTTTTTTATTTAATGTGTTTAAAATCCATTCCTCATGTTGTAGTAAAGAAAAAAAAACTCCCAAAGGTTGTTTTACACAGCGGTGGCTTTTATTTTGTATTTTTTTTTTTTTCATTTGTTTTTGGTTTATATATTTATAGTTGGTGTTTTATTTGTTTGGCAGCTCGTTAGATATTTCCTTAAGACTCTTTTTTCCCCCTCAGGCTCCTGGTGTTTGTGCAGACAAACAGCTTTGGTGATAAACCGACAACGTTGGGCAGTTGAAAGACTTTTACCCCTAACTGAAACTGTATGAAATGAGATAGCAAACGGCTGATGTGTCAATCGACAGCACAGACACAGTTCCATAACACCAGTCAGCGTTAGGACATTGAATACACACACACACACAAAAAATGCAATCTGTTCTAAAGTTTTATGATTAGAATACTTTATTATTATTATTATTATTATTTATTATAAATATGAAATAAGCATCCGTCATGATATTCCAGAAACATTTTGTAAACGTTCCTATATCGTCATTTCAACGTGAATGTTGGTCTCGAATCTAAAGTGTCGTCCTAAGCAGCGATCTGATAACATTGTGACTCAAACCCTATAGAGATTTATTAATAGCATACAGTAGAACCTTTCCGGAACCTTCTAATTCTATTACTAATTCGGGTAAAATTCCTTGTTATTATAAGAGCGATATAATATTATATGATAAAATAATCAATCGGGATGATGGTTTGGGAGATGTTTATGAAGCTTTGGCAGGTTTTTTAGAACTGGTGTGCTGACCCTAGGGGGGCAGAACTTAACCACTGTGAACATTAAATTCTAGCACACTGTTCACAGGTGGTTAAGTCCTGCTACCACAGGGCCATAAAGCGACGCTATAGATGTCTATGCATCAGCTTTTTTTTCGCATGCACATACCGGGTGTGTCTGCGCCTTCCAGTTTTCACGAAGGCACACACACACACACACACATTCCAGCAGGATTAAGAGCCTGCGTGTTTGTGTGAAGGTGTGCATGTGTGTGTCTGTCTGGCTCTGTGATGGGAAGTGTGCACCGTCTGGGTCGCTTTCTTCATACCAGCCATTGGAAATCCCTGGCAATGTGATTCAGTCATTATGGTTAAAAATCACTCTGCCAGGAATTCCCCTGGCCAGCAGCAGGTACGATGGGGGGAAAGAGGTGGAGAAGGGGAAATGTGTGTAAGTGTGTATGTGTGTGTGAGGTCATCTTAATCAGAAGTGTTGGTCTCGTTACGCTTTCTTTCTACCACTTTAAGATGTGAGTCTTGTCTCTGTTATGCAGTTGCACATCATTGTGGTCACCTCTCGTCCTCTCAGCAGAACCCAGGCTTCCTGTGACCTAATAAAAATAGCTTCTCAATGACAGACCTACATGAGGTCAGACAGGAAGTATGAGCTGAGCCGAGTTTCAGGATCAGCGAGACTGTTTTAGTCAGGGTTTGACTTTAACTTTGTTCTCAACAATCATTACAAAAATGACCGCAACATCACAGATGTATAGTTATACGTCTAACAGCACAGCCTTATAGAATAAACCAAAAAGTGTGCACACAGGATGCAGTGTGAAGCTCAAAGAAAGAGGCTGATTTTCTTTAATGACCTCATTTATTAAAAAATAAATAAATCACATAAATCTTTTCCTATCTGAGTGAAAATTGCTTGTGATCACAATTCGTCAATACAATTAATAAAGAATAGTTTAATGGTTAAGGTGCTGATTGTGGGTTCAATTTCCAGCATCACTAAATGAAATGAACACACAACCCTGTAAATTGCCACTGTGCCACTCGTCTCTGCATTTTCCTATGAAATGACTTGTTCGTTGGGATTTCAATACATTTTGCAGGTGATTGTAGAATCTTCGGTAATAATCTGTAATAGTCATATTAGACTAAATATGTTGCCCAAATTCCACTCGTAGCATGAAATCTGTATGAAATAAGTATAAAATGTGTTTTTTAATACATAAAACAGGTAGCTTTGCTCTTTTTCCATCAGTTTTAAGCGCTTGTGCCACTTTGTTTGGTGATCTAGTGTACTAGTATTGATCGGTTCGATGATGAGACTAAGGGCGTCTGCGAAATGATGTAAATGTAATAAGCTCATGTGTTGCGTGTAAATGAAATTCGCTATATCGTTCTTATATATTTTTTTCTCAGTATCGGGTTCTTCTAATGAGGTTATCTGATACTTTGTGAAGAGGGATTATCTCTCAAGTAATCTTTTGATCTCTATCTTGATCCCACACAGAGAGAACAGGAACATTCCAAAAGCAGGATCACCCAGTTGGGGAAATCCCATCCTAAAAAATAAAAAATCTTATCTGTGTGTATGTGTGTATGTGTGTCCCACTGAGACAAGCAAAACTAAAAAAAACATACGTGTGTCTATCTTACTTCTTTCCTCCATCAACGCTCGCCGCTTCTTCTGTCTAAGGCTAAAAGCCGAATGACTCGAATCACTTACGTTCACAGCACTCAATCCACAGCAAGGAAAAAGTGTGTGTGTGTGTGTGTGTGTGATTCAATTTCTATGTCTGTAAAGCAGAAGAGTTTAGAGGGGAAGTGTGAAGGGATAACTCAGGTTATCACTCACACACACACACACACACACACACACAAACACATACCCTTATGAAAACCAGCAAGATGGCAGACATCAAGACGTACTTTTTGAAATATTTGAGTTCATTAATAAACCTTTGTGCAGACATTTTTACACCTAATAGCCTGGAGTGATATTAAACCCAAAACGAGTCAAGAGCTCATCCTACAAGACGAGTAAATGTGTTTTCCCCGAATAGCTTCACCATTTGTTCGCTGTTGATGGAGCAAAAATGGATAAAGAAAGGATCCTGACACTTTATTCTCTTTCTCTCTTTCTTTTTCTCTTGCACTTTATCCGTCTATTAATATTTTTCCATCAGATCTTTTCCCTCCTTTCCGCTTTCCTCTGTTCAGCTGAAGCGGTGGTTTTTGACACTAATGAGCTCAGTCTTTCCCTCATGTGAATGACAGCTCATAGGGTGGTGTGGCAAAAGTGGTTCCACCTCTACAGATGCCAGAGGAGAGAGAACATAGCAAGAGCTGAGGCAATGGGACAAATTCTTCTTTTTATTAAAAAAGGTGAACATTTAGACCCGTCGTAATTCATCCGCATTTCCTTAAGACTTAAAAGCAATCGTTACTACTGAAAAATGATTCGCTTGCTTTAAGATGACATAATACAGTTTGATTCAAAAGTGTGTAAGTGGGACGTGTTATTGGACATCAGTACGGTAGGTAATGCTGTGTAGACCAACAAAAATATACGTGTGTTTGAGACAGAGAGAGGGATAAAAGTATGGCCCTTCCCCAGCGGAGAGTTGAAACAGCTGGGTCCTCTTCTACACCTGCTTTAGATATGCTTCTCCCCTGTGTGTGTGTGTGTGTGTGTGTGTGTGTGGGGCATAGACACCGATTAACAGAACACAACCTGTCCAAAACATTTTTTTTTTTAATTTCTATTTATGTTCCTCTTTTTTTTTTTTTGTCTAGACGCACAGCAGCCAAAAGTTTGATTTGACTGAAAACAATTTAAAGACACAATCTGAGAAATTTATAGGTAAAAAAGCTAGTAAATTTTTCACATTCCCGGACGTTAAAAAACAAGACGTTATAATCCGAAGTAGCTAAAGGGTTTAACTACCGTCATCCCTGCAGCGGTGTTGTGCGTGACAGCGAATGAAAATGAATTCATGTTTTCTAAACAATATATTCTGTCCAACACAATTAAGCGCAATCCAGTTGGTCTGAAAGATCTCTAGTAATATCAACACTGTGGTCTTTACCTACTGTAAACTGTGTGTGTGTGTGTGTGTGTGTGTGTGTGTGTGTTGTGACCTATTACACATCATAAAGCCGGGGAAGTGTCAGGGGTTGAGCTGTCCTCGCACACACACACACGCACACGCACACACACACACACACACACACACACACACACACACACACACTGCACTTGTTCCACTAACACACTCTTTCCTGGTTATTGTCCCAGTCCTCAGCTAGAACAAAGCGACGAGAGTGACAGGTTTAAGGCCAGAACTTTTGGCTTTTCTTACCGCTTGCATTTCTCCTCATACAGTAAAACTTAAGCAAAACATGAGACAAAAAGAAAAAAACAAAACACCCGAATGAACAATTTCTCTCTATCCGCTCCCTAAAATGAAAACTTGGGCCTATTTTTTTTCACTCCATTTTATTCCATCGTGTTGTTTAGGCTGTGCGGCATCTGGCTCGGCCTTACCAGCCCCCAAGAACAATGAGTGGAATGTTTCAACGCTCTGTGTGGCTTCACAGCCCACTCTTCCAGAACTTTTTACGACCTCCGCTAAGCCCGGCTAAAAACGAGCGTCTGGCTGACAGACACTCACAGACCCACACCATCAGACAGACAGAAATCCCATTCAGAGGACCTATTTACAGATGACCTTTCTGTCAGCCGGAACATCACAGCCACCCCGGACTCTGGTGATTCCTCACACCTAATCGCAGTGCTCATTGCATGACCAACTAAGGAAAAACCATCCTGAAAAAAGTCCGGCCTCCCTACTCACAATTATCCCCATCACGCACCCAGAGAGTGTACTTTGCGAGCCCGAGCACCACAAATACGCCGTAACGTAAACAAGAGTTCCAACGAAACGCCAGAAGTCGCCTCCAGAGATAAACTAAACTTTAAAGTTGTAGAAAAGAAGATCTAAATGCTTACCTGTTACTTTTTTCACACTTTTTCTCCACTTTCCATTCCTGAGACAGTGAGAATCCTGAAGTCTTCAGAAGAAGCGCAGAGCAGCCTGTGCAGACACCATGTGTGTGTGTAAGTGTGTGAAAGAGAGAGAGAGAGCGAGAGTGTCTGGGAGCCAGACAGGGTTAGAGCGAGGGTGTGAGTGAGTGAACGAGTGTGCACGGGGAAGGGAATTCCGATTTGTATAACGTCAGAAGCCCAAGTCCCCCCCCTACTCCCTCCCTCCGTGTGTGCCTCCCTCCCTCCACTCCCCGCCAGTGTGGAGTACAGGAAGAGGCAGAGGTGCAATTACGCCGCAGTGCTGCTAATAAAAGAGCAAGCATGTTTCCCCTCTTTCAGAGAGCAGACGGTGGGCAATAACACACACACACACACACACACACACACACACACACACACACACACACACCTACACGACCTGCCCAGCCTTTTATTTTCCCTGTTTGATTAGCAGTTCTAGCTACTTATTTGCTTCAAAGTCTAGCCAGTCGTGGTATAAGCGTGTGTGTATGTGTAAAAACATTTTCAACATATATTAAAGAAAATTTTTGCTAGTTAAATTGCCTTGTTTTTAGCTATACACCCCAACACCTTCAGGTTACACATTTATGCATTAAAGGTTAGCAAAAAAAGCTAGGCAACTTCTCATAAATTAGCATGCTAACTCTAATGTAATGGTGTTATAACTTTTTAGCATTTTTCATTTGTTGAAATTGTGATTTTGGTAAACGTTGAGTAAACACAGCTAGTTAGCATGCTAGTTGTGTAATATCAGCTTTTGGCGTCTAGAAATAATACAAACTGTGACTTTAAGCAGCAGATTCACACTCTGTTCTCTCTCTCTCTCTCTCTCTCTCTCTCTCTCTCTCTCTCACACACACACACACACACACACACACACACTTGAGCTGTTGGCTCTTCTAAAGCAATTTGAGTAGATCCGGTTTTGAAAATCTTGCTAGGTCTTATAAGAAGACTACTTAAACCTTGCACCTGTCTGCTGTTGAAAAGACACACACACACACACACTCACATACACATATAACCCCCTTTACACACACACACACTCCCTGTTGAAGGCCCCAGGGGGAAGCTTCTCTTTACAGACAGAGCTATTAGACGCTTTACGACTTCCAGTGCCTCGCCTCCTTTCTTCTCGTCGCCTCCTCTCGTCTCTCTCTTCCTCTCGGTACCTTCGCTCGCTCGCTCGCTCGCACTGCTGAGAACAGAGTCTCTCAGACGTCTACGCCCATCTAAGTGCTGTACACACGTCACACATTCCTCTTCCCAGCACACACACAAACATATACACACATACACATACACCACACACTGTCTCCTAGCAACCCACACAAATGCATGTGTAAGCAGAATAATCTGGGAACTTCTGAAATTTGATTTAGTGTTTATTTATGTGTGTTACTGAAACTGAGTTATAGCCCCTGATCAGCCTGAAAAAAAATTCAGTTGCATGCTATATTTGTTATATTAAGTAGACTTAACATTGCTATATTGTGTGTGTGTGTGTGTGTGTAAACAGGTCAGTGGGTCACTCTCGGCGGATATGGTGTTGCGGGGCTCAGATACACACTATATAGATTCATATGTACTCTAGACCCAGTATTAAAGGGGTTTGGAATTTTGCCCATGTGTATGAGACCCGAATCGGCTGGTCTCCGTTAGATTAAAATGTTTTTTACAAAAACTGAGACTTTTATTTTAGTTTTTTTTAAAAAGAAAAGAAATAATAGGTTAAAAGCATTGGTTTGGTTAGTAAGTTTAAGTTCAGTGTTAGATTACAGTGTTGGATTAGGAGAAGGTCCTCATATGGCTATTAAGGCAAGTGTGTGTGTGTGTGTGTGTGTGTGTGTGTGTGTGTGTGTAGTTAACGAATTACACAAAAATAATAATGCATAAAGCCAACTGTAACTATATGTTACTATGAAGTAACATATAAATAAAACCGTGTGTGTGTGTCATGTGCCATGTCAGTATGACTGTGTGTCTCAGACTCTGACTCATACTGCTATAACTGACTCTAATCTCAGCCTCAGGCCTCCAAAAAAAACCAGTTTGGTTGTCATGACAGCAGGGATCTAATTATACAAGCATTCCTAAGAGGAAACAAATCGTCTATCCGCTCGCTCCCTTTCTCTCTTCTCTAATTCAACACCAGCACAATCGCTACCTGGATCTGTTTACCCGCAGTAGTCGCTATAGCACTGTTTTAACCTCTGATACTCCTTTACATTCCCAAACCCCGAGGGTAATAATCCAGTAACATCAATGATTAAAGTGGTAAAGTGAGTAACCTGAGTGTCAGAAGAGTAAGGAGTGGAAAAACATTCTCTGAAATTAAAACAACAGCTGACATAACGATTAACTGTTTGTGGTATATACAGTCATGTGAAAAAATTTGTACACCCTATTAAATATTTAGTTCTTTAGTAAGAAATGTTAATATATCAGTGGTTAATCTGGTTTTAATTTTTTTCTCTGGAAAAGAAAGTGACTTAATTGCAGGTAAACAACAAAAATGAACATTGTTTAACTCATTAAACAAAAGATTTCAACAAAAGTGCCTAGTCTAGGTCTACGTCTAAAGGAAACAGCTACCCCTTAATAGCTAGTGACAACCCCTTTGGCTGAAATAAGTTCAGTGGGACGCTACCTGTAGCCATCTACCAGTTTTAAACATTGGTCTGAGGTAAGTTTGCCCCAGTCCTCAATGCAGAGAATTCTTTCAGCTGTGAGATGTTGAAGGGGTTTCTTAAATGTACAACAACCCGTTTCAAGTTGCCCCACAGCATCCCAATGGGCTTCAGATCTGGGCTTTGACTCGGACATTCCAGGACTCTCCATTTCTTTTATATATTTATATACATAATAGAGAATATATATATATAGAATAAGAATAAAGAAATAATAAATATATATCCTTTAAATTACCTACAAAATCTGCAGCAATACTGTTAATAACAAATGTTTAACACATGCCCCTTCCAATTGCCTCCAAACCTTTAAATTAAAACAAAATGTGCTGTCAAAACAGTCATGGTATGCTGGGGTGGAAAAAGCGGTTCCTTGTACTGTATTTGGGTACGTAAGCCATGCTATAACACTCTGTATATACAGTTTATAGATACTCAGTGATATATTATAGTTTCTACAGATGTTCCTACAGATGTATTAGAAATACAGGAACTGTAGCATCACTGTAAACTGTACAATGTACACCAGTGTCTGCGGCTTATGGAATTGTGTAGCAAAAGCTAGACGTGATGGATCCTAGGATAATAACCGAATTAATACTTGTGATAATTTAATAAAACTAAAAACTTGCTATTAATTAAGTTTAGATAAGGTTCCTTGTCATTTCCTGAAAAATGTACTCCTCTCACTCTCATGATTTTTGAGGATCTTCATCTAGAATGTCTACGAGAATATTTGATTTATGCTGCACTGTTACACTATTTGTTGTTGAGTTTTAGTCGCACAACAACGGTGAGTCAAACTTATTGTATTCTTCAATTTGTGTGTTGTTTGTAGTGGCTGTGATTTTTTTATAACTTAAAAAAATATTAAATTCTAATTAATGAATAGTTTCATTTTCATTACATGATCGCAAAATTCCAGAATGTATTGCGTCAACCTTTAAGGGGCAGCGGTTATTCTGTGTGTGTGTGGTGGAGGGGCCTTATGCCACATAGACCACTACTTCTCTAGAACCATATGTCTTTCCTACACATATACTAAGAGTTGAGGCCCAGACTGGGTCCAGTTTATTTCAATATTATGGGTTTGTCCTCTCTCTCTCTCTGTGTGTGTCTCTCTCTCTCTCTCTCTCTCTCTCTCTCTCTCTCTCTCTCTCTCTCTCTCTCTTTTCTCTCTCTCTCTCTCTCTCTCCTCCCTCTCAGTGTCTTTTCTCTCTATGCGTCTCTCTCTCTCTGTCTCCTCTTTCTCTCCCTGCTTTCTCTCTCTCCGCCTCTCTCTCTCTCCTCTCTTCTCTTCTCTCTCTCTCTCTCTCTCTCTCGCATCTCTCTCCTCTCTCTCTCTCTCTCTCTCTCTCTCTCTCTCTCTCTCTGTGTCTCTCTCTCTCTCTCTCTCTCTCTCTCTCTCTCTCTCATCTCCTCTCCTCTTGTCTCTCTCTCTCCTCTCTCAGTCTCTCCTCTCTTGTTCTTTCTCTCTATGGTCTCTCTCCTCTCTATGTGTCTCTCTCTCTCTCTCTCTCTCTCTCTCTCTTCTCTCTCTCTCTCTCTCTCTTCTCTCTGTCCCCTCTCCTCAACCTCTCTCTCTCTCTCCTCTCTCTCTTCTTTTCCTCTCTCGTCTCATTCTTGCACTCTCTCTCTCCTCCCTCCCTCTCCTCACTCTCTCTCTCTCTCATCTCTCATCTCCTCCCAACTCTCTTTCTCCCTCTCGTCTCCCGTCTTCTCTCTCCCTCTCTCTCTTTCCATCCATCTCCCTCCCTTCTTTCGTCTATCTCTCTCTCTCCTCTCCACCTCTCTCTCTCTCTCTTCTCTCCCTTTATTTTTGTCTTCTCTCTCTCTCTCTCTCTCTCTCTCTCTCTCTCTCTCTCTCTCTCTCCCTCTCTCTCTGTCTCTGTCTCCTCCATCTCTCAGTGTCTCTATGCTCTCTCTCTGTACTCTCTCTCTCTTCTCTCTTCCTCTCTCTCTCTCCTCCTCCCCCTCTCCTCTCTCCTCCATCTCCCTCCTCTTCCTCCCTCTCTCTCCCTCTCTCTCTCATCCTCCTCCCTCTGTCTCCTCTGCCTTCCTCTTCCCGTCGTCTTCTCTGATCTCTCTCTCTCTCTCTCTCTCTCTCTCTCACACACACACACTCTTTAAACTCCCTTTCTTTCCCTGGTATTTGTGTTGGCAGTTGCTATGGATACAAGACATACAAACATTGTGGCAGCAGGCAGGAAGTGTGTTTGAACCACAATGGCGTCACTGCGGCTCTCGCGCTGCGACTCCTCGTCCAGGTTCTGTGCTATTATCGTTAAGCCATAAGCACCCGCCGCACTTTATACTGTTATTGGTGTTAGTATTGCTTTTTCAGCTGCGTCTCTCGCTCGCTGTCTTTCATTGGTCTGTGCGTTTGCCGTGCCTGTGCTTGAAGCATGGAACTTGGGAGTGTTTTTGTTGGTACATCAATGTGTGTGTGTGTGTGTGTATCAGGGCGCAGTGGATAATTCCTGTCTCCCAGAGCATTATTAACTTCGGCATTGCTTGTCTCTCTTGAGTAACTAAGCAAGAGTGTGTGTGTGCGTGTGTGTGTGTGGCCATATTGCACTGTGTTACATCAGACTCCAGTAATACTGTTTATACATCATTCTTTTTTCCTTCTCTTTTTTTCATGACCAGAGTCTAAATATACCCTACTGGAATAAACGCTTGAGAACAGACCTCCCTCTCCCCTCTTTGGCTAAATATATCCACCTCAGACCACCTCATTCCCTTCCCAGTGTGTTCTTTTTCTCTCCGTTTCTCCCAGACTGCTGCAGCTCTTAAATCCCTCGCTCCCTCTCGACACTGCTAATTAAATTAAAGTGAAGCCTCGGAGAGATCAAACTCTTCTCCAGTCCCGCACTGATTTACTAGTCTCTTCTAGACAGAGATACTGTTACACTGTTATATCCCACAGTTAAAACAAGAACTTCCTGGAATACTATCATCCAAATAGAAATATCAGCATGAAAGACCCTGGCGAAAATATGATTAGTATGCAAAAAAATAAAATGATCTGTCTCTGACACCTAAAGATTTTAATTATAGAAATTAAAGCTGTAAATAAACTGAATTATTATCTGGAAATATTGATTTGTTTATAAAATATTGAAACAGTTGCTTGGCTCAGCCTGAAAAAATGCTCCATTATGATATTTTGTTGAAATTACAATAAAAATACTGTAAATTTAAAGTAAACATTTTTAAATGATCAACTTCAGTAGATCTATTTTTTATACCTACCTACCAACTGACCTATCTATCTATCTATCTATCTATCTATCTATCTATCTATCTATCTATCTATCTATCTATCTATCTATCTATCAAAGGCAGAAATAAAACAGCCCTGGAGCTGTGACTCAGATGTGCTAAGCACCGAGCCACCAATCCCCCCCATAAACTATTTCAATTGATCGTTTTTACGTGATGTCACACTCTTAGTTGAACTCTCCCCTGGTGGGCAAAACAATGCTATCTTCTGCTGCCCGACAGATTACGAACGGAATGATTACTTTCATTTAGTTACAATGCTGGATAGTTGTTGTGCTAGCTTAACACTTAACAGACAAGGATACAAGTCTGTCTCAAGCAAATACAAAATCCTGTATGAGAAAGAAAACACAGTAAGGAGAAAATTGTGTATTTGTGTCATTAAACGTGTCTTTGTCCCAGAAGAGGACAAACAATAACAGCCTTTACAGTACATTTGTATTTGCAGTGAAAAGGGCAAAAGTTAAAGTGGGGATGTAGCTCAAATAGAGCTTGTAAATAGTACAAGCAATAATACTATATGTTAGTTCATATGTAGTACTAAGATAAAATGTTGTCCTTTTAACTTTATTATTTCTCTTTCTATGCACATTTTACATCGCATCCAATTATTTTTTTTTAATTGGGGTTGTAATAAAAAATAATAAACGTTTTGTACGCTTTTATTCTGGCGTCAGTGTAAGGAGAGCAATTCATTATAAGACTGATGCAAAGATCGCTGAAGTGGAGATCTGGCAGTTTTTAACGACTGAAATACAGAACCGGTGCTCTAAATGTCTATTTTTCTTTTTCAGACAGGTGATCCAGACATTCAGAGGTAGAAACATAAGGAAATTTGTGTAAGCCGCCATGTTGGCGATTTGTTTTGCATTCCATGTTGCCGCACAGGTCATCACTTGCTATAACTTGTATAATTCAGTCAAAATTGCAGTTAAAATTGTTAAATTATCTCAATTAGTGCCTTAAAGTATTATAACTATTCATTGTTCAGTGTGTGAATGACTTTTTGGGAGTGTGTATTTTGGTTACGTTGCTAAAACAAAACAAAAAAACGTTATCTTCAAACTTACAGAAGGCCTGATTACTGGTGTAATAATACGGTCATGATGTATGTTTAGATTAGAAACTTTGAAAAGGAGATACAAATACTGATTATACCAGTGGCGGGTGGTGCATTTGGTACCTGGGCCTTTAGTGGGGATTTACCCGACTGATACACATCACCATCATCAGGTTGCATTATAGAAACCATCAATACTACACAAAAACGCAATATAAGATGACGTGGAATTACAGAGAAAGAGAGACATTTAACATATTGAGGACAAAAACCATTGTCATTAAAGTGAGAAACCTTGTTAACACCCCAATCCTCTACAATACAACCACAAGTGTGCCACTTACATCATCTGGAGGAGTTTAGAATCAGTATTTATCTTAATGTTAATATAACATCACAAAAACATTAAAAATTAAATACAATATAGAATACATTTAAAGGCTGTAAACCAGCGTTACCGGTCGGCAACACTGGTCTGGAAGTGGTGAACAAACTCTTTCCCAGACTGGAACAAGCTAGTTACCTCCTCACGATGCCTTAAAAGCGTATTTTCAAGTATGTTCGAGAGTTAATTTCTCCTTCTCAGTCAGCCACTGTGGACGTAAAAAATTGTAATTCAACTGTACAGACGTGTTTTGCAAGTCTGTGCTAGGCTGTAAGAAGAATTTAATCTGATCAACCAATCAGAGGACGGAAAAATACCGATGTCTGTCGTCGTGTGCCAGCTAGTGGGCTTCCGAATGCCAGTTTAAAAATCTGATTGGTTAAAGAAACAGTCTTTAAAAATATTAACCAATTAGCAATCTTCCACTGCTAATATAGTTTAAGTTACATGGGCAGCACTGGCATATATTAGATTAACATGGCAGCACATAGAAACTAACATCTGATTGGACAATAAAATCTAACATCCACATGCACGTACTGGAAGCAGTGCAGGAATAGCAGAATAGCTCACGGTGCACCTGCTTACTAACATCATGGCTTGCTGTTGTGTCCTTAACTTCTGAAAATGATGGTTAATTTTTGCTTTATGTTGTGTAGAAATAGGCTGCAAGACATCCCAAGGGTGGAATGGCTGTAGCATCATTACTTGGAAAACAAAAATGCAGGGTTATGTGATCAACCCGAATCGCAAACGTGTATTCATAGAAAAAAGGAAGCAGAAGATGAAACTCCTTCTTTGTGGTAGGTTTGATCTTTGGTGGTAATTCTGCACTTTTCTTTCTTGCACACCCACACACCAGGCGTGACTGCTATCATAAACGTCATGCATTTGCTGCTGACTAATTCAGCAGCTAATTCATTTGAGTTGGTATCTTAAGCTGCCACACACAGTAGCCGTGTTAGACTGCATTTAAATTCTCCCTTGGTCTCAGGACACAGCTGTTCAGAGTCTCAAGGTGGCACTTATTGTTGTCTTATCTTCCCTGAGGCTCACAAAAAGCTAACATGTCCTCATGACATTTAAATAATGGCACGGTTTTAACAGGGATTGAGATAAATAATACCATCAAACCTATAGTCAGTTTCAGGATTGTTCGCTACATATGGGTAGAAGAGTTGTGCTGAAATACAGAAGATACAAGCTCGTTATGATGCTCCATGATGAATCACATATTCAGGTCTTATTTAGGGTGGCTAACAGTACATGTAGCCAAATTAATACAACTAAAGGTTAGGGGACCTTCTCAAGGTAACGCAGTCCAAAACCTTCAAACCTAAATACCCTCAAATCAATCGAAAAAGGTCTTCGGCTAGTAATGATGCCACACAACGTCTGTGGACATTATTTTTTCTTCAGGATACCATGGAGTTTGCATGATTTTGCGTGAATTTCTGCCTTTACAAAATTGCAAAATCATGTAGCAACTAAATACCAGTTATGATCTATATCATTATGTGGTAATTTATTTGAATGCAACTTCTAAAAAAATTCTAAAACAGTTAATAATTAAATTATAATTTAATTCTACAACACAGTTATTAAACAATTATTGAATTAGTATTTGTTTGAATTATATCCTAGTATATCAGCTAATAATTGAAGGAAAACAAAATAAGGGCTAACCTCTATTGTGGTGAAGCTGGTTTTATATTGCATTTGCTGCACATTTACATGCTATAGGTATTCACAAAGGCAGTGTTAAAGGTGCAGTGGGACATTATGGAAAATGCTAACCGTAGCCTAAAAGCACTGAAAGTGTTCGTCCTACACTTGCTGTCCAAACCCACACCGTGACGCGTGTACGTACAAAGACTAGATGACCAGAGACAACATTACTACAATAATTCAGGTGTCTTTATAGTCCAGTTATTAAAAGTAAATACTGTCCAAAAGAAATACTGCAACCATGACATCATCTTTTTTTTTTCACAGTACATGAACCTGCTAATACCATATGCCCTCTGCACAAACAGGGTACACATACATATGTTGACAGGCAGGTATTAAAGTTCGGACCAGGTTTTTGGTCGTTCGTCTTTCACAAAATATATAAATACATTTAAAACACTTAACATAATGATTCTATCTCGATGTGAGGAGAGTTTTAACCAGCAGAACAAAAAAAAGCACATATATTGTACCTCCAAGTTTTGGGATTTAAATATTTTGCATTTGATAGATATTTTTGAGGCACCTTATCTCCTTTAGTTAGCATTGTGCTTGATACGTTTGTGTTTCACTTTCCAGAAGACTCTAACGTTTCACCAGATAATTATTACAAATAAACACTACAACTTAACTCATGTAATTACTGCCTGAATAACCTGCACCTCGCCCACTAATAGCATGTACAGTATGTTAACACATTGCTCATGCTAATTAGCTCCTTTTAGCACTAGGGATCTTAGTAAATCACGAATATAAAGCTGTAGCATTAAAATTGATTTTGAGTGTCACATCAGAAGTGCCTGTGCATCCTAGCCTTGTGAAACTTCATTTGTGTAGCCTAAGACGGACGCGCTTTTGATGGTCCATTGCAGCTGCAACATTCCCATTCTCTGTAAGTCTCAGCTAGCCAAAACTCACATTACACGGGACAGATGAAGGCAAGCCTCAGTCTAAATGTACAAAGACTCAATGTTGATGTTTGTATACATTCCTAACAGATTGAATGACTAAAGTAAACATAAGGTTAGCATGGAAGGAAGCTAATAAAAAAGAGGTGAGAAGAAACAAATAAGGATGACAAGTGTAGTCTGAAGATATGCTTCGGAGATATAAGGTCAATTCCAGTGAACTGTTTGCATTGTAAACTGAGGCATGATCGAAATGGGCAGAGTAGATTCCACTCCCGCATTTCCGCTCACAGGGAGATATGGCCTGGCATCTGTTTTGGCCTGTCGGTTCCTTTTTTTCTCTTTCTCTCTCTCTCTATCTCTCTCTCTCTCTCTCTCTCTGTAGTTGTCCTTATTTGGCTCATAGGAGAGTTTCCCTTCTGACTGTGACTCACCGCTCCTCTGACTCACAAGCACCACGCTAACAAAAACAGCTCTGCATCTCCATGGATACCCAGACTCCCTTCCCTTTCCTCTCCTCCTTGCATGTCTCCCTTTCCCTCACTCATTCCTTCCTTTCACTTTTTCTTAAAAGGCTTTTGGGGCAAATCCCAGCACTTGCCCTTTTTCTGCCCTTTTTCGGCTCACAGCATAGCAAGAAAAGCAGAATGTTTACTATAGAATTATTAGCAAAAACTTCTAATTTATGTATGTATCTATATATTATATATATAGTGCAGTGGCCGAGGTGTTGGACTCATTGGAAGATCGGGGTTCGATTTCCAGCATCACCAAGTTGCCATTGTTGGGCCCCTCAACAAGACCCTTAACCCCCCAATTTGTATAAAAAAAGAAAATGTAAGTTGCTTTGGATAAGGGTGTTTAAAAAAACCAAATGTCACAAATGTATTTTTTTCTATTATGTTCACATTTACTTCTATAATGATTTTGGAAATGCTTTTCATTAGATAAAAAATTTGGCTGTTTAAAGTTGCTGATTCACCCACCATCAGGTGTAGTCTGTGTTCCTCAAGGTGTTGAGTTTCAGGGATCTGTGGAAGAAAACTCGAGTTGTAGGTGTAGGTAAGGTGTCCACAACATCTGGCTATATAGTGTATTTATTCATTTATCTTCTATACCCGCTTATTCCCTGATTCGGGGTCACTGGGATCTGCTGGAAGTCTATCCCAGCTTTCTCTGAAAGGGTGAAAGGCAGGAGGGGTACACCCTGGACAGGTTACCATTCCCATTACAGGGTCACACACACACACTTACACTCACTCCTATGGGCAATTTAGAATCACTATCTAAAATTACAATCTAGATTTATATCGCTAACGTACATGTTTTTAGACTGTGGGAGGAAACCGGGAAACCCCGGAGTAAACCCACGCAAGCGCGGGGAGAACATGCAAACTCCACACAGAAGGACCCCTGCCCGGAAATCGAACCCGGGCCCTTCTTGATGTGCGGCAACAGTGCTAACCAATATTAAGCCAATATTAATATTATAATTAATTGTTATAATTAATAACAATACTATTATTAACTTTTATTTATACAGCAAGATTTCAGAGCTCAAGAACGTTTTTACTGCATGTTACTACGCTTGCATTCTGTATATTGAACTTATGACAAAAACAATAAAAATACTTTATAAAATAATGCTAATAACAATTATTATTTAGGAGAGCCGGAACTATTTTTTTTTTTTTTCATTTTAATTATCTAGTAATCTCTCAGTGAAAAAATATGAGACACAAAACTGCAAAATTGCAAGTAAACCTCTGCTTCTTTTTTTTTTTTTAATTTCCAGATATGTAAATCATATGCAACCTTTATCTGTAAACAGCAATGTGAACAAACTATAGAAGAAAAAAAACACAAACTATAGTCCTAATATAATAGTAACTTGTTTAGTTTAGATGCACTGGCTGGCATGCTGGATGTTGCGTTCTTTAAAACTTTAGTGTAAAATCGTACCAGTAAAGTTTATTCTTTAAAAGTTGATTCATAGTGTATTCATAGTATATTACTCAAGGATCAGTTACCCAAGCTTTCCTTAGAGATATCAATGACTTGGTGTGTTGACTCAGCATTTTGTAACAGGGGCAAAGTGCAAACCTTATTGTGTATCATACCTCTTAGGTATGATTTCTGTAAGAGTTCAGTCTGATTTGACGTGATTAGATTTAGAAATGAGGTGGAGAATACTTGTCTTCGGTGAAATACTTGGACTTGAATCATTTTTCTGTGGCTTTCTATTTTGAAATTGGTGTTAAAAGGGGTATACAGGTGTGTGTGTGTGTGTGTGTGTGTGTGTGTATAGCCGGCCTGTTGTGCAAGTACTCGGGTTTGTGGGCTTGGTTGACAGGGTGACAAGGAAATGAGTAGATGTTTATTGCATCACGTCCAGGTAAAGGTGACTCTCTTTCTGCAATGTATAACCTAAACAGAAAGAGGGAATAGCAGTGTAAGGTTTAACTTTCCTTTTCTGAAATGTGTTTTAAAGTAAACTTTAGCTAACTGTATGGTCTGGAAAGCAACAGACAGGACCTGCAAATCCTATTCTCCTAATGGAGGTTATGGCTGATAGAAAAGACCATTCTAACGAAAAGGGATCTCTCTTTAAACGGGTCCAATGGTTAAAGGGTACCTCACCCACCCAACGCAGTGGTGTTTCCCTACTGATCTAGATCCCAAGATCCCGCCACATCACCATGGAACAAAGACATTTGATCATTACCTTGACCATGCAAAATCCGCTGGTCTTTAGCTACAACTGTAGTGGTCACATGTGCAGTAGGCCCTAGGGTATTACTATGGCTTCCGTCGCCATTAAGCCTAAAAGTTGAAGCTACTTGACAGTGACAGCTTATTCTAGATAATAATATGACATATTTAACTACAGTTTAACAAACCTTTTTCTTACTATGCAGCACTGACATGCTGGTATACTGTGCACTTGACCGGTTGTGGTTTGCTGCTGGCTATGCTAACCTTTTTGCCCCTATGTCTGACTTTTCGCTCTGTGTAAAAGTTCTTAGGCTTCCAAAACAAATAAATAAATAAAAAAAGAACCAGCAGCTGTAGTCACACTCTGTAGCTGTAGTCACACTCTGCTTTAGTGTTTAACACCAACATGTTAAGCTACAAACTAAACTGACGTCTGAAATCTTTCTGTACACAACATGAATGTGCCACTGGTGTGAGTGAGAAAACTGCTAAACCTAATGCTAGACCCTGCACCAGACCTGGGTGTAAAATTAAAAAAAGGACCAAGAAGGTTAAGGAAGTTTACAAAACCCCTGCATGCGTTTAAAAGGTGCGAGTGTAAAAGAAAAATAGACAAAGTTAAGAAATCTGACCTTTTAGGGCTACAATATATTGATTTTTATGGTGTAAAATTGTCTGGGGGTTCAACTTTATGCTTGCTATCTGACCCTAGTTCAGCATGAGTAACCTACTGGTTTATCTGGAGAACTGACCCCCCCTCCTGGTTTCTCCTAAGGTTTTTTACTCCATTATGTCACGGATGGAGTTTTGGTTCCTTGCCGCCGTCACCTCTGGCTTGCTTAGTTAGGGACTCTTAATTTATAGATAATCAATCAAATTGAGTGTTTTAATAAGTGTTTAATGATGTCTTTTCTGATGTAATTCTGTAAAGCTGCTTTGAAACAATCCCCATTGTTTAAAGCGCTATATAAATAAAGGTGACTTCTGCTGTCCTTATAAAAAAATTAAGTGGAAAAGAAGCATCTCGATTAAAATGTACATTACTACTAGAATTGGGCAGCCATAATTAAGACACATAGATGGAGGTAAAAGGGTCAATCTATTTAGGAACCTGTTGACCTGTTGTGTAACTTGATAATCTGCTTGATGACAATCATCTGACAGATTGTTGACAGATCTCTTGACCTACTTATTTCAATTATATCGAGAAAATTAATTAACCCTTCTTCCTGCCTCTCCAGATCAGCTCAGTACCGGTACTGCTGGAGCGGAGAGGGAGGGTAAAGAGGAAAGTCCTGCCACGTTTATTGGTAATAATGTATGTAGATGGAGTTACCAGCCCATCAGACTGACGGCAGAAGGTGTAAAAAAAAAACTCTATAGCAGTCCATGCGTCTGACTGACATGGGATCTCAGTTTATTTAGTTTGGGGTCATAATTCTACAAAAATACAAACATCTACAGGTAATTTCAGAAAATCCTGCAGATAAAATAGTCTATACTTTGACAAATCAAGCGTTAAACCGCTCCTTTAAAAGGTATAGTTAGAAACACATTCCTCAATCATGAGGTGTCACAACTAAAAAAAAAACCACTTGTCTCCTGGAAATCTAGTAAAATCCGACAAATCAGATGACGACTTTGAAACTGCTAAAGTGTTCCCAATTTTGCCATATGCATCAGACATTCAGCCAATGCGTCGTAGGCGTGACGCCTGAGGCTGAGACTAACTGGCGTCTGGGCGAACCACTCGACATGAGGCTTGAGTTTTATGGCTGAATTAGACATTACTACCTTTATTACACCGGAATACTTACAGATTTTGTTCCATGTATTATTTCCTATCTACAAAAAGGTGAATTAAAATGGAGGATAAAGCTTAATAATACACAGCACTGTGCTGCAGTCAGAAGAACATGTAGCTCCCAGTTTAAAGTTCCTCCACTGGTTCCTGCATGGTGTGTACACGAATCCGGTATTCGGAATCTGGTGGGTGTTCCTGTTTTGTAGCCAATATTCCTAGAATAGATTCTAGATCCACTGCGATCCTGACGGTCCTTTAGTGTTTAATAAAGACGGTAGAGTTCAAGATGCTAAACTTATGTCTTTGTTGACAATATTAGACTTTATTGAAAAAGAAACGAATATACACAAGAGCATACAGCAGACGTCGGAATACATACGCTGCTAGGAACAACAACAAAAAAAAACCTACAGCAAACACAATGACGCTAACAAACATGAGGAAAATGGTGTGTAAATGGGATAGGAAAATGCTTCTAATATGCATGTGGAATAATGATGTCATATATGCAGATTGAGAGGTAAATCATCACATCTTGCTCAGTGATCCAGCAGAACCTCGAGCATAGCCGGCATTCTGGATTGTCCAAGTCTCTGAGGGTCCATTTATGCAAGATCTGTTGCCTTGAAAGCAGCAAATGTCTCAAATTCTCATTAGCTTATCGATCCGGCTGGGAGTTCTCATAGTTTAATTATGATTTAGGAATGTTCATCATCCGATTGGGCATCAGATGACATACGCCACAGAAACAATCATATAATCGCGTGTTCTTATACTTCTTCTTGTTAATTTAGCTTTACAAAAATGTTTTTTTTATCTCCGTGATGGATTTGCTGGAGCATGGCGTTACACTGGATACACAACACATCCATTTAGGTTGCCCCCCCCCAAAAAAATAATTTAATCACGTGACTTATAAAAGGTTTCCCTCTAGTGTTTAAATCGTACAACTTCAGCCTCTGTCCTCAAATTACACCAATGGAAAAAAAATAAACTTACTTTACTAGCGCCCTCTAGTGTTTAATTCTCAGCATATCCTTTTTTTAAGGTTATTTTGAAAACTTTTCCGGCAATATATAACCCCAAAAACTCCTAACGTGTAAACAAAATGCTTAAATGTCTTTACAAAGGGGCATAAAATCAAACTTCTTTCTACGTAACACTGATTTATGAAGATTATGTATTACTTTTTTTTTTTTAAAGTCTTATTTGTAAATCAGAGAAAAATGTAAAATTAACAGGCTTATAATATTTGGTGTTTTCTAACAAAAGTACAATCAAATATCTAGTGGTCTTATAAAAATGTACTTCCAAGTGGTCACAGCATAAGCAGGTAAACATAAGTAAGAGCAATACAAAAAAACCCAAAAAAAACAAAACAACCATAAACACTTCGATTCTCTCGTTCTCGTATTTGTTGGCCGTTTTTCATCACAGTTCTAAAATCGGAGGGATTTTTCTTCTTTAATGGTTGAAAATGAATGAAAAAATAGACTGTTGCTTTATTCCATCCGCTCCAATCCTCCTTTAAAAATATTTTTTTTTCTTGGTTTCCTTTTTCTACAAAAATAACAGGTTAAAGCGGTCAGTCACTATAGGGAAAAAGGGGCTGAGTGTAGCATATCAGGAAGTCTTGAGCCCGTATGTGTGAGCCGGTATGTGTTCAAAAATTGCTAAAAATCTCGTATTTTTTATTCCAGTCCATCTGTGGTGCCCTTTTCTTGCCACGCTTAGCATGCGCTTTCTCTTTGGCCTCCGCCGCTGTGGGGCTCAGTCTCAGCCCGATCTCTGCGAAAGGGTCCAGCGAGTGACTGTCACCATCTTCAGAGTTCTACACACAAAAACACACACACAGACGTATTGCAAATGTAAAATGATTAATTTGTACAAGCTGTATAAGGATTTTTCCGCATGCATCCATTCATTTCTTATCACACACACACACACACACACCATAGAGACCACATACACATATGACATATGTACAGACACATCATCATTAGTGTTCATCTACTTGACACTGAATGTTAGAGTATGTGACTTATAAAATATAAAACACATACAAGTGTATTAAATATTATGAACAGACTTTTTTTAAACACACTCACACAAACCCACCTGTGTACTGGTGTCTTGGCTGCTGTGGTCGGAGTGTGCTGACTGGGTGGAGTGGCCATTGACTCGAGGATTTGGGGAGCCGTTAGTTATGGACTGAACCTCAAAACCTGAGTAAAAAAAAATCAACCCAAGCTGAGTCACGCCACAAGACATCAAAATGTTGCCTTTTACCAGCGAACTGTGACCTTTTGACTATTACAGAGTAATAGTTACACCCTCTCCTGCTGTTTTTTTGCTCTTATTATGGTGTGTTTCAAGCAGAAGGGGTAAACCATGGACAAGTTGCCAGTCTATCACAGGGCAATTTAGAATCACCAATCAACCTAACATACATGTTTTTAGACTGTGGGAAGAAACCGGAATAAACCCACGCAAGCACAGGGGGAACATGCAAACTTCCACACAGAAAGACCCGCGCCTAAGACTCGAACCCAGGACCTTTTTGCTGTAAGGGAAACAGTGCTAACTACTAACCATAGTGCTGCCCCTTATTTTATAGGTTTTTATTTTGGTTTTTTATTTTATTTTAAAGCTTATTGAATTACCGCTGTGTATGTAATGTGCTGTATAAATAAACTTACTGCAAAAAAAATCAGTAAAACATATTCAGAATAAAGAACTGTTCTCTCTAACATATTACCAAATAATATTGCCCAGAATTTCAAGCAGAATTTAACTAAGCGATGTTGGGATTTAATGATTGATATGCTATTAAAGATATAATATTAGAAGTGTTTATTTATAAGTAAAGGCAACCCCAAGTTAAGAATTTCGGCTACAGAATAGAAGGTTAGACGTTCAAGTGTCAGGGTAACTTTATAATATGTAAGAGTTGTACAGTAATTTGCAGTCTAGTAGCTGTTTACAGTTATATTATAGCACTATGGTGGCCACCAGCAGATATTATTTTACTGCAATAACCACCAAACATTTTTTTGCTGTTTTTTTTTTTTTTGGAATAAATTTTACCTTTGTCATGACTACTGCTCGGCGTGATACCCAGCTTTCTGAAATGCTCATCTGTGTCTTGATCCACCACCAGTAGATGGGTCTCGTCCCCTCCACGCTTGATGAAGGCCACCACCTCGGCATGACGCATACCCTCGATGTTCACCCCGTTTACCTGCAAGGACGCAAAGCGGAGGATTTTCTAATCTACATACACAAGCGTACACCCTACTGATGACTGACATGACTGTATGTGTCATATAATTTGAGATTTAGGGTTAGGATTAGATTAGAGATTGAGATTGGCTTGACTTTACTTTAACCGGTTTAATATAAGTAGAACAGAGACACTATGTAGGTGAGAGAAGTAAAAAAATCGTCAATCAGATCTGACGTAACTAGTAATTCATTACTTGAGGAGTTTTTCCATCTGATACTTCTTTACTCTTACTTGAGTAACTATTTCAATTGTTACTTTTACTCTTACTTGCTGTAAATACTTGTACTTTTACTTGAGTACAGATTTTGGCTACTCTACCCACCTGTGAGCATCAGTAACTTCAAAACGTGGTAAGCGACGTGGTCGAGGACGTCAACAATATGTTGTAAATGTGAATGTTTTTCTCTAAATTGTAATTGCAATTTATTTCAAAAATGCAATCATAGATTAAATCTTTTTACTTAAAAACACTCTCAATTAGAGATCTAGGAATTCAAGGAGTATTTACACGTCTAAGAATTGGACCACCAGGTGGCGCTGCATACCATTCCCACATATAACATTCCCACAAGGCCAGGAGTTGTAAAACAAAGAAAATGGGTCAGTCATTTTCCACTTAAGTATTTCTACAATTCCAGTTTTTGATTTTGGGCAGTGTGACTGAACAAGAACACGACTTTATAAAAAAGTCTCCTCCAGACAGTGAGCCATTATAGCAGAAGTCGTAGATTTGATCCATTTTCAAATCTTTTTTTTTTTTTTTAGATTTTTTTTTGGCATCTTTTACAGAATGGTTTTTCGCCTTTTTTTCCCTGCAGTCCCCCCTTCGGTTAGTCTCTTAGCAACTAGTTTGGCTGTCGGATCAGGTTCACCAAATGGAAAGGGAAAGAGAGAAGAGGGGGCAGAATTAGGTCAGAAAATCTAATCTAAAAAAAAAACAAAAACCCCAAAACACCTCTATTTAAAAATATGTTATTATAGGTGAGGGCTTTTATTATTTAACATTCTATATAAATATATTTTTATATCTTGAACTTTCTTATTAGGTTTGGAAAAAAGCTAAAGGGCAGGTAGCACAAGGCTATCAAATATTAATGCAAATGGACGCTGTTGTGGCAATAGTGTGGGTTTCAGGTGACACTACTGCGTGTGTGTGTGGCGAGCGGGGGGGTGCATCGGTGTGTATGCGTAGGTAAAAGCGTTCCACTTTAAAGTGACTCAGAAAATTGTGTTGCTCAAAGAAACGGAGAAAAAGAGTATTATACGAAACTGCTACATTTCAGAAAGGCAAAAATTGGCTGAAAAAAATAAATGCTAAAATGTGGAACTAAAACGGGCACCGCTGTGCAAACGACGCTATAAGGCAAAGCAGGTGTGCAAAAACCGCTGGTCCGTGTACAGTGCGTTTAGACACAGATGGTAGGATGAGGAGTAAAGAAAGCTCACTTGATAACCGCTACCTACTGAGCAAGCAATGTGAAAAACGGGTGAAACCAGAGGCACACCATCATCAGAGGCAGGTGACTGTAACCTGTGGTCGTTCAACAGAGCGGTGGTTTTTATTTTCCCTCTTTCTCTTTCTTCCTGTTTAAAGCTGCAGCAGTTTCCTACTTTCCTCTGCACTCTTAATTTAAACACGGTGAGTTGAAGGGCAGGAGAAATTAGCGGAAAGAGTCTCTGACTTTCCAGCAGATCAGCAAGAACTAACAAACACATTTGCACTCTTACTGTTCACCAGCCTTGATTGTGCACACTTCCTAGAAGAGGTTCCTAGAAATCTTTCAGTTTGATCACTGAAGTGTTAAACCTTTCTACTCAGAATTCCTCTATGTTAGAAGTCGAGTGAGTGTGTACTCACTTTAGGCAAGCTATACCCTGCCCAAGCATGTTCCATTCCAAAGTCCAGTTTGTTTGATCGCTTTCAGTCTCTAGGGTTTAGATGGACATAGAAATGGTACACATCTAGTGCGATCACCAAACAGAAATTTTGTTGGGCAATGCAATGATGTGATGGTATTTTTGTTGGGCTGTGTATTGGCAAGGGCCTCACGAATGTATATAATGTAATACACGGGTTATGATACAAAACACAGTATATCACGATATATTGCAATACAATACAATGCACTTAAAAAAAATGTTAAACAAAAATGTCTGCATCATGATTGCTTCTAAAACAATGGCGGTATGTGTCAGTGTTTGACACACGTACCTCAGTTTAAAATTTAATTTAAATATTCATCCATACTCGAAGTTAGACTATCGATACACTATTGTGAAAGAGAATATCACAATAGTTAGCTGCATCGATATTATTACACAGCCCTAGTATTTTGTGCTTAATTTGAACAACCTTATCTGTATAATGTTAATATTAATCATTCATTCATCTTCTATACCCGCATATTCCGTAATTCTGGGTCACGGGGATCTGCTGGATTCTACCCCAGTCGTCTCTGAAAGGGCATAGAGCCGGAGGGAAACACCCGGGACAGGTCGCCAGTCCATCAAAGGGCCACCCACACTTACACTCACTCCTATAAGAAATTTAGAAATCACCAATCAATCTAACATACATGTTTTTGGACTGTGGGGGAAAACCAGAGAACCCGGAGTAAACCCATGTAAGCACAGAGAGAACATGCAAACTTTACACAGAAAGACCCCTGCCTGGGAATCGAACCCAGGACCTTCTTTCTGTGAGGCTAACCACTAACTTTTATTTAAGTTTTTATAGAGGAATGGGACGTTTATTGAGGAGTCGGACATTAGTTTCCTTTGTACAAATCCTTGAAACGCTTTGTGAAAAGTAAAAATTCTATATCTATTATCTATAGTATATAAAAGTATATAATCTATAAGATATGCGAAAGGGCTGTGTGTGTCCAGAGTCTAAACGGCTCCAAAAAGTGTGTAACCTTACACTTAGACCTACCAATGACTTAAGGATGCAACGTTACAATGCGGTAAAAGTGTAGGCCAGCTGATGAGTGGAAAGGGGGACCAATTAGGCAAATGCAGGGTTCGAGCGTGTTTTTAATGATGATGATGTGATATTCCAAAAAAAAAAACAATACATAAAAACACAAAGTGGTGTTTAAGGATGCTTTAACTACATAGGCCATCCATTTAATTATCGCCATCTTGTAAACAACAGACAAACATTACTGTCATCACTGGCCAGGATAAATTATTTCGTTCTAAAACACAACACACTGCCAAGTGCACACGTCACTGGCAATCTAGGAAATCTGAAGGTCAAAAAAAAAAAAGAAGTTTTTCCTCGAAAATCCTGATGATGTCACAAATACACAGAGAGTAAGAGTTAGAGTGAGGATTAAAATCTGTGCAGACCACAGACCAGAAAAGTAGAGCGTGATCCGCATACATCCTCTGACTAAATTAACTACACTAACGCTTCTCTGCTGAATGAAAGAGGAAATAAAGTGAGCCGAATAGGGGTTCAGGCAACAGTTAACCCCGATTGCATTCCTTTTTTTGTGAAGATTTAAGGTTATAATTAACTGGGGTTTAAGGTTAAATAGCTGATGGATGACAAGCTGGGTCAGGGGTCAAAGGTCAAAGTAAAAAACTAATATGAGGCTGTCTCATGCGTTGAGTGAAAGGAATTGGTTATGTGCCTGAAGTCGAGGATCTGAATTTAATTAAGGTTAAAGTGGTGGCCATGTGTGAAGTTCTGACAGTATAATAAATGTGTGGATTTGAGGCATCCTCTAGTTTTTTTCCCCCAGATACATGAATCAGAGTTATTTGTGTGTAAGAGTATCACATTTCACTCCACTCCACTTATTCAACCCAATATATTTTGCACTAAAAGAGAACTGACGGCTGCATGTGTTTCTATGTGCAGATTAAAATAAGTAGGTGTGTGAAGCTCTTCCATACCAGACTTTTTACCATGGTCTGATAATTTATCTCTCCGCATTACTTTAAAACTAGTCTAGTGACTTGTGCAGCTTATTTTATCGAACTACTGCTAGATTGTTAGGAGGTTTGGGTCGAAGCACATGTTATAGAGCCTCTGGAGCAGAGAAACCCCCAACCTTCTCAACCATTAACCATTGAGCACCATTGCCTTTTAAAATCACTGCAATTTTTTACTCTAATATAAATTATTTTTGTATAATCGGACATTTCCATCTAAGTTCATTCATTTATTCATTCATCTTCTATACACGCTTATTCCCTAATTCGGGGTCACAGGGATCCGCTGGAGCCTATCCAGTCCATCACAGGGCTGCATTTTTAGTTTTATAAAATACACCAAATAACAGAAAATTCTGTATAAAAGACTAAATCCTTTAATGCCATTCTTGTATATAACTTTAATGAATGAAGTCAATTTATAAACATACATTTTTATGTATACCTACTTGTTTTAAATATATGTTTTACCAGCAATGTGAGTCTTTATAATAAAATATTCGACTCAGTTTATTATTATAAAGCCATGATTTGAAATACATCAGGCACTACTGTATACGCTGATACGCTGTTAACAACAGTAAAAGGAAAAAACGGCAGTATTTTCAAAATGAGCCTGTTGCTTCAAATATGTAAACTGACTTGTACAACAAGGTAGCAAACAAAAATTCCAATTCTGACCTGTAACACTTGTATTGCAGCTGCTGCATGGTGTTAATAATAGTGATTAAATAGTTAAAATATCATCTACTGTATTAAAACCTTAAATTGTTTTATTTGGCTGTCTATCTAACAAGAAATGTAGACAAATTTTGGTCATAATTCTTTTCTTCCTTCTCACCTCAATGAGTCTGTCCTGTGGTCGAAGCCCTGCACGGTCAGCCGGAGATCCCGGATCCAGGGAACGAATGAACTGACCGGGTTTGGACTTTTCACTGTGCAAGTTAAAGCCGTATCCTGTTTCTGCCCGGACCAGGTGGCACAGCCTGGGGACGAGTTCGGCTACGTCTGTCGGAGTGGACGGCACCGCTGGAGCCTCCTGAGACAGACAGACAGACACATTGGATCAGGTTAAGCTACAAATTTAAAGACAAAAAGAAAACGGGTTCTTCTCTGCTTATTGTTTTTATTTCTAAGAGGACAAAGAGACGGTAACTTTAGACACATCTAGTGAGGAATGTGTACCCAGTGTTATAGGCATAATATCCTGAAATAAATAATCTAATATATCAAAACTGAAGCCTGATGCTGATGACTTTTTATTATTCCAAGACAGTGTAGGTTCTTTTACACCAACCATCCCTGATAAAGTCCATGACTGCTGCAGAGCTTGTTGAACATTAAGGAATTATTAGTTGCTCGCTACCACAATCTGTAGGTATTTTTGTCTCTGTCACGTCCTACACACCCTTTTGGTTTTTTTTCTCCCCACCTCTTCCTGCCATCTGAAATGCTAAGCCGTGAAGCAGAGTGCAAACTGCAAACATAAAGAGCTCCCTTTGTCTCCCAATCTCTTGCACACAGTCTCTTTATTTATAGTATCTCCAAACACATATAGTACACATACTTATACACACATAGAGCTCTAGTAAACAGTAGCTTCAGGATCATGAATCCAGCATCACATTCTGCCAGAAACTCTAAAGCTGCAGAGTCGTATGTAAATTAGGACCAGTGTTAAAGACACCCTTATCTTGAAGGGTATCTTATCTCATTAATTACAGGAAGCCACACCAGACATATATAAATAACATTAACTGTAAAAAAAACAAAACAACAACTCTGCTGTAAGAACGACAGGGCCTGTAAGATGTCCATTTTTTGCAAAGTGTCTACCGTTGCCTGTGTTCTAGGACTTTGTTGTCGGGATCACTGAACGTGTGAGACATTATTTCACTGAGCTTTTCTATATACTCTTGCCACATGGGGTCTGACTCAGATACAGATGACGCACAGCCAAAAACAGCACTGCACGGCTTAACTGCTCTTAGGTGATGCATGTTAAACCGCTACAACGACAGACTATTTAAATCAATAAATATCATGCATAGTCAATTACCCGTACAACATTTGGGAAACGTTATAATCTGGACTTTTCAATAATAATCAACCGCTCAGGTTAATGTTAATTTATCCTCAGACTTTTTTCCTATTCTGATGTAAACCAAAGATCTTGGTGGATCTACATGTATCACGTCCACTGTTCATTTTAAAGTGCTCTGTATATAAAACTGGATGAAAGAAAGAAAGCTGTTCCAGAAAAAACATCAACAACGTGCTGCATCTTTACAAGAAACCAATCAGCTTCATGGATTTAAGGAATTTTCTGTGATGCAAAAATCAATGAATACGTCAGCGTAGAAAGCTTAAAAAAGCTGGGAAAAAAAAGTAATGCCTTGTAGAAACAGTGCACTATTAGGACTATGATATACTGCATAATATGGAAGTCTTCCTTGATGGAATAACCTTAACATGATCTCTCCCACACTATATAAAACTTTCTATTAAAATGTGGTCAACAGTCAAAGCATGTGAATGATATAAACCAAAAAACACCTCCTTTATCCTCCACAAGAAAAAGGGTTGGCTAAAATGGCTAGCATGATGTGTCCCAGACCACTAAGAATAGCTAATAAATCAAACCCCACAGTTTTCAGGATAGTGGTTCTGGAAAAAAAAAACCCAACATGCATCACTGTCAATGGGAGAATCCTTTCCAGGAAATCCAGACAGATGGAAACAGGTTCATCATTCAAAGCATGTTAAATCGAATTATATGAGCAACTCTTTAAAAAAAAAAAAAAATCAAAAACAATTCCATCTTAGATCACTACACAGGAAAGCATGTGGGGCCCTAGTTAGATAAACAAGAGCAAATCCACAGATGGTAGTCATTAAGGCTCGGAGCCGCCAGAAATGGTTCCACCAGTGTGGTTGTTAACTTTTACCCCACCATCCATCTGACTGTTCTTTTAAAATCTCCCAAATGCACAGTTTGCTCTCCCTGTTGTACTAATTTGCAGCATATTTCTCAATGAAATACCTTTGAGACTGGTACATGACTGACTGTTTTACACCTCTCCGGAGAAGGGAGTATACTTAGAATACTTATTCCCTGTTATTAGTGTGCCAGCATGGCTGTTAGCTATTTAAATTACCTCACGAATAGGCAAACTCGCTATTCTGAAAGGTCTTGAGGTGTTAATGTGCACATAGTGCCTGTTATTGGGTTCTCTCCGGTCGGGTATTCCGAAGAGATGCTTCAGACAAGCCATGACCAGGATAAAATGCTTACTAAATGCTTAGATTCGGTTTTATTTGTAGTGTCGGTGTGTGAGATATGACAGTAAGTCGTTGTAACCTTTATATCAATTCAACCACAGAACCCTTATCTGTACTGTGTGTTCACTATCAATTGTTTATTTCTTGTTTGTGTGTGTGGGAAAGAACAGTTTTACCTCGAAATGCCCCTTAACAATCGACTAACAAGTAACGGAATTAATGTAGTGTATTAAAAATGGCTATAATATAGACGAGTCATGTTTACTCAGATGTGATAGGGACACTGTAACACTGTAGCTAGTGTTCAAATGGTGACAAAGGACCTGTATTAGCCCTTTATGACACGCGCCACTATAAAAGCTTGTTTGTTTAGCTGTCAAAAGCCTGGTTCTGTCAAGTGAACACGACACCAAACTCATTACAACGTCTTAAAATGCAAAACCAAGCTCATGTGTTAGGAAAAATATATATAACTTTTGTCATCACAGCGTCGTGTCAAATGTTTTTATGTAACATTTGTTGACAACTTTTATCTTAAATGTCTATAAACAATTTTGCCATACAAATTAAATTATGTGGGTTTATATCAATGTCATATTCACCACCAGGCCAAAGACATGTACTAAAGACTGATTAGCATGTCTCATTTGTCAGTAGACTTAGACATCATGATGATTCAACAGTAGAAGTATACGGTACACCAAACAGGACAAAACAATTAGAAATTTTAAGGCTTGCTGTGATTGGTTGGGACTTCACAGAGGCGAACCAAAATGAGATCTTGAGTCCTTTAAAAAGATTATTTTGTTATATTAATATACACTCACTGTCCACTTTATTAGTTACACCTTGCTAGTACCGGGTTGGACCCTCTTTGGCCTTCAGAACTACCTTAATTCTTCATGGCATAGATTCAACAAGGTGTTGGAAACATTCCTTGAAGAACCCGGTCTGAGATGATTCGAGCTTTTTGACATGGTGCATTATCCTGCTGGAAGTAGCCAACAGAAGATGGGTACACTGTAGTTATAAAGGGATGGACACGGCCAGCAACAATAGTCAGGTAGGCTGTAGCATTTGAATGATGCTCAAATGGTATTAAGGGGCCTAAAGTGTGATAGAACAAGGCAGGATGGATCCATGCTTTTATGGTTTTACGCAAAATTCTGACCCTACTATCTGAATGTTGCAGCAGAAATCGAGACTCATCAGACCAGGCAACATTTTTCCATCATTCTATTGTCCAATTTTGGTGAGCCTGAACGAATTGTAGCGTTCATTTCTTGTTCCTAGCTAACAGAAGCGGCAGCCGGTGTAGTCTTCTGCCGCTGTAGCCCATCTGCTTCAGGGTTCGACCTGTTGTGCGTTCAGAGATGGTATTCTGCATACCTAGTAGTAATTGCAAAATTACCACAAATTACCACTAATCTTGCAAATAATAAAATGAGCTGGCATTAACCTTCTCTCCATCACTTAACGCTGTCATAATAATTAATTTTTTTACTTCCGGCTGCCAGACTAATAAGTCTTCTTAAGGTTCAAATTAGCAAAGGCACAAGTGAACGCTGCGCTAGTTTGTAATCAACGACCGATGCAGCAAAAAAAAGCAAGCCGAACCCAAGTGGGGGGCCCCCCTGGGGGGGGGGTGCATGCACATTGCTATGCCTCTGGTTCTATGGATGCACATTACAGTTTATATAATAGTTAACTGTATACACTCACTATTATGCATCTTAAACAATTTATGGCTGCACACAGGTCTGCCCCAAAACATGACATAAATTCACTTGTGATTGGTTGCTTTGCATGTCAGTCAGACTCCCTCTTGACCAATAGAAGCTGCTGTAAAATCCAGACCAAATGCTGTCAATCTAAAGGTCTGATTATACAAGATTATATACAGTAGTGTGTGATTGTGCTCCAAGTTGGTACTTCTGAATGTCCCCTAATAAATGTGTGAATAAATAAATATAAATAACGATAATTGTTGTGTAGCCTTATGTATGTTATCCTAATAGAGTATGTACAATAAAAGTCACTGAGGTTTAGAGATTGATCATTTTACATATCTATAAAAATCTATTGTTTTTACAGAAAGTCTTGTTTCAGTCTGAGGTTGAGGTCATTAGGATGGAGACAGAGATCTGACCCAAGCATAGCTTTTTTTTTACCGCTTACTTAGCAATAGCTGAATAACTACAGAGTCTGAGAAAGTAAAAGATTTTGGAAACGAAATGATCTCCCCACAGCCAGGGAAGGCGGGGGCGTTCAGAATTATAATGTGTCCGAACCATTTCAGCTTTAACTTTTGCACAACAGAGCAACAAATCAGCATTCCTAATGGAAGCATAAATTTAGAAAATTCCACATCCTCCGCCTGCTCTGCACCGCTCCCTGTCCCCCATGCTGGGGATGAGAATTTAACACATTTCCATTGTCTTCCACAATCAGGCATTGTGCAAGACACTGCTAGTTAAGTGGATTCAGTGTGTAATGGCTGTCCAGTGCATTACTGCTGTTCACTCGTTATGTCTTTCACACGTGAGAGGCTTTGATGCCAAATCAAACATCCTTTAGACTTGTATTTAATAATAAAAAGTGTCACCACGTTACATCATGCGAGTTGGTTGTGAGACAAGCTATACATTTTTTTGCTTCTATAGCCATTAGCGCAGAGAAATGACTACTGGATAGAAAAACAGCAGCAGCAGCTGTACGAGCCTAGTTTCCTCTTGACTAGAACGACTGAGGGACTTTTAAAACTTTACACATAAGAGTTGCTTTTGTATTAAAGTGCTATACTGTAGATCTAGTTAACTGCTGATCAGGACTGGTGGACTTAGTCAGGGTAGAATGGAGTCAGCAGTAGGGAACAAATATAACATCCAGAAACAAAAAAAAAGGACAAACAAAAAATAACAAAATGCCAAGCTAACAGAACTTGACCTGACATGACAAGAAATAAATAAATAAATAAATAAATAAAATATAAAATAAATAAATAAATATAAAATAAAAATTACTCTGACATCAACTGTGACACACAACAAAGCAAAACAGAGACAGCCCAAAAGACAGGGGTATAAATACTAAACCTAATTGGGGAACACAATCTACTAAACGAGACACACCTGAAGACAATGAAGAACACATGACCAAAACAAACCAATGGAGACATAACACATTGACAAGACATAAACAAACATTGAGCACATGGCCTTCTACATAAACACAAAAAAATCTCGCTGTTGCCCCCAGGTGGCCTGGCAGGGCAATGCACCCGGCATGCTTTTTTTAATTGGCACTTTTGTGAACTGCAGTCTTATTATGTTTAATAAAGTATTTGTGAGAACTGATATACGGAGTATAACTACCTGTATCTGGTTGCTGTGCTCAGTCTTACTATGGTGTTTGACCTGCAGTGTTGGGCATCTTACTTACTTATAAAAGTAATTATTTATAGTTACTAGTTACTTCTACTATTTAGTAAATATTAAGTTGTTTGGGGATGCCCTAATATTAATTAGGTTAAATTAATAAAATGGACACAAATAGCATTTGTCTACTTATAATACAAGTAATCTTACTTGTACTCAGTCTTTAAAAAACAGCATCGGTGCATCCCTACTTATCAGGATATCACTTATACTCATTATTTTTACTAGAAATGAGAGCTTAAATAGATTTGCGCCCTGTCTTTTGGATGAAATTAGTGTTAAAAATCATTTGGCCCGTCTGATTTTAATTTGAGCTTTCGTTTCAAAAGAGAAAATCAAAAAGCGATTAAAACAGTTATCATTGTCAGTGTTAATAATTAACAACGAGGTCCTTAACAGTAAAAACAGTATGAAATTGAGTTGAGGGTTATGAGTCTTGCTCAGGGGTCCAGCAGTGGCAGCTTGATAGTGCTAGGATTTTAACCTATGATCAGGAGTCCAGCATCTTAACTACTGAACTACCAATTACATTTTCTCTATTTTTATATCTGTTTTGTCATTAAGAAGCATTTTATTGTTTTCAATAAATAAATAAATAAATAAATACTGCTTGGCCATTGGAGTGAACGTGCTTTTTCATACAAAATCTGTGTATTCTTTGTAGACGCATTGATGGATCTGAGTCATGATGTATCTTTTTATATAAACCGCTTCGCTGTTGCTCTGTGGGCTGTGTGCCTGCTGGCTAATGTTATAGTTATAGAAATTGTCCAAATCTTATTAACCAAATTTTTTTAAATTACTTAAATAATAAATCGCAGCATAAGGGAGGAGTATTAGATCCGTTTTTTTAGGGAAGCAAGACTTCCTGAAATCAATTGATTAAGGTATTTTTGCCAGTACAATCAGTTCTGTCTAGTCTTAAACTAGACAACATCCATTTAAAAACAAAAACGTGAACATGGAGAACATCACCGAATGCCAGTCAGCTCAATTTAGATTAGATTAGATTAGATTCAACTTTATTGTCATTGTTGAAGGTACATGTACAGAGCCAATGAAATGCAGTTAGCATCTAACCAGAAGTGCATAAGTGGCTTATTTACAATAAATATCAGTGTAATAAATAGGGTATGGGGATGATAATTACAGAGGTGGGGGTAAATAATGTACAGAGGTATATGGATAGAGTATGGAGGTGTAACAATAGCTAGTTATAGATTGTACAAAGATGCATAATGATAGGTAGTGCAAAGTACTGTATAGATTGATATAGATAGATATAGTATAGATTGTATAGAATTGCAAGGGTCATTGATAAACAACCCAGAAAAAAAAAGAGACAGCAAACAAAAAATATATCGTGTATGCATTGACTGGGCTATTTAAATATAAAGATTTAAGTCCAAAGCTCTAAGGTTACCAGATATTTTGGGGTGGATAAGTAAAAGATTTTCAATAGCGTCCAGACCCTCCATCTTTACTTATCACAAAGAGCAAAAAATTAGATAAGCGGGTTGCTCAACTTGTGTATCTGCCGATATTAAAATGATGCCACGATGGTTCTAACCTATAACATTTTTATTGAAATATTTTCAACAGTACTTGTAGCAACATATTTAATTAGTCGGCAGCATCGTTCAAGCATTTAAAATACAAGTTAAAGTTCAACTTCATGCAAATTTAAAGAAGTATTATTGTGAAATCAAATACTTGATGTAGCGCAACCTTCAATGTACCTTCCTTTATAAGTAAACCAATATTTAATTCAGTAATTAACCCCTTAACCTAATGGGTATAAAGGTCAAAGTAAATTGCATGTTGTTTGTGAACCACTTGGAAATGTGACACGCTGGGGTTTGTTTTTAAACAGTTAAAATTAGTTTTACTGGTATTCAGGAAAACAATGAACAAAAAAAAAAACAGTGTTTTTGTAGAAATAATGCCTGAGGAAGACTATAATTGGGACATATTAGCTGAGGGAAGTGGTAGCACAGTGGTTAAGAATGTTGGACTGCTAACTGGAAGCTCAAGGTTGGATTTCCACCACCAAGTTACCACGGCTGCCCCCCTGAGCAAGGTATTTACCCCTAAATGCTCAATTTTATAAAAGAGATAAATGTAAGTCACTCTGGATAAGGGCGTCTGCCAAATACTGTATGTGAAATTAGAGCGGACATTTTTAAGCTTGCGTTGTTTGTGCTTTTATTAAAAAAAAACATCGAAATAACATTGCATTTTCTACCTTTTACAGCAAATATTTTTTTCTGTGGATGTTTACTATCATTGACATTCCTAGTCAGGGTCATGGGGTGCTGCTGGTGACTATCCCAACTGCCATTGGGTGAAAACCAGCTGTACACCCTGAAGTAAACACACGCAAAAGCCGGGGGAGAACATGCAAATTTCACACAGAAAGACCTGTGCCAGGTAATGGAACCTGGAACCTTCTTGCAGGGTAACAGTGCTAACCATTAAGCTACCAAGGTGCTAAAATTTATGCTGCGTAAATGCATCAACATTACTATTGTTCATCAACATTACTATTGCACAGCTGTATAAAAAATAAAAGGAATGTAAGTCGCTGTAGATAAGAACGCCTGCCAAATGCCGTAAATGGAAATGCCAAATGCCATAAATGTTTTTTTGGTGTGTTTGTCAGTCTGGCATAAATGCTGCAAAAAATCAGCAGTGTCTTGACCATGGGTGTAACATGCCCACCATTAAAAAACAAAACAAAAAGGAAAGCGTGTTGAAATGGAATTATGGCTTTTTCCAAATCAGAGGGATTATTCGGCCAAAAAACCCAGCAAATCTGTAATATGGGATTATTTTGGTTTACACCGAACAAATAAAGGTTATTTTCAAGAGTGGAAAAGCACCACAGGCGGCTGTTTGAGGAGTGTGTGGCTAAAAAGTCGTCTACAAGTACTATAAGACATCTGGGAAGCAGAAATCTTGCTGATTGATACTTATTTTACTCATCAAAATGCAAATCAAATCCATAACCTTTTTTTTAAATGTGTTTTTTGGATGTTTTCTGTGTCTCACTGTTAGAATAACCCTACCATTAAAATTTTTTGACTGATCATTTCTTTGTCAGTGGGCAACCATACAAAATTGGCAGGGGTTGAAATATTTTTTTCCCTCACTGTGGATAAGGGTTTTGCTTTAAACCAGTAGAAGAAAAGTAATAAGAAACCTTTTCAAAAAATCGGTGCTCTTAGTAGGCACAAGTTTATCGCTCGCCTGCACTTACTCCGCCCAACCCCATCTCACCCCATCCCACTGTTTTCTGAAAAGATTACATTGTGAAATATTACAACTACGCTACTCTGAGCAAGACCGCAAGTGTTTAAAAAAAAACTTCGGGATAGATTCTAAAGTAATAGAATTTTTAAGATACAGTATACCAACGTTCTAGATACACTAAATGGAACATCCTTAATCTTACTCCTATAATGGACCGCTATACCCATGGAAATGTTTTTTTACTAGCTTGTGAAGCGTGGATTAACAGTGGGGATTAACACAATTAACCACAACACATTATGTCTTCATGGAGTCCAGGGGCTTTGTGCAGAGGGGAATTGTCATACTGAAACAGTGTTTGTGTCTCTGAGTACCAGTAAAGGATCATTTTAACGCTATAGGATACAGAGACATTCTAGAAAGATATTTGCTTTCAACTTTGTGGCAAATGTTTGGTAAAGACAAAGTTATTGGTATGCTGGTAAAGCGTCTACAAACATCTGGGCACATATATAAAAGCTGATTTCATTTGTGTGTAACTGCTTGCTGCGTTCCTACACTAATCCTGGCCTACTGCCCGAAGTTTACTTGTTTTGTGTACCGTGCACTACCATTATCCTTAGTTGTTCCCTCTTTAGAACCTACCCGGCCAATCTAAGGCCATCGTGCATAATTTAAGGTCAGAATGATAGGCCTACAGTAGTTCACTCAAGCGTGTTATTGAGCGTGTGTATAAAAACACAATAGAGGGCAATCAGTTGAGACAAAAAAAGGACAGGAGCATGACCTCGACGAATTGTTTTAGCAAGCATGACAATATAATTGTTGACTTTGATTTATATTAATAATTCATTAATAAAGACTTTACGGTATGTATTCCAGTTATTGACCTCAGCAGATACTGAAAGGTTTGTGGACACTGCGGTTGACACCAAGTTGTCTAGAACTTATTTTGTATAATGTGAAATTATTATTTATTTATTTTTTACTGGAACTAACAGCCCGAACCATTGTACCAGCATGACTTTGCCCCTGTGTATTAAGCAGACCTCAACCTTACTGAACCCCTTTTAGATAAACTGGACCACCAACTGCACTTTTCGATAATAAAAGTGAAGGAAAACCTAAAACAAGATTTACAAAATGTAAACACAACCTTACAGGCACGTCAACATTAAGACGAAAAAGAAAAAGATAAAAGCAAATCAACAATCTACTGTAAGCTAAAACCCCATCATGTTCCAGAAACATGTACAAAAACAAGATCAAGCGAAAGAATACAGAAATACGCCACTACTGGGAATATACAAAAATGTTTTCCATTTTCCACAAGTATTCAGTTAATAAACCAAAATTTCATGTGGTTGCATTCAGAGATCTGTGGTGTTTCATTTCCTGTTGTTCTGTTTGTGCCATGTGAACCGCATAAAATGCTACATGGTCAAATAAGACCAACATGCTCATTGAGCTGGAAGTGCATTTAAGCACCACTGAAGCTCTCACAAATCAGCTCACTGCCTAAACTCCCAGATGAGCCACAGAATTCAAAACTAAACATACAGCAGACCAACTCCATTTCTGCTGACAGCAGCCGCAACCTGGGCAGTGTTTACCGCTAACCAACCACATGCAGGAGAAGAAGTGAGCAGAACCATGAGAGGACTTTAAGAATTTATGAAAAAACATACAGTGGATCTGGAACACATCACTTTCTTGCATAATATCTGCACTATTAGATAAAACTAACTTTCACAGAACACTTTATTGGGAACACTGTTGCAACTATTATTCCATGTAATGATTTATGCAGCCAATCATAAACGAGCAGTGCAATTTCTACAGTAATTCAGATACAAGCTAGCAGCGTTGAGTAATGGGGGAAAATGTGATCTTATTGATTTTAATAGTGGGGAATGTTGGTGGCAAAATGACTGCGATACTCCTAATGGTGCAATAAATGGAGAGCGTAAATTGCTTTACAGATGAAAAAAACGATAGAAAAAAGCAAAAGCTTTGTAGATTTAATGACTTTGTGCAATTCTGCACAGTAATGAGCAGCTCGGAATCAACACTTGAATCAAAACACATCAAAACTTAAGCGTGATGAGATACTGCACAACAACAGAATAAAACATTGAGATCCACTTCCGTCATTTACATTTACAGCATTTGGCAGATGCCCTTATCCAGAGCGACTTACATATCTTTGTATTATACATCTGAGCAATTAGGGGTTAGGGGCCTATGCCCAAGGGGCCCAGAAGTGGTAACTTAGTGGTGCTGGGAATCGAATCGGGATCCAATTAGCAGTCCAACAACTTAACCACTATGCTACCACTTCCTGTCAGCTAACAGAATGAGTGGAATAAGGATCGATCGATCTATCGATCTATCTATCTATCTATCTATCTATCCATCTATCTATTTCCAACAGGTTATAATCAACGGCCATGATATAGTGAACTTCACTGCTCTGTCTCGAGTATGGATTTTGCAGTGTGAATCTGTATTAATCTCACTAGACACTTTCAGGATAACCATCCTAACATACATGTTTTTGGACTGTGGGAGAAAACCTGAGTAAACCAACGCAAGCACGGGGAGAACATGCAAACTCCACACTAAAAGACCCCTGCAGGGGATACGAACCTGGGACCTTCTTACTGTGAGACAACAGTGCTAAGCCACCGTGCTGCCCCCTGTACCAATACAGGGTATGTGTAATTGTAACATTAGTATTTAATCATGCTGCATCCTATTTTACACTCCAGTTGCAATCCATGAACTATCCACCCAATTGATTTATCTTGGCCTGTAACACACCCACCCAGTGCAATCATTGCTGTTATCTCTTTTATACAACTGAGCAATTGGGGGTTAAGGGCCTTGCTTAGGGGCCCAGCAGTGGCAACGTGGTGTGGTGCTGGAAATCAAACCCAGATATTTCAATAAGCAGTCCAACAACATTCAGAAGAGTTGCAAAAAATAAATGACTGAAAAAAGACTAACACTTCTCAGCGTTCTCTGCACATATACACAACCGAATTATCGTCACACATGTTTACAGTAAGTATGTGTTTGGCATGTAAGACTTAAAGAAGTGATATATAAGTGCACATTCCTTCTTTAGGAGGTCAGACTGAAATGCTCTCCACATGTTCTGGTAAAGGTAAACGAGTAAAATGCTCATCGCGGCCCACAGTAATCAGTCTACATAATTGGCAGAAAGACATCCTAGGGGATTTCACAAGCAATATATCATAAAGATAAGACAAGAAGTCCAAAAGTCGGTTTCTGTTATATTTCTGTTTCTGGCTTTTCTGCATTTTTTCCCCAACAATTTCACTAGATTCAATTCTATTTTAATTATGTTAAACTATAACTGATTTAAACGTTTTTTGTTTTTCTGTTATTTCTGTGTGTGTGCTTTCATCTGTGGTGTGTTAGGCATCGATGACACACAGGCGGATGCACACCCCTGTTATCAGTACGGCACACACATATACACACGTATGCCCCTAGTGTGCCCCGCTGCTTTAAGGTCCTCAAGGTCAAAACCAGGCCATTTTCCAGACACACATACACACAACGTTTGTAGAGTCTTACCACAGGGTGTTCCGGAGCCTCCTGTACTGGAAAACATAAGCAGGCAAACCAGATAGACAGTGATCAGAGTGGAAAAACACACCCGTACGCACACACACCCCTGGATTACTTTATCTCTATTTATACCTTGTTATTTACTGTGTTCTGCTCATTATTTTACTACATTGATAAACTGTATCTGTGTTAAAATATGCATTTCTTTATAAAACGTTGTATGCATGTTTATTAAACGTTGTGTGTACAGTATATGAAAACACCAGGAACTCAGCAGGTAGGGCTGGACGATATGGCAAAAAATTATTCCAACTGTCTTGTAATGATTCCAACATTGACTACCGTGACTTAAATACAGTCACCATCATGTACCGCTAGCCTCTACCACTTGTGCCTGCTGCTCTGGAACAGTTACGTGAGGTCCAAATATTTACTAAACTGGACCTCAGAAGTGCATATAACTTGATGCGGATCCGAGAGGGTGATGAGTGGAAAACGGTGTTTACTACCATTAGGGACCATTTTTTCGAGACCTCCTAAATCAATGTGTCAAAATCTACATAGATGGCATCCTCATCTATTATCAACGCACCCTCTCCCAACTCATTCCACATGTGTGCACAGTCTTATCCCGACTGCGAGAAAACCAGCTATTTGTCAAAGCAGAAAAATGCAAGTGTCATGAGGATCATGTCATGTTCCTGGGTTACCACATCAGCCCTTAGGGGATCGCTATGGATCATACGAACGTGGAGGCAGTTACAGACCTGACCTTACCAAGAATCGTCCTGAGATTCCTGGGGGTTTGCAAACGATTTATCAGGAACGATAGCATAACATCGGCTCCCATCACAGCCCTCCTGAAAGATCCGGTGGACAGGGACTGCCATTAAAGCTTATACACACCTCATAACCAAGTTCACCACTACACATATTCTAAAGCAGCCTGATCCTACGTTACCATTCGTGGTAAAAGTGGATGCTTCCGATTGTGGAGTAGGGGCAGTACTGTCTCAAAGGCATAGAACCTCCTCCAAACTGCACCCCTGCGCCTTCTTTTTATGAAAACTAACCCCTGCCAAGCAGAACTACAATGTTGGTAATAAAGAGTTAATGGCCATAAAGGAGAAACTTGCAGAATGGAGGCTGTGGCTGGACGAAAGCACCCACCCATTTTAAGTGATCACAGATCATATGAAGTACCTTGAGTACCTTAAGACAGCTAAACATCTCAATTCAAAACAAGCCCGATGAGCTCTATTTTGCACCAGATCCTAGTTAAAAGTCACCTACCGACCTGGACAGTAAAGCAGATGCCCTATTAAGGAGACACGAACTGCCAGCGACGGCTCAATCTGAGCCCGCCACGACAGAGACGGGTCACGCAGAGCCCGCCACACCAGAGACGGGTCACACTGAGCCCGCCACATCAGACAAGGCTTACGCCGAGCCCGCGACGCCAGAGACGGCTCACACCGAGCATGCCACACTAGAGACGGCATCTAGGCCATGCTATGTTTTTTAGTCAGGTTTAGGGTCATGTTCATGTTCCAGTTTATGTCAAGTCAGTTCTGTTTGTGTTAAGTTTAGTTTTACCTTTTTAAGTTCTTTGTTTGTTTGTTGCTTTTTTTTATATTGCAAATAAACTGCATTTGCATTTAAATTTAACTTACGACTCAAAACAACACCACAGGAAACTTGGCGCCGCAAGGGTTACCAAGATTTCGCAAAGCGCGGCTGGCTTAACTGCAACCCCAAGGGTGTAGAACCACCACTAAACCAAACCACAATATAAGTCAATGTGACCAAAGTTTTCTTCATTCCAGTGTTTGACATGAACCCAAATTGATTCTGATCTTCATTTAATTCCTTGCTCCTCTGAAAAATATTTGGCTGTTTGATACCTGCATGAACTGTGTGACTAGAGAGTGTGTGCAATGTGATGCTTTGGTTTACATCACTATTTTTTAATAAAATGTTTGTGGTATACACAGTAATGCTACACACTTCTGTATTTAATCCCTCTGTAATAAACTACCCATATTCACAACAGATCAATGTGAACAGTGCGAGATTGCATTACACTTCCAAAGAATTCCCAGAACAGCTGGCTCGAAAAAGCATGCTGAGTCAATTAATCCGGAATTCTCGACACACAAACAAATGAAACCAAACAGCTAGATATATGCATGAGCATCAACAAATAAAAAGCTCTCCAGCGTACACAAATGATCTGCAGAGGAAAAACTTTTTTTTTTTCCTCAATGCTAGGCTAAAACTAGCAGACAGTTTGAGCATCCAGAGTTGTGAACACAGCAGATGGAGTTTGTGCATGTGTGCTGACAGGTGGCCGCGTATCAGACGCCATCCTCAACCAGAATCAGGAACTAAAGCGTTGTAAGACATAATGAATGATGGCAGAAAAGCGATCGTGAGGATTGGGATCGAGAAATAAATCCCGGTATGCATGATTGTGGGAAGTCATTTTGTTATTCATGTATCACTCTGTGTGAGTGTGTGAGTGAGTGAGAGTGAGTGAGTGGGCAGTGAAGACTCCCTTGGTGAGAAACAAAGCCTACGCCGTTTGACCTGAGTGGTTACATCACAGCTGAGTTGGAAAAGCTTTACAAGTGTGTGCAATGGCTCATTCTCAGGCAGTCAGGAATGATGATAATGATGATGCTGAGGATGATGATGAAAAACACGTGTTGAACCAGGAACTAAAGAAGAAAAATAGGTGTTGAAACAAGACCAAGCCATGAAAGAGAAGTTTTGAACTAGCTAATTCACAGACAGGCATTAATAATAATTACAGGTTATGGCATTTTTGACACCCTTATCCAGAGTAAACTACAACTGAGCAGTTTGGGGTTTTGCTCAAGGGCACAGCAGTGGCAGCTAAGTGTTCTCAGGACTTCACGATCAGAGGTTTATCGCTGTGTTCACACCAAACGCCAAGAGAATAGGCGTATGGCGTCACTCTCTCTAGACTACTCACGGGTTTTTATTCATAAAACTTTCATTTCGTGGTGCAAGAAGATGAATACAATAACGCTTTTCTTTATTGCCCGATACAACGGATGTGTCAATAAGCATTTTGCTGATTGGCTTAAGCCAAACATGCTAAACCAGAAAGAAATATTTAAATAAAAGCAAGACCAAGAAGGAAAGAAAAACAGAAGCTTTGGTGTAAAAGAAGACCAGGAACGAAAGGAAGAATTGCTCAATAATAAAACAGCTGAAAAGTGTCTGTTCCAAGCCAGCTGCAAATACAACACGTTGATAATTTGGCACTGATGCATTCAGTGAACTGTTCATATCCTATTTTCTCTCCTGGGCCCACAGTTCGCTCAGAGCCAGGCCATGCTAATGTTAAGCAGGAGTGAGACAGAAGATCTGAGGAAAGAAAGACATTACCAGCGCTGGCTGTCAACGAAGCCTGGTAGTGATAACAGAGGAGATAGATGCCTGCTTTCTCACACACTCTACCCCCTTGAACTGTGACATTCTAACCCCCCTGCTGTTTATCCTCCTACATACACAACAGACACAACACAAACAGTAAAAGAGAGTCCCCTCAAGCGCTGGCCTACAAATGCCCTGCTGTGTGGCACATCTGGACACAACACAGCTGTCTTTCAGTTCTGGGACAGCAGAACAACATTAAGGAGTGAGTCTTTAACAGCCTTTAAATTAAGTGTGGAGACGCAGAATGTTGTGTTGCGTGCATAACATGCTCAAGCAAAGTGGAAACACACTTTAATGGTGTTTAAACTATAATTGATTCCAAATACACAAATACAAATTATAAAAACATTTGTGGAAATTCATGCCACTGGACTTTTAAGTGTTGTTGTGTAGAAAATGAAATGGCGTATAACATTATTATATTATTATATATCATTACTCCTTTAACGCATGAGCTACACTGGTTACCCGTTGCATCACGTATCCACTTTAAGATATTGTTTCAAACTTTTAAGCCATTGGTTGGCTTTGTACCACCATATCTGGTTGATCTACTCCACCCATACTGCCCTGCCCTGTCTCCTAGATCTTCTGAAATTAGCCCTTTGTCCATCTCTCATTTTGGGATGTCTACTTTAGGTGAAAGGTCATTTATTGTTCATGCCTAAATTATAGAACTAATTACCCCTTAATCTTTGTATCATTGTATTTTTGTATACTCAGTTAAGCCATATCTGTTCAATGGCTATATGTTGTATATGCGTTTGTATAGTATTTGTGTCTCTGTTGTTTGTGTGGACTTGTAATATATAAAGTGATCTGGAAGGCAACTTCTTCTTCTTCTTCCATATGGCTTGTTTTGCTTCTATCCATCAACTTGCGTATTTCCTTCCTTCTCAACGCCTTAGACCTAAAGTTTATTTAGCGACTCGAGCTAACAATGAAGTAAAGCTAGTAGCATTTTGCTTGAAAAATAAACAAACAAGTACATGGAGACAGAATGCAGTTAAGCAATACTGTCTCCATGTCTTTTGTTTCTTTGGGAAAACAGGTATAGCTTAGCAGTTCATGGCTTTTTGTGGCTAAAAAAGTCTGAGATTTGGTTTTATAAATACTTTAGTCCAAAAAAAGGACTAAACCTAAGTTCTGTTTAATGATAAATCCACTTAGACCAACATACTGCATACTGGAACATACTAGCAAAGCCTAGACTAAATCTCTAATGGCTAGTTTTGCTAGTCAGGCAGTGAATATCAAATAAACCATTAACGTGTTTGAGGTTTAAAGGTGTTACTGCTGTGATAATACTTTGTATATTAAACTACTCAATCTAACAGTGTTTTTGTCATATAGTTTTTAATCCACTTGTTTGCTAGATGCCACAGACCGTGTGTGACATCATTTAAGCTCACAGACATTAACGGGGCAGTGGTGGCTCAATGGTTAAGGCGCTGAGTTGTTGATCTGAAGACCAGGAAGACCCTTAACCCTTCCTGCTCCAGGGGTGTTGCGCTCGAAGCCCAACTTACCAAGATGGGATATGCAAAGAAAGAATTCACTCTGCTGTAAAATGGATATACAAAATAAAGGCATATACACAACTGGTGGTACAGTATAGGTTTTCTGTGTCCTAATAATTTATTAAATAAAGTTTGTTTTATATCCCTAGCATCATGTAATAAAATAAAACTAAATGAACATGTGGGTGATTGAGTCATAGGTGGTAGCATGTCTGGATGCTGCTGAGCAACAACAAGGTTATGGTAAAACTCGATGAGTCTAGATCCAACAAAGGTTCAACGACCTTAGCACAAACCCCCGTCTTTGTTTACACAGATGTCTGGAAGTAAATTGTGGTGTATAAAGACACTTTATAATCTTTAGATTAAATTCTTTGTTAAAAATTAGAGAACATTTTCCAAAAAAACTGCTATTAAACTGCATGTTAATGCTCAGCTGTTCAGCTGCGCTGCTGCTTTTGACACCTCGTCAGTCCTTTGTGGTGCAGACCAGATGTGTGAAAAGGGACAAGTGTGGGTGTGTGGGAGCATAAAATAGATTGATTTGAAGGCCCACACTTGGAAAGAATATAAGAAAGGAAAAGAGAGAAAAATAAAAACGATTTGAAGCATTCAGGCTAAAAGTAATAATAAAACTGTTCGCACTGTATAAGATTTAATGTATATTTAATAAACTTTTCTGCTTCGCCACGTATGGGACGTTGTAATTGTAATAATATTTTAATTGTAAACACACATAAAAATAGCATTCTGGCACTAGCATGTCACTGCGGTCGATTCCGACTCAAGGCTTTCCTCGAGGTTTCACCTCTGTCTTTTCTCTAACATAACGGTGTTTGTTTACTTTAGTCACGTGCTGTAACAGTCTGTTAGCTACTATTTTTAGTTTTTATGAATTATGTTTGCAGGAACATTAGAATCATGCAGACACACTGGAGCTTTACATTCCCTCGTGGGCAAGCTTAAAAAATTATCAGCTTTAAATCTAAATCTGTTCCTTAAAATTTAATTTAAATAACAGACAAAAAAATAGCAAAGATCTGCATTTTGATACACTTCTTTATGGGTAAAAATTTGGAGAGTATTTTTCTCTTATGCTGGGTTAGCGACTTACTACAAGCTGTTCTGAGATATAAGTTGAACTCTTGTCCGTGCCATGCGTTCCTATTGGTATGTCATGTGTGTTTATAGCCCTTGTGTTTCCCTTTGTCTTTGTTGAGTACTTCGGTTTGTCCCTGTACCGCTGTCGTGAGTCTGTTTGTGTCAAGTTAAGTCAATTAAAGCTAAGCTGAGCTAAGCTAATGCTAGGCTAAGTCAAGTCACGTCCTGATTACTTTATTTTTATTGTTTTATTCATGTTGCAAATAAAAACTGCACCTTTGTGTCATGAGTTTGGTTGCCACAAAATTTATACACAAAATGAATGGACGCCTGTCGAAGCGGGGGCCTGATCCCTCGAGGGAGTGCCAGTGATAATAAATCATAATATAAAACTTCATAATAGAAAACAACTCAACAGACTTCCCCAGTGGTCATACTGACATAACTGAATACATAGGTATGATAATAATAAGCGAAAGTGAGACTACAAAAACTTGGACTTGAAGGAAGTTGTGAAAACCTTATTAGGTTACAAATCTATAACTTATTAACTATAAATAACCACTCAAAATAAAACTTAAAACTTTTTTTTATACAAATGCAAACATAACCAAATTTTAGTATAAAACAATATTGGCAATTCAATGTATTTTTGTAATTATTTAATAAGTTTTATTTTTTGTTAATTCTATATTATTTAAGAATGCAATTGTCTAAAAATGTAATTTTTTTCTAACAAAAACAGTGAAAACCATAAAAACGCAAGCTTTAAAATGTCTGCTGGACTTTCGCACTTTCATAAAGTGACGTTTAGAATGGGTTGTCATAATAAAAGTTCTTTTGAAATCACAGGAAATAAAAAAGACTGAAAACTTCAGGAGATGTAAAAGCAGGGAAATTTCCCAAGCGGATGCTCCTCATTATCGAGTGAAAATTAAAAACCATTAGAAAATAATTAAGGTAAACAGAAAACTGTCATTACATCTGCCTCAGGAGATGCTTGAGTTATGAAGAATTGTGAGATGGGGCTCCGATTACTGTAAGCTCTATCATTTCTGAAATGTTGTTCTTCTGATAGACCTTCGTGTGTCACAGCAAACACTTACAGACAAATAGTTTCTACTGTCGATTTCCAGGCATGGCTTTGATTTCTCACACTCTCGTGTGTACTTTTGCATTCAGCTCGAAAACTTTTGGAACTGGATGTAGATCAGGATCTGCCTCTATTTTGCCAGAGCATCACTGCCAAGATATCTACCCTCCCTTTGACCCTGTCCTGAACCTCATGCTATTAAACCAATCAAACTGCTCCTGACAGCGAGTATTACCTAATCACATTTTTTCTATACGGAATGTGGGTGGGATGGTTTGCATGAATGTTGCACAACTCAAACATACGAAAAAAAAAGCCGTTCCGAGTCGGTGTTTCTCGGAATGGGTGGCAACCCTAGTCATGAGTGCATGACACAGGAACACATGAAATCTTTAGCAGCTCTGCATCACAACATCCCATGCTGAGTCCTTAAGCTAGAAGATTTTTAGATAGAAGATGTTCCTCATTGGGATAAAATAAAAACTTTCCTTTTTGATGTCTGCTGCACATGACCTCAGCTTTCACTGTGGTGATGTTGAAAAACCGTTCACAACTGTCAGAACATCCAAACTACAAACCTCTTCTGCGGTTCGCTCGTAATACTCGTCTGATTATTCCAGCAAAGAACAAAAAGAAGAAAGATCAGAGCTAGGGCAAAGAAGGTGGTAGACAAAAATGACAGCTGGACCATCTGGGGGGGGGGGATCATGCCTCATCAAAGAAGGAACTATTGTCAGGTGCTGCCACAGAAATCTAAACCCAAGACCACAACATACAATCAAATGCAGCTAGGAACGTAGGAGACATAACTAGTTCCCATTTTCGTCATGTTTCTTTCTTTTCTTTTGCTTGTTTTATCACTTTGATTTACAGAGTGTGAACAAAACAGTCTTCTCGCATCATCCTTATAGGCTAAAATCAGATTCATGTGTATTTACTATGCTCTGAATTCATAGACTGTGTCAGGACAACATAACCGATAATCATTCTAATCACATCTGCAAACAATGAAATGTGGACATCGACACTCATCTTATACCTTTGCTGTTATAACAATATTTAAAAAATAACAAATGACAAAGTTTTTTTTTCTAAAAATCAAACATCTATGTAGTATTTATAAGTATGTGAAGCAAGTAGTATTTCCTAATCTTTAGTATGTGAATAACAATATGCGAAACGTTACTACTCCTGTCCAGATTTTGCAGTATGCATACCATGGACAGTTTAATATCTTATGAGGCCACAGAAGAGATTGGTGGACATGGTGGAAAGCACCAACGCGGCAGTTTTCAAGCACTTAGGTACTTTAAAAAAAACAAAACAAAACATTGTTCCTTGTAATTAAATTGCATCCTTCAAGTTAAACAAATTTGTGTTGCTGTGACATCGTATGACACGTCATTTTCAAAATGGCGGATGTAGTACAGCCTGAATTTCATTCAAACTACCCGTAATTATTCTACATAAAACTTCTTGTTCACCTTTCATCTGTTCCCTTTTAGGGGCCACCACAGCGAATCATCTGTCTCCACCTAATCCTATTCTCTACATCCTCTTCACTCACACCCACTAACTTCATGGTCTTCCTCTTTGCCTTCTGCCTGGTAGCTTCATTTCTAATTACACTATATAAAACATACTTTTTTAATGGTCAGGAAATACATCTTGTACATAATTAAGCAGTATGGAATTTCGGACGGAGGCATGGTTTCAGTTTCTATTGGCTCTTAAACAGAGACACAGGAGCGTGGGGCCAGGCTCGCTGTGGACCATGTGCTCCATGTTTGTTTATGTTGTCTGTGTCTTGTCGTGTGTCTCCCTGTCTTGTCATTGGTGGATTTTTCCCTCATTGTGTTTAGTTGTTACTTGTTTAAGTGGATAGTTTGTGTTTTTATACCCCTGTGTTTCGGTATGTCTTGGCCTTGCTTTGTTGCATGTTAGGGTCGGTGTTGATGTCAGGGGTTCTGTTTAATGCTTACGGTTGTCGTTCATGTACATGTTACATCAGGTGACGTTATGGAACAGAAGTCATGCTGGTATACAAACTGAAAACCCATCTTTTAATTCCAACACTGTGATGGAAGAGCTTAGAATATTAAAGAAACTCAATTAATTGTGTATTCTTATTTGGCTTATTGTAGCCCTAATACAAAATAATGTTCTTTTACTATCAACAGTGGCGTACCGTGGGACTTTAGTCGTAGGATATTTGTAAGCAACTGTAAGCAACATCTATATTATATGGCACTCGGAGCCTTGATGTTTAAGGGCTGAGTTCAGGAGCTGTTTAGATTTTGACAGATTTATTGTGCTCTGTGCTAAGTTAGCTGGTAGCCATTGGTGGCGCTCATAAATGCAATAATTGAAACCGTGCCCAAAAGCATTCGGTACTGAATCCAGATTAGGTGAAGGTCATGATTTCTCAATTATTTCTTTGGTGTAGCGGTGCCGGTAACTGTGGCTGTCATTCACTCTTCATTGAGTTTTACTTTAATACCCTGGAAATTGCCAATAAACATTGAGGGGCAGCACTGGGCATGTGTCTAGACCCAGAGGACGGGCTGTCAGTAAACATCAATATTTGGCTAATGATTCTGTCGCTAATACTTCATTACAACTCAAATGTGACGTCTTTCAATTTAAAGGCAATTCCTACAAAACTAATTACAAATTTATTATTGTTTAGAAATTAATTCAAATTGAAAGAATTGATTAAAACAAAATTTTTATTTGGACGGCCCAACCACTGACTATCACAGAGCCTAAGATACAGTACACAGGTCTAAACTGTAATTAAAGTGTAATAAGAAAGCAGCACTCCAAATCTCGTTTCTTTTCCAATTTAGGCCTCACTTCACCCTTCACTTTAATAACAGAGTCACTGCAGCCCAATAACGATGTGTAATAGGAGAGTTCCTGTCAATATTAGTCTACACCTCCTCCTGCTGTGTGAGGAATTCACTTACGGCCAGGCTGGTGATTGAAATCTGCTGATTTTGAAGGGTTCCTGTATTCCATCATTCTCGTCAAACGAGTCCCTCACAGATTTGCCCTTTTCACTTCATTCTTGTATGTAGGAGTGGCAGTATTGTGTTCCGCCACCACATTTTGCCATGCAACTCGGTGACACTGCACATCGAGCCTGAAAAGCCTACAAAAATATTCCCTGACAATGCTGTTTATTACACCGAGGGCAATGCACCAGCATCTGGCTTGTGATGAGCGCTAAAGGTGTTCTGCACATCTGGAATATAATAAATGCTGCATTATAATAAATGTAGATCGATGTTTACTTCGGATGCCTGGTTTTTGTAAACACAAATCTGGCTTTGTTATCGATAGTTTTTAAATATTAGCTTGATATTATTGTGTTGGTATCAAGTACAAACTGTAGATACTGGAACTGTCTGCTATTTAGACTATATAACTATAGTTTAACTATAAAACTATAAAAAATCTGGAAAGCACACCGATGCTCCCACTCATAAGTTGCATAAAAGCACCTGCTTACACAACTGCACTCGATTATAGAGTGTCCAGTTGTAGAAACTAAATTATTTATTATCATCATCATCATTTTCCAGTGTCACCCAGATGGGGACGGGTTCCATTTTGAGTCTGGTTCTTCTTAAGGTTTGTTCGTCGCAGTCGAAATCCGGCTTGCTTATTTTAGATAAATCGAAATTTCCTTTAGCATAAACAACTTTTAAAAAAAAAGAAATAACATAATTTTTACATAATTGCATTTAAATAAAATAAAAATCGAATTGAACAGAATTACCAATAGCTAGGTAGCTAGGATAGTGTCATATTGTTTTTGCTATCTCTAGTTTATGTAGGTAATTGGTGGCTCATGGTTAAGGTGTTGGACTACCAACCCTTAGATTGTGGGTTCGTTTTCCAGCTCCACCAAACCACCACTGCTGGGCCCCTGAGCAAGGCCCTTAACACTAAATTGCTCAACTGTATAAATGAGATAAATGTAAGTCACTCTGGATAAGGGCGTCTGCCAAATACTGTAAATGTAAATGTAACCCAAACGTAAACTTCCTGACTTCCTGCCAAAAAAATTCAGATTGCTGTAATTATATATTTATTGACTGGCCATCTATAAACACTAAAACAACAATTTCATGCTTTGCTGTCACTTGAGTGGTGATTTGCTGTCGGAACTCAGAGCCCGTCTCTGAGTAGACACATTCGCAGGGGTGCCTCGTGTTGAGCCAATTACCACTATGTTTTAACTCAAACTGTCAAAGAAAATAATACACTTTTTAACCAAATAAAGATTCTTGAGTCCTTGAGTAAGATATCCCATTAAAACCGAATGCTGACCCCTTGTTTGAAAAAAAATTCTTATATAAGCCTATTCACCTTCTGCTCTCTCACACAAATCGAGGCCTTGTTTCACTCTGTGGACTTTCTGTGATATTTTCGACACAACAATGCGTAAGTTCCCTTCTTTTTTGTTTTGTGAGTGTTACATATGCATATATATTTTTAGTGCTTAAAAGATCACCTATTTAGTTTATTCTTCTTAATGATTCAGGTTACTTTGACACACAGCTGCTACTTTGCTACTTTGCTACTCATTTTTTACGAGCTTATTATGTTCAAAGAATCACGACCAGTGGTACCCAATTAAATTTCCTTTCTTATCTCTAGAGAACGTAGAGAGTACATCAGACGAATGTGGCGTTCTCAGCCTCCATTTTGGTCAAACGGGTTCGTTGGACCTCACCTCCACCACCAATCTCCACCAATGCCATCACCGTTGTTTTTTTTTTTCTGACGAATTCATCATCCAGTCTGATTCCTCCCTCTCCTCCTATCTGCCTCAAGGCCGACGATGATGATGTTATTTCACTTAATTAGCGTATGGGGCTTTCCAATAAACCTGTTTCCACTCTGTACCACCGTGTCTGTGTTTTCTTGATTTTGTATTACAACTAGACTACTTTATTTTTGCACACACACACTTCTATGATTAGTTATATTTTGGTAAAACTTTTGATAGCACACCATCATGTTTTTTTCCCTACATCATATTTAGCTCACTCTTATTTCTTCTTTTTAGTGCTACTCCTAATATGTATATTTTATAATTAGCTATTAATTAATCATTATCATACTAGGTCTTTCTCCTGCACAATTTTTAAGCATCATGAAATTTGACCTAAAGTTTTCAAGTATTTAAAAACTTTTTAACCTCGACATGTTCTTGTATAAGAATCAATCGCTTTCGTTCGTTTTTGTTAGTTTCTTGTGTTTTTTTTTTAAAAGACTGTATCTTTCCTGCTTACATCGTGCACCTTCTTTAGCCGTTTTCTCATTTTACCCCGGATATTGGGTTTAAATTCCGCATCACTTAAAGAACCTTTTGGATGATAAGTACATCCCAGTATCCCAGTGTTGATGTAATAGATCAGCTCTTTTCCACCTGATCCAAATAATCAGAGATAAGCTAATGTGGGAAAAACACCTGTGTGCGTGCGTGTGTGTAAGTGGGTTCGATGTGCCGCTTGACGTGTCATGTGACGGGCTGAAAATAATGGCCTACGCTGTTCCGTGTGGTGAGAAAGAGACACTTAACACTCCAGCAGAGACACGGGGGCAAAGCGGTTTCGGGCCATGTTGAATTCAGCCAGGAGAAGGAGAGAGGACTGAGATACAAGCCAGGCATAGAACAAAAAGAGTGCTGTTGAGAATACATCCTCTCAAAAACACCAGGCTTGGGGTCACATTCAGTTCAGGGGACGGAAACAAGTCACAAGTACCTATTTTTTTTCATCTAACGAGAGAATCACGTGGAATTTACATGTACTGTAAGCTTTAATAAATGAAACATCATCTGAACGGTTAGCTCACAAGCCTGAACTTGAGTCTGGTCCATTTCAATAATCAATGTAGGGTAAAACTGCCGACTATAACGTAAAGACGGTATACGTTGTTCTGCAGCCACTTTTAAAGACTGAGTGATTTTTCTTTTTTTAATTATCTATAGTGTTATTTCTGTTCCATCATCTTGAAATCTGCGGCTTTTTAAAATTCTTGAGTTGACGCAAGATATTTTCTATATTTTATTCTACAAAAATAACACACTTTAATCATCTTTTGCAATCTTTACCATGGTTTTCAAAAGCTTCCATCTTTTTCTGTTATATCACATGTACTTGTTTATATTAGCAGTAAAGTTTCTCACAGTGGATCAAAACAACGCATCTAAAAAGTGGTGACACACCCTAAATAGGACACCCATTATCATATGACAGGCCTACACACACACACACACACACACACATGCACAGGTTCACACCTAGGGGCAATTTGAAGTATCCAATACACCAATAAGTATATCTTTTGGTGCAAAAGGTATCTAAAGGTCAGGATTCAGCCATGAAGTGAAAGCAATTAGAAAAAAATCTATCATTTTAGAGAAAAAAGTGGTTTTTTCCAGTGACAAACTTGCAAATGAGCGGGAAAACGAAACAGAGAAAGAATGTGTTAGAAACGAAATAACACTGCGCCGTAAAAACCTATTCTCCCTTACTGACAGGCGAGCGAGTCACGAGGCCACAGGCTTTGCACACACACACACACACACACACACACACACACACACGCACACACACATACACCACACACACATGCATACACTTCAAATGAGCTCTGTCACTCTAGTTTGTTATCTTCCATTGGACATTCATGAACTTAAGAACTCCAGTCTCTCTTTCAGACAGAAAGTGCTGGAACACTAAGAGCCTATCATAGCGATGACTAACCCAGGGTTATTTTTAAACACAATATTACCTATCGTAAAGTTTCTCTAAAAGGTATCTTGGGTTAATATCGGGATCAATGCTTTTATCTGGTGAAATAGAAGGTGCAAGACAGCCAAAACTTAGGGATGAGGATGAGACCCAAACAGATGGGGTCCAGCTGCACTCCGCAAGATCTTCCTAAGAACTTTGTCCAGTTTGACAAGCCTTTATCTCCATATCTATCTATCTATCTATCTATCTATCTATCTATCTATCTATCTATCTATCTATCTGTCTGTCTGTCTGTCTATCTATCTATCTATCTATCTATCTATCTATCTATCTATCTATCTATCTATCTATCTATCTATCTATCTACGGTCTGTCTGTCTGTCTGTCTGTCTATCTACCTGTCTGTCTGTCTATCTATCTATCTATCTATCTACTACCTGTCTGTCTGTCTATCTATCTATCTATCTATCTATCTATCTATCTATCTATCTATCTATCTATCTATCTATCTGTCTGTCTATCTATCTATCTATCTATCTATCTATCTATCTATCTATCTATCTATCTATCTATCTATCTATTATCTACTACCTACTACCTGTCTGTCTGTCTGTCTATCTTTCTATCTATCTATCTATCTATCTATCTACTTACTACCTGTCTGTCTATCTGTCTGTCTACCTGTCTGTCTGTCTGTCTATCTATCTATCTATCTACTACCTGTCTGTCTATCTATCTATCTGTCTGTCTGTCTGTCTGTCTGTCTCTCTCTCTCTCTCTCTTGAAATGTCTACAGACATTCTAGGTCCACAGTGGTTTAGGGTAGTGTAGAGCGATACTATTGTAACCGCTCATTATGTGAGTTGACATGTAGAGCAAGGAGAGCGAATAGTCGATTTAAATCAATCAGTATATCAGTATATATATGGTGTATATATGTGTATATATATATATATATATATATATATATATATATATATATATATATAGAGAGAGAGAGAGAGAGAGAGAGAGGTAATATATATTCAAACCTAAATTCATATATTACCATGACCCAGTCAATGAGGCATTTAAACGTAAAGGTTACCTCTAGCTGGGAGAAGCATAATATTTAAATGTCGTACAAATACTGACAGGAAAAAGTGAAAGTTCATGTGCCTATTAGTCCATATGAAAGAAGATCCTTACTGCCCTACTGACTCAAAACAAGCTTCTCCAGAGGCTATGGAACTCAAGGACGCAGGTAAACAGTAAAAAGTTTCTTTGTAGAAACATAAAAGGTATACCTTTTTGGTAGCCTGTGACAGGGACCTCCTGCTGGGTTTGGGTATCTCGCGACTGGTTGGCAGTTTGGACACAGAGTTGTTCTCCTGCTTGCTGGGAGGTAGTGGATGGGAGGGAGAAATAGCTGATGGATTGACTCGCACTGCCATGTCCTCTGTGCAGGTAAGGCGCAGGCTGCGCAGATACTCATCTGTCTCACGGTCCACCACCAGCAGCCGGGTTTCATGCTCTATCGCCTTGATTCTCTGAACCACCTTAAATAATAACAAAACAGAAGAACCAATAGAAACGTCAAAAATGGCTTCCATCTAAAAAGAAGCTTAAAAATGCTCCAGGATAAATCAGTTATCGAATTTGAAAAGAAGACTAAATAAATGAATATTCTCATTGTAATAGATGTCATATTTCTGTTTTTGATATCATTTTTTTTTGTTGTTGTACTAAAACGAATAGCTAACGTTTTGCCATAACTTGCAGTCACCTCCATCTATAGCTGCAGTATATATAAGAGGCCTCTTGAGAAATAGACCATCATCAAAGCACTGGTCCTGCTGCCTGCCTCTAAATAGCATTCAAACTCTCTGCTTTCATTGTTGTATTGAACCAGTGATGAAGAACAGACACACATGCAGCTCTTTTAAGTACCAGCTTGAGACCGCCAGATATCCCGAGCCATTTTGACTGAACCAGCAATTCGTTTGATTAACTATGTTGATTTAAGATGATCATCATCATCGTGGGCTTGGAACTGAGCGTAAGTCATATTTCAGGAGGGTCATATTTGTGATGTGTAAACCACCATGAACGAAGACTTGTTGATAAGTCGATTTTATATATGTATATATATATATATATATATATATATATATGATCTGCCAATAAAGCCATAACAAAACCATTGAGAAAAAAATATTTTATTAAAATGATGTTTTAAGTTTGTAAATATATTTATATAAAATAATTATAACCCTATCACAATATATACACATATACAATATATATCAGTGTGACTCATATTGGCCAAACCCTAACAGCAAGCAAGATATACTCACTTTAAGAATACTAACAAGTCTCAATGCAGTAATGTAATAAGAGTAAATACACACACACACACACACACACACACGCACGCACTGGAGTTTCTATGCTTGCTCTCCACATGTCAATGTCTCCAGTTTCCTCTCACCTCCCAAAACATTCTAGAAGATGGACTGGCTAATCTAAATTGCATTGTAATTGTAAAATGTGTGTATAGTCTGTATTCCAATGTTGATTCCAGCCTTATGTCCAGTGTTTATCCACCATGGAAAAAGCAGTAACGGAAGATGAATGAGTGAGTGAATGAATAATCGCAGTGTTAGTTTATGAAATGCCTCCAGAAGAGTGGGAGCAGGCAACCTTGATGAGCTTTTGAAATTTTAAGCAAGCTGTTTCTTGTAGTGGAAAAAGCTGTAATACATTAACATTTACAGTATTTGGGCGACACCTTTATCCAGAGCCACTTACATTCATCTCTTTTATACAACTGAGCAATTAGGGGTTAAGGGCCTTGCTCAAGGGCCCACAGTGGTGGCTTGGTGGTGCTGGGAATCAAACCCTGGTGCTCTACCACTTCCCCTATCGCTTAATACTGTAAATTAGTATTAGGTTGGGTTTAGGCTTAGGGTCAGGGTAAGGGGTTAGGGTTTCAAGTTAGGGTAAATGTTTAGGGTTAGGGTAAGGGTTAGTATTTGTGGTTATAAAAAGGGTTTAGCATTGGGTTTAGGGTTTAAAGCTAAAGGTTAGAGTAAGTGTTTAGAGTTGGGTAAGGGTTAGGGTTAAGGTAAAGGTTTTAGGGTTGGAATTAGGTGTTAGGGTAAAGGGTTTAGGGTAAGGGTTGGGTTAATAAGGGTTGTTGAGGTGTAAAGGGAGGGTTAGGGTTTGGGTGGGCAAAGGGTGGGTTTAGGTTAGGGTCAAAGGGTTTTAGGGTTGGGTTGGTAAGGTGGGTAGCAAGAAGGTTGGAAGGGTTATGTTAAGGAAAGGGTTTAGGGTTGAAATTAGGGGTTAGGGAAAGGGTTTAGGGTTGGCATAAGGGGTTAGGGTAAATGATTAGGGTTAGGGTTAGTGTAACGGGTTTGGGGTTGGAATTGGGTGTTATAGGGAATGGTGAGGGTTGGAATAAGGGGTTAGGGAAGGGGTTAGGGTAAATGTTTAGGATTATGGTTAGGGTAAAGGGTTTAGGGTTTTAGGGTTTGGCATTAGGGTAAATTAGGGGGTTAGAGGGTAGTGTAACGGGTTGAGTTAGGTTGGGGGTTTGGAAAAGGGTTTTAGGGTTGGTGGGAAAGGGTTTAAGGGTTTTGCAGTTAGGGGTTAGGGTTAGAAAAAGGGGTTTAGGGTTGGAAATTAGGGAGGGAATTGAAAAGGGTTAGGGTTAGGGTAAATATTTAGAGTCATGGTTAGGGGAAAGGGTTTAGGGTTGGAGTTAGGTAAAGGGTTTAGGGTTACAGTTAGGGGTTAGGGTTTAAAGGGTTTAGGGTTAGGGTTAAATATTAGGGGTTAGATGCAGGGGTTAGGGAAAGGGTTAGGGTAAATATTTAGAGTCATGGTTAGGGGAAAGGGTTTAGGGTTGGAGTTAGGTAAAGGGTTTAGGGTTACAGTTAGGGGTTAGGTAAAGGGTTTAGGGTTAGATGCAGGGGTTAGGGAAATGGTTTAGGGTTGGAATTAGGGATTGGGAAAGGGTTAGGGTAAATGTTTAGGGTTATGGTTAGGGTAAAGGGTTGGAGTTAGGGGTTAGGTAGAGGGTTCAGGGTTGGAGTTAGGGGTTAGGGTAAATGTTTAAGATTAGGGTTAGTGGTTAGTGTACAGTACAGTAATTAAAGTAGAGATGTACGATGTAAGATGTGGGGAGAATTACAGACAACATTTCTTGCATCGTTTTGGTTTAAAGTCTATAGAATAAATAAATGTAACACCTTTTTATAGGTTTACACAATAAACAGTAAATATTCAGATGTACACAAAAACACATGATGTATTAATATGTGGTTAAAAAAAAGTTTTACTCTTATTTCTTTTAAAATAAAACATTTTTTGATTGTAAAGTAAGATTAACTGGGATGTATATAAACTGTGTGTGTGTGTGTGTGTGTTTGAGTGTATAGGCTGCTTACTTGCTGATGGGTTTCTCGGTCCACATTCTCCCCGTTCACCTCCACCACTCGGTCTCCTGCGCGCAGTCCGGACGCCTCGGCGGGAGAACCGGGTTCTACTTTACGGATGAACTGGCCGCTTTTTCCCTTTTCTCCATGCAGGTGAAAGCCGTATCCATTCTCCCCTTTACTCATGCAGCACAGCCGCGGTTTCAGCTCGCTCGCCATTCTTCACGCTTCAGCATCCAAAAAAAAAAGAAAAAAAAAAGAAGTCCACGCGCGAATATTACCGGGTTTAATCGGTAACTAACCCCGCAGACACTCAGCCCTGAAGCCGCGTGCTACAAATGCACATTATCTCCAATCAGATGGGTTGTTTTTTTTTTTGCAGAGCTCATAAGGCGCAAAAAAGACGGATCAGTTGTTGACGATCCGATCAGCACTTTTTTTGCGCAAACCCGTGTGTGTGTCTGTTTGTGCACCATCCATCTGCCCTGCGATTTTTTTTTATCCTCCAAGAACTGAAACAAATGCAACGTTTTAGATGCCGTAGTTTATCAGTTGCATGTCAGCTTCAGTGATAAGCAGCATTTGGGTCCCTGGGTTACATCCTGACAGCAAAGAGCAACAGGCGATATCTCTGCAAAGGCTACCAGCGCTGTGTGCGTGCGCGCGCGCGCATTTGCATGTGTGTGTGTGTGTGTGTGTGTACAACCCACTCTCCACTTCTGCGTCAGAGAAAGTGCAGAACCCCAGCGAAGACATTGGACAACAAGTTTTCGGAGTTCTACCACCTTCTGGAAATATAATTGCGCGTGTAACACCGCCCCCCCCCCCCCCCCACACCCACACCCTCCACCCTCTTAGAAGAAGCTGTTTATGTGTGTTGGTTAAATCAACTGATTTTTTTTTTTTTTGGCATAAACTTGACAAAAATAACAAAACAAACAAACAAATGAATTTCATATAACAAAAACCTGACAGCGTATTAAAGGTCTTACACAATCGCGGGCACTGAGGAATACAGATACAAGGCAGTGCTGCCACCTAGCGGCTAACTGTAAATTTAAAAAAAGTTTGAAACACGGTGACACTGTTGCCTCACAGCAAGAAGGTTCTGGGTTTGATTCCCGGGTAAAAACATATATGTTAGTTTGATTGCTGATTCTAAATTGCCCATAGGAGTGAGTGTGAGCTGTCCAGGGTTGTACCCCTTCTGCCTGTCACCCTCATCATAGACGGCTGGGATAGACTCCAGCAGATCCCTGTGACCCTGCATTCAGGGAATAAGCGGGTGTAGAAGAGGAATGAAAGCTGCAAACATCTGCAGTGGTGCCCATCCTTTTTTTGTGCCAGGGACCAGGTTCATACATGAATATTTGCCCGTGAACCGGGTAAAAGCCACAGGGGTTTCAATAACTAACTTCTTTCTCAGTTTATAGTATCTAACCTAAATGTAATGACTAATGGACTTATTTCCTTGCACAATAGACAGTACAGTGGAGTGGATTATCTCAGCATAGTAACTGACCCAAATCTGAGACACACCTTGATAAAGTACAGTGAGTACAGTGTGATCCTAAATACACACACACACACACGCACACAGTCTTGGCTGCCCCAAGATCTACGACTGTACCAGCTGTGTTCACTGACTACCGTACAGACAGAGCTGCACTTTTTCACTGAATGCAATTTTTACTAAATCTAAATCCCTAATTTTAACTCCTGTTTAGAAAAAAAACTGCCCCACCCACTGGGGGAACACATGGAGAGCTGCACAATAGCTGCACAGTACATACACACCTTTTATAAGTAATATGTACATTTTTTCTGTATATACTTATATCACATTCATGAGGATAAAAGGAATTAAATGGCTACTGTAAAGCCCTCTATCTATCTATCTATCTATCTATCTATCTATCTATCTATCTATCTATCTATCTATCTATCTATCTATATATTAGTTTTATATAAACTTGCTATGTTTTCTGCAAGTTGTAGTTATTGATCTTGGCCGTTAGAGGGCGAGCGTATTCAATACAGATCAAATTACTGACTGGCTCTTGGAATTAGATTCTAACATAAATCATTTTTAAATTTGCACAATACATATTTAAGGTTTATATTTAACCATAAGAGCCATTGAGGTTAAAGAATGATGACTATATGGCACTCAGCCATAGACAAACATGGAAGCACACAGTTTTCTAGGACGTCTCTATATACTGGGGCATTAAGATTGTTTTTTTTCACTGGAACTAAGAGACCCAAACACTGTTCCATTATGACAATGTTTCTGTATAGAAAGTCTTTAAGCTCAATGAGGAAATAATGCATTATGGAAAAACATCCTGTCCTGACCTTTAACCTCCTAAAAACCTATAGGATGAATTAAATAGGAAGATTCCCCCAGCTACAGCCCATAATTTTCAGAAGTGTCGAGGTTTTTATAGGAGAGAGACTAAATATTAAATAGAATGTTTAGAAAATGTACATAAATGTTATGTTTTAATACTTTTGTTCGATCAAACAAAAAATCAGTGGTCCTACCTGTTCCAATAAACTGTCCAATTTGGGTGATGCTCTGCTCACACTCCGGTTCTTATGCTGTTGTAATTCATCCACTGTTACATTACTAAGGTGTATTATGCATTCCGAGGCCCCTTTCCTGCTCTCTACTGTTGTGAGAAAAATTTTGATCAATCTTTTAACCAACTACCCTAAATTACCACACATAATTCTGTACTAGGGCAGCGCGGTGGCTTAGTGGATAGTACTGTTGCCTCACAGCAAGAAGGTCACTGGTTCGATTCCTGGGCAGGAGTTTTTCTGTGTGGAGTTTGCATGTTTTCCCAGTGTTTGCATGGGTTTCTTCTGGGTTCTCCGGTTTCCTCCCACAGTCCAAAAACATGTATATTAGGTTGATTGCTGATTCTAAATTGCCCGTAGGAGTGAGTGTGGCCCTGTGATGGACCGGCGACCTGTCTAGGGTTGTATCCCTCTTGCTATTCACCCTTTCAGAGATGGCTGGGATAGACTCCAGCGGATCCCTGTGACCCCGAAATTAGGGAATAAGCGGGTATAGAAGATAAATGAATGAATGAATTCTGTACAAATTCTGTAGACTTTTGAAATGAATCTCTATAAAGCCATATTTTTTAGAATAAACTTCTGATCTTAGTTATTGAGATGCTTTTTTTTTTACGTATCACCAAGAACAACACCTAAAAATCAGAATAGGACAACTTTTAAAAGAAGATAAGAAAAAAAAAAAACACACCTACACAAAAGTAAATAAACTTTATGGGCACAGAAGACTTTTGTCCCACTTCAAAACAGAACCACTTGGGAGAAATTGACATTCATAACTTAATACACACAATGCAACAACACTCGACATTACAAAATAGAGATTTGTACAGATTCTATACAAAGCTTTGTGTTTTGGCACTTTGTGATCTCAGGAACAAAGTCACTGAGTTACAAGTAACAACTAAATAAGATGAGTGGCAATAATCGCTCTTCGATAATCAGGTCTAGTTTCCACAAAGCAATTCTACAGCGAGCGCAATGAAATACCTCACGAAGCGCGAAATACAAATACAGCAAACTGCATTTTACAATCGGTAAAACAGGACCCGCTCAAAAGAACCTTTTCATAGAAAAAAATAAATAAATAATAATAATAATAATAATAATCAAGTTACAATCAAGTGTAAAGGTGTTCCATGGATTGGCTTTTCAATTAAACACTTTTCACTCCGGAGTCTACAAAACACCAAACACAAGAACAAGCTCTAACTCCAGAACCACTATAATTCTATATACAAGTTCATCAACACAGAAATATGGCTTAGAACATGTTTTTTAATGCTAGTTAATGTGCTTAGAGCTGTAGTTTCGATATATATATTAGCATTAGGTGTTAAAATAAAGAGGGAATTATTATGAGAGAATTAAACTGAGACAAATACGTCGGGAGACCCATGCAGCCTCCGTGTTCCTCAATACCATAAGCTTCATCAGAGAACAAAGACTAAAAAAAAGCAAAGGGATGGAATAAGCAATATGGCTGTAATACCACACACACACACACACACACATCCAAATAAGTATTTCTCTTTACATTATTATCACTGGTCGTTACAGGTTTTTCCTTATGAATTTGTCGTCGTTGGTTTTTTTTCCCCCCCACATTGATTTGTCTTCTTTTTTCTTTCTCGCTCTGATACACATGACATCATCACATGAATGCACCGCAACAGTTGGACTTCTGTTTCTGGGATTCGATGTAATCATGGATCTGGAACTTTGGCTCATGAGGCTGTTGGGCTGCTCTGTGCTTCAGCTCTCTGGGTTTAAGATACAAAGGAAAAGTCCATTACCAATAATAATAATACTAATAATAATAATAATAATAATAATAACAGAAGCATCAACAACAGGGCCACCTGTTGCACCAGCTTTAGTTTTGGTTTTATATGTATTATTGTGGATTTTTTAATGGAATAAAATAATTGCAAGTGACTGGACACATTATCAGTGTTAGTTAAAAGAAACACAACAGGAGGGTTTGTAAACATTTTAGAGAGCGTAGAAATAAATACTTTAAATATCCAACCTAAGCTTGCCCACTAGATGGAGAGAAAAGATAAGAAATCTATAGCCATACTATTGTTAGCCATATAAATCCATGTGCCCGCTGTGCTCTGTAAATCTGATGCCACCGGGGTGGCGTTTGTGCTGAAGACTTGGGCCCGTTATTGCTGCTTGCAGCTATATTTCAAGTTCTAATTTTAATATTAATTATTACACCACCATAGCAAGTATGATATGTAATAAAAACAGAACCAGCGTAATTAAAGAGTATAAAACTAATACAAATAAAAATGTAATAATCTAAATATTCAAGTAAAAATTGTTACTATTATCATTATTATTACTATAATTAACAAAAACAACAACAATAAAAAATGTCAACTGCCCACGCTCCAAACTAATGACATTTAAAATGTCACTAATGGTGGAAACCATAAGTGCACGATGAGAAACAATAAGTACTTTTATTTTGAAAAGCCACTTTTTTTGCTTTAAAAGAGTATAAGAACATTACTAACGAAATATTTTAGGGTTACAAGAACAGATCAGAGTTTTCAATAACAGAACCTGCCTTGCTATGGCGAGGAAAGCCAGTTCCACATTAATGCCCGTCTTGGCACTCGTCTCCATAAAAGGAACGCCATACTCCTAGTTTAAAATAAAAAGGAGGAAAAGGTCATGTTTAGAAAAAAAAAAGTCTGTTCACAACAAAATTTGCAGTGTTTGTAGAGGATTTAAGCTATAAAAATATATTTTTGCTTATATATTATATATATATATTATATATATATTATATATTATATATATATACATATTGCTTTATTTGCTTATGTAAATAACACATACTGTACAAACACAAATGTGTATAGTTGTATTTACACATATTTGTTGATGTAATATTTATAACACAAGTCAATGTTATGTTCCAGATTAAGTCTCTAGTTGGTAAGAATTAAGATTAAACATTTAAATACATTTATTTATTTAACTTTACTTCTTTGCACCCCCTACCGCTACCGCTAACAACCCATCTTTATATATCCTTAGGATTTGTTCCAGTATTTAAAGTAAATTATTATATAAAGTGAGACGCATCCAGACACAAACGAGCTTTCTGGATACTTCATTGGTTTATTTTGCAAACACGTTTTCTCCGTCCCTCAATACACATTAATGCGATAAAATTAGTTCCATGTTATGGTTTATTTTGCATCTAACAAATAAATGACCAAGTACAATATTTTTGTGGCATTTTTTCTTTGTCTATCAGGAAAATCTGATGAGGTTGTAGGTCAAAAAATCCACAAATTGCAAGCACCTTTATAACTCACAGTTAATCGTGCGATTTGATTTGTAAAGGCACTACGGCACTTTTAACATAGCCACCATGTAGTTCAGTAGTTTCATGGACTGATTTTCATTGGAAGAAACGGAACACATCCGTTTCTTGTCTTTTTTGCGCTTTCTTTTGTAATGTTTGTATTGTTTATTGCACTGTCTGTTTCTGCACTAGGTTACACACATGCACTTTATGTCTATCCTGTTCAGTGGCTCTTTGTTGTTTTGTGGAATTCTATGTTTTGTGTAGCACCAGGGGGTCCTGGAGAAACAGTATCCCATTTCACTGTGTACTGCATTCTGCTATATATGGTTGAAATGACAATAAAACTCCTTGAACTTGACCATCCATCCAAGTAGTTGAGTTTCCGGCTTTACGATTTACACTAATTTAGAGTCAATCTAAGACACAGGACTTCTACATCAGTTAATACACAAGTCCATTCACACAATAAGCTACAAAAACAAACAAATGCACTATTTTACTCTGTGTTGTAGTAGAAATAGTGTGTGCAGTGACACGTTTTAATGACAAAAGAAGTGCACTATAAGTAGGCACTTACTCAACTACAAATAATGAAGTGTTCGGTGTCAGACACTTCACACACTTAACACTTATCTAGGGGGAAAAGGGGGCCAAGCTACCAGGCAGTGATGCTGGATGAGAAAAAAAGTTGAAATTTTTTCATTTTTGTTAGCGTAAAAAAATTGTTTGTATTCTGTTGAAACCAGAGGTGTCACATTAAGCCACCAAACTAAGAAACAGCATCTACGTCTGTTTAGGAACATCCATTTAAGATGATGCAACTCTTTTATAGCACAGAGGCCATTGTGAAAGTGTGTAGTGTGTATTGTTATCATTAGAATCTTTTATTGACTACCTGATGTTCGTTTTTGGTTTAATAGAGTTCATGGCTTCACATGCACATGACATCAGAGTGTCCCTATTCAGTCATCCTAATTGTTTATGCAAACCCCTGGTTCATCTCTGATGGTATATGTCACCCACTCACTATAAAATATACAGAAGCGGCTTTTAAGGTAAAATAAGAGTCTCTTACCTTGGCCAGCTTCTGTCCCTCCTCAGGCTTGATGACTCGCTCAGCTGCCATGTCTGACTGGAGAAATGCACAATAATAGATGCTCATTACTCAAAATGTTACCACCTGAATTTAGGTCCAATACCACAGTTCCACTAAACACAGAATTCAACAATCAGATGCAGATCTTAAAAACACCAACTGGGGAATAGATCACAGAATGTAAACGAGGCTGTGTGTACGCTTAGCCTCAGATGCCACAGTCACAAACTATTGGCTGAGGGTCTGATGCATGTGGCACACGAAACTGTAAACACTTCAGAAGTCTTGAAGTCTTCTCGTCTGGTTGGTTGGATTCTATAGAGTTTTTAAGAGATCTTCTGGAAACAAACAAGGACATCGATTTGACATTTTCACAGCCCTTAAACATGACACTGAACAAAACGGTGATTGGTTGCTTAACATGTAACTCAGATGCCCTCTTGTCCAAAAATAAAAGCTGCTTTGGAGTCCAGACCTTCTTCCATCAGTGGTTCCAGTGGTTCCCAATCTGTTTCTGCCAGGACGCCTTTTGAAGTGATGACAGCCAGGCATATATTTGGATCATATTTTGGCCATTTATCTCTTTAGAAATTTCGGTGCAATCTGCTGGCTTTACACTAGCCTTTCCATGCCCCTTTATTATAACTCTGCGCCCCCCTAGAGGTCAAACCACCCAGTCTATCAGTCTTAGAATCAGTCTAAGAGTCCAGCTTCTGGAGACCAGCTTGTCCAAATGTTAGATAATCTGAGTGTCTTAACTGGTATGTAGTTTTCAACAAAATCTAACCAATGTATTATGTCAGAGTTGCATCCTGTTACATGGCCTGCTGCCAAGCAGAGTTACTGTCTTCACCTGTTCGAGGAATATCTTCCTTAAAAGCACATAAAGTGTTAATTCCTCTTCTACCACCCACACACACACACACTAACAATGTCTCATTTATTAAAAAAACACGTCTCTTTGTCAATCGTTATCAATTTTTATCATCAAGTAGCCTCTGAAAACATCAGTTCCTGTTCTTACTTATTGTATAACAGCAACCATTTCTCAGTCTCTCAATTTTTTTAAGTAGCTCACATCTGGATTTTAGCAGGAAGTGGCGCACTAAACAAGCCTTTAGTAAAACTACTAAACAAGCCTATTTCCTTACAAGAAAATTCACCGTATCAATAATTACATGTCGTTTATATCTGTTTATTTGGAGTGTCAGCTACACAAGCTGTTGCACAAGTTGTTGCTATAGAAACATAACAGTATGTTACGCTGTTGGATTAAAGTAACTGATATAAATGTAAATCGATCTGGATAAGGATGTCTGCCAAATGCCAGAAATGTAAATGTAATGCAAATCTCATTCGTCTGATGCCTTGTAATCAAACCTGCCACTCCGTTTTGGAGGTAGGAGTATTCTATAGAGCAAGTGATGTCCTTTAGGATATTTGGACAAAAGTATTGGGACTCCTGACCATCACATTCATACGTGTTTTTAAATCTTTTATCATATTCCAAATTTGAATCTGATGTTTACCCTCATTCCTGTAATAATCTTCACATTTATAGAAATGCTTTTCGCGAGCCTTTGGGGATTTGTGTTCGCTCAGCCACAAAATAATTATTGAGTTCAGGCACTACTGTTAGGTGAGGAGGTCTGGGTTGCAGTGCAGTATTTCAGTGCAAGCCAAACATTCAGTTAGATTGATGTCTAGGTTTTGTGCAGAACACTTGATTTTTTTTTTTTCACACCAACCATAATACACCATGTCTTCATTGGTGCTCAGGGGATTTGTGCACAGATTTATCATCGTGCTTGGAAAGAGTGTTTGGGTCTCCTGGATTTTGGATAACTGTGTGCTTCCAATTTCATAGAAATTTAGGGGGAAAAAACACACAAATGGACATGCTAATAAAATGTCCACAAACTTTTGGCCATGTAGCGTATTTTTTTTTTATCTACTGTTCCAAAATCTGAAAACATCTTTGGACTAATGAGAGATGAAATTTTGACAGGATGCTTTGGTGTGGAGCTCTCAGCACTGCACACACTCCTTTATGTAAATGCCATATATATGCCAACTGTGGTCCGTGTTTACATTAGGAAATATTACTATGTGTATACTAGAAAATGAAGCACATGGTGCTGGACAATAATTCAATATCAATATATATCGCAATAAAACTTTTTTGGGGGGTATGCTCCGACTCTTGGGGGGTATGCTCCGACTCTTGGGGGGTGTGCTCCGACTCCTGGAGGTTTGGATTTCCATCATATCAGAGTCTCTTGTAGGCTCATTTTTCTGAGATCTGCTATCCTGACTGTTCTCTTGAGAAGTCTTTTTCTAAGATGGTTCTTTTAAACTCTAATCTTCAGTAAGTTCAGTGTGGATTGTTAAAGTTTAGGTGCCTTGAGTCTTCTTTTTTGATGGAGTTGGTTTTTTTGTAATAGTCGTTTGTGGTCTCTCTTTAGTTAACCAAGTCACGTCTGTCTGACATTCAACAGTTTGCATAGTTGGTTTTACCACTGAAATAAATGATTTCTCGAATTTGAGGTTAGGGAGCTTCTAAAGCTCTTTTTGTGCTACAAAATAATTAACTAAATAAAGAACTGGAACCACCAATCACAAGACAGGGGGTGAAACACCTGTCAAAACTCACAAGACAGTTACATGACTCACAAACAAAGCACCTGGCTTGGAGAACAAAAGAAGTCCATCGTTTATGCTCTGGTGGCCTAATGGTGGCTGGTAAAGTCTCACAAATTCCTGACATTTTTATGTGACTTGATTATCTTTATGCAAATTATGCAGTGAAAAACGTGCAGCATTTACGTGAATCCTGAGCTTAATCGGGATTAAGTACTGCTCTTATCAGACACAGCCAGATGTGCAGGCATTTCTCATTTTAAAGCATATGAACGCACGTGGAAGCACTGCTCGGTTAGCAAGTTATTTATTATTGCATAAGTCTGACGAAGGGTATTGGATACAATGAGTTGCTTGGATTTTAAATAAAATAATTATAAAATCATTTCCTTGCAAACCCCAACAGACATACAGATGCATCACATTTATTTGGCAACCCTAAAAAAAAATACAAGTGATCGTTATTCATTTTTACTTTCAGAGAAGTTGCTTAAGCTCCTCCTCAGGAAGTTTCACTTACTTTGTTGCCAAGCAACATGATGACCACATCCTTCTGTGCGTACTCATGAATTTCAGTCAGCCAGGCCTGCATAGTGATACAGATGGAAGAAAATAATTGAGATGACGTGAGAAGACAGACCTTGTATCGAGAAAAAACCCCCCCCAAAAAACGTTGCCATTTGAAACAGCGTGCAAATGTTGCTTCAAAGGAGAAAATGACTTCTCGTACCAATTGCACAATATAATTGCACCCTTACCCTGATATTGTCGAAAGATGATTTTCTTGTAATGTCATACAAGAGAAGGAGAGCTGAATCGAGGAGCGGTGACAAATTGAAAAGAAAACAAAATACAGCTCAAACCTTTTTGTTATTAGCTTTAGCAAAAATAATAATATGATAATACAACAGTGTGAAATGAAAACCTTGTGCATCTCGATAGTAGGCATGAGTGACACTGCGGAATCTTTCCTGTCCTGCCGTGTCCCAAATCTGCAAAACAGATCAGTAAATCTATGAAATGATTTACTTTAGTATTATAAACATCCCCTGATATTGATTATTATAGCTGGTCATAAAGTAACAGCACCTTTAGAATAGTTAATTAGGTTAAAAAAAATAGACTCGGTTTGATACGAATCCTCTGCCAGACCCAGCATTCGCCACGGCTTGGCTAATTTTATATAAATCCAGTCTTTAAGCAGGAAGGAAAGAAAAGGTTGACTGTAAGTGTGAACCCAGCTTTTCAAACTATGCCCAAAATAGCAGATGTTATATAACAGCCAATTCACACTAATAACCTGAAGGTAGTCTCACAGGAAATGTCGTTATTTTGTCCCTTTATTTCCATAAAAGGGAATTTTTGGCCACTTGGCTTCTGTGCTATAAGATGACACACTATACCGAGCTAGGATTGTGGGTTTGATTCCCAGCTTCACCAAGCCACCACTGCTGGGGCCCTGAGCAAGGCCCCAATTGCTCAGTTGTATAAATAAGATAAATGTAAGTCGCTCTGGATAAGGGCGTATGCCAAATGCTGTAAATATATATATATACTGTAAGAAAATGGTGTCCAGTATGTGCAGAACCTTGCCATGGTATCATTTTTCTTATTGTCTCCCTAATGATAACCAATAGAAATGCATTATTATAATTACTATATCATTATGGTTGAGCCTAATTACCCAGGTTCTCATCATACACATGAACCTATTACACAAGGGGGGGGGGAAACACTGACACACACACACCACTATTTTAATCATAATCATGATGTGTGTAATTTGTACTTTGATTGGATGCTTTTTCCTTGGGATCTTAACATACGTTTTTCTTCTTGATTTATGTTTATTACACTCTCTATCGGATTTTAAGTACGCTTTCTCAATCACCGCTGATGACATGCTAAGGATGTGTGTAAGAGAAGCAGGATTGCAGAAATAGCTGCAACGAACACAAAACACACAACAATCAAGTACAGGCAGAATAAATCTACCGTCTGGTCTCTAAAGCAATCAGACTTTATCTTTATTTCATCACATACTGAATGTATATTTTCCACTAAGTTAAGTTTTACTTTCCACAGACGTACAAATAAATCAGCTCATTTTAAATGTAATGCCTGCTACAGGTCTGGAAAAGGTTGGGACGGGGCAAGTTTACCATAGTGTAGCATCTCCTCTACATTTCAAAACAGTTTAAAGACGTCTGGACATCGAGGTTATGAGTTTCTGGAGGTTTGGTGTTGGAATTTGGTTCCATTCTTGTCTGAATCCGGTTTCCAGCTGCTGAAGAGTTTGTGGTCGTGTTTGATGAATTTCGTTTTAATGATGAGCCAAATGTTCTCTGGACAGCAGGCAGGCAAATTCAGCACCAGGACTTTTTTACTACGATGCCATTTTGTTGTAATAGCAGTATATAGTTTTTGCGTTGTCCTGCTGAAATACTGTTGCCTATTTAGCATTTATAGTCTATTGCCTTTCAGCATTTATAGTGCTTTCCAAAACATGCAGTCTGCCCAAACCAGAGCACTTATACACCCCCATACCATCAGAGATGCTGGGCTTTTAAACTGAAGGCTGATAACATGCAGGAAAGTCTCCCTCCTTTTTAACCTGGAGGACACGGTGTCCGTGATTTCGAACAAGAACGTCCAATTTGGACTCGTCTGACCATAGAACACTTTTCCACTTTTAAATCAGTCCATTTTAAATGAGTCTTGGCCCACAGGAAACTACAGTGCTTCTGGACAATGTCCACATATGCCTTTTTTTTTGCATAAAGCTTTATTTGGGATCTGCAGATGGCACAGCGGATTGTGTGGTTTCCTGGACCTATTTAGTAAAGTCAATCATAGAATCATTCAGATGAGCGATGCTGTGTCGTCTAAGGGCCTGAAGACCACAGAAAAGATCTTCGGCTTTGTCACTTACACACAGAGATTTCTCGAGTTTTTCTTTATCTTTTAATGATGTTCAATGTAGATGATGAGATTTGCAATTTGAGGTTGAGAAACCTTGTTTTGAAAGTATTCCATAATCTTATTACACACACTTTCACAGATTGGAGAGCATCTGCCCATCTTTACTTCTGAGAGACTGGGCCTCCTTTTTGTAGCTAATCATGTTACAGACCTGATGTCAATTAACTTAATTAGTTGCTAAATATTCAAGTTTATCGCTTTGTTGCCCCCATATGCCAACTTTTTTGAGCCTTTTAGCAGGCATCAAATTTGAAATGAGCTCAGTTATTGGATTCAAGTGTAAAATTTCTGTTGAAAACATTTGTTATGGTATGTATGTTATATTATAAATAAAATATTGGCTTATGTAATTTGAAAGTCTTTTAGTTCTCATTTTATTCAAAAACAAAAACAAAAAAAACATCTTAACTTTTCCAGAATTTGGGTAGTAAATGAAACTTTCAGGCATTTGGAAGAACCAGATCCAGAACAACATACATAGATCTAATTTTTTTAACATTTTGGTGGTTCTGGGAATTGAACCCTTCTCTTTATCAGAAGTTCAAAACCTTAACCAACAACTTAATGTAACAGTGTTGAAGTTATTAGTTCTGTGCATAGAAAAAAAATTTTCACAATAGTATTAGTGAGATCATGTGCTAATGATGGGTGAGGAGGCCTGGGGTGCGGTCTAGGTTCCAATTTATCCCAAAGGTATTCAGTTTGGTTGGGCATTTGTCATGCTGGAACAGGTGTTTTGTGTATCATAGCTTAATTTACCTGTAAAAAATCTTTTGTTTATGGTAGCCTGGAATAAATTTAAGAAGCCAGAGTGAGAAAAGACATTGTATAATTTTTTAAAGGGGTCAAAACATTGTAAGAACTTCTTGCTGCTCTATTCCGCTCACATACTCTTCCTCCAACATGCTTAGCTTTGCATGTCGACGCTAAGCAAATGACCCTGTACTGCTGTGTTTTGTATCACTGAGCTAAATCAGCGCAATTATACAGCAAAGATGATTGCTATTGTTTCTTTACTGTGATTGGCACTCACAGAATTTTCACATTTCTGAATAGGTGTCCTATTCGTCTCCTTCACCTACAATAAAAAGATAAGCACTAGTTTCTCGTATACCTTCTGTTAATTCCCTTTTCTGTCTGTTACTTGTCTCTTAGACTTCTCCTCCTCGTCTCCAGACACCTTTTCCAAGACTTTGCCTGTGTATTTTTCTCTGCGTACTAATCTGCTGTATATTACGAGCCCTATTTGTGTCCGAGTTCTGACAGTATGGTTTATTTGGAATCTTCAGTCTGTTTTATGCTCACTGTATTGTAATGATGTCTGGTTTTTTGAAAGAAAATATATTTCATTGCGTGAAGTGTGTTAATTGTAGACTGCAAACATTTAATTGTCAAAGTCATAAAGCAGACAATTAATCGCTAAAGCCTCAAAACATGCAATCGTATTTATTGTACAATTAAATGTCATAATCGTGACAGACTAATGGGGCGCAACAGATCCGGAGCATCACTGACAAACAGGGCTGTAAAGTAACTTAGCTATAGTACTGTATTTTTAATGTGTGTGCTCTACTGACATTTTTATACTTTTACAATACTTTACAATTTTATCCTCAATAATATGTGTGCGTTTACTCTGATACATTTATTTCCATTTCTATTTACAGAACTAGCAGACGCCCTTATCCAAAGTGACTGACATTCATCTCTTTCATACAACTGAGCAATTGGGGGTTAAGGGCCTTGCTTAGGGGCCCAACAGCGGTAGCTTGGTAGTGTCGAACCCCGATCTTCCAATTAGCAGTCCTTCATTAAATATTTATCTAAAGCATATTTATTACTTACTACAAAAAAAGAAGGTCTGATGTTTGATTAAACACAACCGCAGTCATGTCATGCTAGCGAGCGAGTTCCATTCGATGCTAAGGCGGATTTTAGAATGGACATGACTTTGGAACTAATTTTCCAGTAAAATTACGATACATTTACTCAAGCATTGCTTTCGGTTACTTTATCCACCTGTGCTGACATGAATCAGTACAGCTCCAAATATATTTTTCCTCCCTATGAGCCCGACAGGAAGGGAGGTGATATAATTTGGTAGCCTGTATGGAAGACACAATATAGTATCGTGACCCATGTATTGTCATATGTATCGTATCACGAGACCCTTGCCAATGCACAGCCCTAATAATTAGGCAGCTGCCTTGTAAATGTAATGCTTTATGCATTTACGTTTACATATACAGCATTTGGCAGGTGCCCTTATCCAGAGCGACTTACATCTCTTTCATACAACTGAGCACAGTGGTGGCTTGGTGGGGCTGGGAATCGAACCTCTGTCTTTCCGGGTTCAGTCCAACACCTTAACCACTAAGCCACCACCTCCCCACTTTATGCATGCTAATGATTAATGCTTGGACTATAGACAAACAGATGTCAACAAAGAGAAGGAAGGATAACGCGAATGATGGATATCTTACTAACCTGGAGCTTGACTTTCATGTTATCCACCGTCACCACCTTGTTCTGAGGAGGTACAAAGAATTAAAGGAGTGTTAAAAGAGCCATAAACTACCAAGAATGACAAGAATTTATCATTTTGTCATGTAAGGTATATTTAAGAGTGCACACACACAAATGTACACAAATACGGTACACTAAAATGAGTCTCACACCAATTCAACTCCAGGCAAAGCGTAGGCCTTTCAAAGTAGAGCTCTCCGCACAGACTTAATTACCCAGGAGAGACGAAAGATGGCAATCAAAAAATAACAGTTCAGCCTGCCTGTTCCTTTCCTGGCGACGTGTCTGGTCAGCATGTGCTGAACGAAATGTTTTCGAAATTACACCTTCTGCCCTGAAAAACTTGACGCTTATTAAAATCCTTTCGCACGTCACTGCCAAATGGCTCAATGAACTTGACAAAAAACACAGAAATGCTTCACGCTGCTAGGTGTGAGAAGTGACAGATTCAAGCTGAGACACACGGTTAGTGGTGGGATCAAAAACAGGCAAAACTATGGGTGGAATGTTGTCATTCAGGTTAGCCAGAGGAAAAAAAAACACCCACTTCATTCATCCTTACAATATGAACCAACATCTTGGGTTTGTCATAGGTAGGATTAAACAGCAGAGATGATGCTGAAAAAAAATGGAGACTGTGGATTTTAAATACATGTTAGAGAAGTTATGTCATGTGACTACCAGTCAAGATGCTTCACCGGATCCAGATCTGGTGACTGTGGAGGTCAGTATCACACTCTAAACTCAATCATACTCATGGTACCGGTCTGAGCTAAGCCCTAAACACCAATAACAGCTTTTCATACTGCGCTTCACCCTCAGGTTATCGATGGTCTAATCTTTTCTTTCAACACCAGATAGGGGGAATATTTCGCACTTGTAATTTACGAGCGTAGGTTAGCACCGCTTTATAGCTGGGTGACCCTGAGCAGAAATAGCGTTATTACCACTTACCCTGATGTGAATCGATATGTTGTTCGAAAGTACCCACTAAATGCTTAGCAACAGGAACCCAATCAGGAATTGAACAGTATGTGCTTCATATCATGGAAAAGCCAGGATCCAGAAACACTTAACGAAAACAGCTCGGCAAAAACAATTAAGGGAAAGAAGGAAGTGGGTTTAGCCTGGTTAGCTACAAGTCACACCCTGTATTTATCTAATCATGGTTTATGGTATCTAATTACAACATAAACCCATACTTTAGGATTGTACGGTGTTTAATAGAATTTGCATTGTTAACACTGGTAAAAACTGAGCGGTGTAAAATGTGGAGGACAAGACAACCCCTGATTTTTTTTCCACAGCATTTAGAGCGAGCCATAGGTAAGTTGTAAATAATAAACAGCTGTGCTTACAACACTACAGCATATAAATGAGGCTAAACTGACAGGAAGCCAAGAATGTGCCAATTACAAGCAAACCCTGGCTTAGGTGTTGGACTAATACCAGAAAGACTGGGGTTCAATTCTCAGCACCACCAAGCTGGATCCAAAAAATCATCAATTCTAACGCAGTGGAATGGAAGTGAAGCCTAAAGACGATTCTTGTCAGCTTATTAAAGTCCAGTGATTTTTCTTTAATGTCCCTAAGCAGCAAAAAAAACTTTACAGATGATTGGGAATGAATTTGACACATTTTTAGCATTTTCCACCAGATATTTTAACAGTGATATTATTTTACTCCCTGTTATTTTAGCAAATAACCTAAAAACTAAACTATCTAGTATCTCTGTTGAATATGGCTAGCTTTTATGCTCAAACAAAATGAAAAACACAAGAAAGTTATAATTACTATATTTACAGAATTGTCATTATGTCCCAGTTGCACACTACCAATTTATAAGTATGGGTCAAAGTTAGCTGAAAAGCCATTCGGGAAACCAGTCAAACCTTAGCGAGGGTAAAAATATGCAATTTTTGATTGCATAAACTGAACATATACTTAACATAAACTCTGTGGTAGCTAGAATCGAACCCGCAAATTTCTGGTTACAAGTCGAACACCTTAACTGCTAAGATACGAATCAGGGTGCATAGCCGATGCTCATACACTACCCCCGGAAAACAAAGGCATCAGATTCCAGATATTCAATACGTAAAATTCTGTTTAGTACAAACCAGTCAGTCATGCAACCTAACAAAATTCTTAAACAAACAATTCACATTATTCACAAAACCTATAACTGCCCTTTGCATAGTGCAAAAATCTTGACCCACAGTTATCATGCTGTTACACTTGCAGCCCAGCACTCGATTCTGCAGTGATCACTGTCCTTTCGGGTTCAGTTTGAATCACAATCTCGTTTCTCTTTCTGACATGTAGTGATATTTTTGGTCTTGCCTTTTTAATGAGCTTACATCCATACACCCACAGTCGTCAGACAAACACACACACACACACACACACACACACAGCTTCCAGACTGTATTTAACAGAATACATACCATTATCTGCTGTAGTGAACCTGACCCCAAACCCACAACATTTAACAATAATACACAAAAATCACAATTATTTCAACACAATTACGCCGAGAGTGTGACGTTTATAGAACATTTTCTAGTTCATGTTTCAGTCAGTGTGTAATTGTTAGTCACTAAATGGGAGAAGGGGGCACATAATTAGCTTTCGAGGCGTCTAAAATCACCAATGCATCATTAACACATGCCTCCATAATATTATGCATATGGTGTACGGCTGGATGGGAGAGGTTAATTTATCCTCTATAAAATCTGTATTTTTTTCTGTGGTTGAAAGTTATTATGAGGCCTCATTAATTGCATAATAAAAATAAAATCCAGGATGCAACTTTTAAACATTTCTGCAAATATTTTTCGCTTGATTTCAGATTGTAACTGTACGGATTCATAGAGCTCTCATGGGGCTTTGTGCACAGGGGCATTGTCAGGTTGGAACAGTGTTAAAGACTTGATGCTTCTAGTCATGCTGGGTTCAATGCCACGTTCCTTTAAATACTAGCAGAAACAAGCAGAAACAGAAAACTGTGTAAATTTCGTGTTTCTTGTGCTTCCATAAAAGCCCCCTTTTCCTACTAAGGAAACTAGAATAAGCAATCAACCATATTTTGCCTTAATTACATACAGTGTGTGACTGTGTTTCATTGTTTATTCCTGATAACGTCGCAAGTCAGTAGCACACGCTAACTTTTGTCAAATTACATTTAGTAATAGGATCAAGTAGAAAAAGGACTGGTAATTAAAATGACGCTTAACAAATGAGATACATAAGTGAAAGCCGCCGTAACAGATCACACTTAGTACAAGATCTCATGATTTGTGATGCAATTGGCAAATGTATGCGGTTATTTGCCACTAATTTTCAAACCATGGTAGAGGAGGAGGAGGAGGAGGAGGAGGAGAGCTTGGTGTCAGTGTTATTGAGTGACAGTATTTGTGAAAATCTCTGGCAGGTCACAGCTGCAGCTTGACTCCCGAACTGACCAGATCGTGCATCTGTTTTTATTGGCTGTTCAAGTCAATTAAATATTCTAACCATATTTTTATATATATATATATATACACATATAGAGAGAGAGAGAGAGAGAGAGAGAGAGATAGATATATAGTTATATATAGATAGTTATATTATATATATATATATATATATATATATATATATATATATATATATATATATATATATAAAGAGAGAGATAAAAATGATATGATATATGATATATGAAATATGAAAATATGATCTATGATATAGATAGATAGATATCTATCTATCTATCTATCTATCTATCTATCTATATATATTATATATATATACACACACAGAGAGAGAGAGAGAGAGAAGAGAGATGTATATATAAAATAATGATTAGTTGAAAGCAAGCACTGTTGGAAAGATAGCAAGTCTATCGTTTATATATAAGATATATATATATATATAGTATATATATATATATATATATATATATATATATATATATATATATATATATATATATATATATATTATACTCTCAACTCATTAACTAGTCAACATGTCCACATCCATTCTAGGAGTTATTTCCCTACACATTAATTGAAGATCCTAATGATTACAGTGCTGTTTGGATAATCCAAATATTGTTCACAACCAGCATCATAGCACTCTTGTTGACTTAGACCATGGAATTAATGTTGATTTAGTAACCTCTGACCTCCTGGGATTTTACACTCTTTAGACTTTATACAAAGTAGTGCAAAAAAAAAAAGGCTTGTTAAAGCACACTTCTTCACGCTAAAACATCTTTGTTAATGACAGCGCTTAGAGAAGGACACTTTTTTAGAGCTGCGGTAAGCAAAATTGCATTAACACCTCAGAAATGCAAACTCATTGCCGACAGCCAAGAATATAGGACAGGGGCTATAAAGAGTGCAGACTCACCCCGAGTACCAGACAGATAAAGGTTGGAAAAGGAAAGTTTAGTTTAACTGCAGCTATTTGTTGATACAAACATCACATAAAGTTCTTGACCTGTATCTGCCTTAGATGCCTGTCACACCCACATGCTTGTGTTTGGTTTATTTATTCTGGACAAGAAAGGACAATTATACATTTGGTCCTGGTCCACTTTACTGTTCATTCTGCCATTTTAAACGGCGAACCTAATGATACTGAACCTAAAGGCATACTGATACGTTCACAATCTGATTGGTCGGCTTAGATCTCACAAAGAGCCTCCAAAATGTTCAAACAGAACCAGGATTTCCGCTGTTCAAAGATCTGCTGCAACGGCTTTTTTTATCTAATGGACAACGCAGGTCCTTCAGTGAGACGAACCAGGTAGATCTGCTTGAGCATTCTGTCCTTTAAAATTAAAGAATCGTGATGTCACCTTGTGTCCGATTGCGTTTCATATGAAACAAGACAGACCAAATAAATGTAATCGAACCAAACATGACAAGTGTGAAGACACCCTAAAAGTCACCTTGATTGGCTGGATGATACTAAATGATTGAAAGACGTGTGTCCTGGGTTTTTTTTGTAACAATTATAAGCATCAGCTAAATGCTACTCTTTTGTACGTATTCTAGAACCTCTAGAACAGTCCAAAGTTCTGGCTATGTGTGACTAGTATTTGCAGAATTTTATGCATTACGTTCCACACGAATGGCTGAACACACAAATACATAGGCATCCAATAAAGTAATAAAATTGGTAGGGAATATATTATGACTATACTTATCAGAACAAATTTTGGATTTCATTGAGCGTACTTTTTTAAGGTACTATTTACTCGACCTTTCTTAGGGTGATAAAAGAAAAGTTTTTATAGCTGTAAACCTTTTACGCCACAGACATGCTAGCTCTGCCAATTAGTTATAATGGGTTCCTGTTTGTTTGTTTTTTTCACCAACACTGGCCTTTAGATGGCCCTACCCTCTCTCTTACTCAGCATGTGGGAGTGCTGGAGCAACGGCTACGAGGATGAGGAAGTGTTCCCAAAATAAAACCGCCATTCAACAACGAGCGGCGGACGAAAAAACCTCCCTTTCTTCTAAACAAAAGCAAACACACTTAGGTTAAACCTTAAAACCGATAGGGTTTCTGGGAATTAAACCACAAGGAATAAATCTCACTAAGAAGTCATGTGGTTTGTCGAGTGGTCAGGATGGAACATTGATTAAACTCAATCCTACTGTGTACAGCGTCTCTGGTCTGACTGGTTTAGTATCATACCACAAATTACCAAGTGCTGAAACTTAAGTTTGTAACCTAACCTGTCTATACTCGCTAAGTCTTGTGGAATACAAGTCCTTAAGGAAACTCATGTATTCATGTAAATCTCAAGGGATGTGTGACACCAATGTCCTGATAAATTCAGACAGTACTACTGTAAATGGTAACATTGTAAAAGCAGGCAAAAGTATTGTTATATTTGGATAAAACATTTTTTTTTATCTGTGGTAGACTTGTGATGGCTCTAGAACACCAAGATTCATTCGTTTATCTTCTATACCAGATTATTCCCTAATTTGGGATCACAGGGATCTGCTGGAGTCCATCCCAGCCGTCTCAGAAAGGGTAAAAAGGCAGGAGGGGGACACCCTGGACAGGTCGCCAGTCCATTACATACATACACACACACACACACACACACACTCACACTCACTTCTATGGATAATTTAGAATCACTAATCAACCTAATATACATGTTATACAAACCGGAGATCCGGAGTAAACCCACACAAGCACAGGGAGAAGATCCAGAAAGGCCACCGAGATTCAGTCTACTAGAATAGTTTATACTAGTCTACTAGAATAGGATGGCAGACAATCAAAGAATGTACAGCAAAATCACTGCAACAAAATGGATCTCTGCACTAAGAATATTCTGAACTCAGACTCGAACAAAATACTGCCCTTTCACAGTTTCATCATGTTCGCATCAAACATCAAAATTGGAATTCGGAGTTTTGTTTTGTTTTTTGATTATTCTGCCTTTGACCGTAACATGGTTGTCGGTGCCAAATGGGCTGGATTTCAGAAACTGCTGACCTTCTGGAAATTTCCAACAAAAACACAACACTTAACAAGAATTGTGTGGATAAAAACACCTCACGGTTATAAGAGGTGAGACGTAAGCAGTCAGATTTGTATGAGCCGCCGGTATCTTCCATTCTATCTTTTCTTAATGAAATAACTTCCCCTTAATAACTACAAGTGTGTTGAACAAAACATCTCAGCAAACACAAAACTATAAACTTTGAGTTGGATAAGCTACAACAGCAGAAAAGTGTAAGGCACGAACAAGAATATCATGGTCACATACACCAAAATGGAAAACAAAAAGTCTTTAAATGTTCTAGTGTGGATGAGGTTTCGATGTTAAAGGTTCTTTTTTGCATTAGTATAGACTTCCTGTCAGCTCAAACCACTTCTAGTTCACAAGCAACCAACAGACCCTTCCAACACAGGACTCATTTTGTTTTTCGTACCTTTTGCCACATACTTATTTTCAATGCTAGTCTATGCCGAAATCCATTATTTTAGTATATTTATTCTAAGAGCAATGTCCATTCTATGTGAACATTTTTTTAAGTAATGCATCAGATGTCAGCAGCCACACACTTAAACAGCCCACTCTTGTTCAACTCGAGATCAGGTCTCTAGGGCACACTGGTAATTATTTAACATGACCGAAACGTGAATGGACATCAGGCACTCCTTTTAGATGGGAAGAGAAGACCTGAAGTGGTTTGTCCGTCTAATATGTGTGGTAGACAGTTGGGGGATGTACCAAGCTACTATAAATCACAATAAAAATAATAGTAAGACAGAAGAATTTAAAATTCAATGAGACCTCTCATTATAAGTAAGAGCACGAACTGTAACTGTGTGTGTGTGTGTGTGTGTGTTTGGTGGTACACCAGCTTTGATCAACTTTTGCTTACCCTAAAGTCAATTCCGACTGTGGCAATAAAGTTGCCCCCCAGGAAGGCACCGTCTTTAAAACGCACCAAAACGCAGGTCTTTCCTACAGCCGAGTCTCCTAACAGCATAACCTACAGGAAAAAAAAAAACAAGAAAAAAAAAACCCGACAGGACATCATTTGTTTAACTTATGAGTGTGTTACAGATCAATATACAGCCTTTTATATTGCCTCTGTCTGTTTTAAAAGGTCATGCGACCTAAATCAACTGGAAGCTCAAGTGCATCAATGAAGATACTAGTTCTCATTCTTCTTTAGATTGATTTGTTGGTTCTCGTCTCGTTTTTTTCCTTCTTCTTCTTCCTTTGTTACTTATTTTAACTGATTTGATTGGAACAAGAAATAAACTGTGCACCTAGAAACGATTACATTTATAGCATTTGGCGGACGTCCTTATCCAGAGCGACTTACATTAATCTCTTTTATACAAATGAGCATTTGGGGGTTAAGGGTCTTGCTCAGGTTGATGGTGCTGGAAAACGAAATCCCGGTCTACCAATTAGCAGTCCAACACCTTAACCACTGTGCCCTCTCTGGTCAGAGGTGATTACAGTGAAAGGGAACAGGATATGCACCATTATGCTTTAATGCTAGTTTAATGGTTGAAAAAAATCCCACCTTAAGTAAACATTAACTAACTGCTAAGAGGGAAAAAGTTTAAGTAAGAATCGGCTCGATTTGAAACGCACCAAACAGGAAATTGACTATTGAAACTCATTGGCAAGACACTTTTTTTTTTATTTTTAATGCAAAGCAACACTGTGTATGCCTAATAAATAAATAAATACATAAATAAATAAATAAACAGTATGGATTACTAAGAACAACCTGACTAAAAACCAGCACTATAATAATAGTAATAATAATAATAATAATAATAAATAAATAATAATTACCTTAAATGAAATGTCAAAATACTCATTAACAGAGGCGCATCTTTCCAGCATGTTTCTCGACGTTCCATTTTTAATCTCATTATCCGACATGGGCGCCTTTTTGGTAGACATAATAAGCAGAAATAGCTCAGCAAGACAGCAGACGTGTCTTCAGTCTTTAGTCTTTAGTCTTCAGTCTTCTTTCCAAACACACCAGAGACTTGATTTGCAGTTGCCACATCCAGTGCGCTGATCAACGATCACATGCCATCGCCGCAGAAAGCCACTGATCCGGTCGGCGTTTAGAGAATAAGAACAAGAACAAGAGAACGCGAGAACGCAGGAACTCCTAAAACGCACCGTTAAGAATGAAAAGCTGCGTGGACGCAAAACGCACAACACGCACTAATCCTCCGGTCCGCCGCTCCGCTCCGCGCCGCCCATCCACCCCATCATCAATAGCAGCGCCGCGGAAAAGCAGGAAGCGGTGTGTTCATCACCTGCATCCACTGAGCGGGTATCAGAAACACACACACACTTACAGCCAGACCCAAAAAAGTAGCGCGAGCAACAGGCGCTAATCAAACTCTCCAGGTGGGCATGCCAAATAAAAAGGATGCGACAAATATTCCTTTAAAACCGCAAATAAACGTTATATCCCCTCCAAAATCTTATAAAATAATATAAAACAGTCAAATCTACATGATTATATACACATACAGTGTGAAAGCTACGTGTCCGTGTCGTGTGTTACTTCCGCTTTTACTTTCTTTTTCTTTAATATCTACTGAGAACCGCTAAGTGTTCAACAGGTTGATTTGGTGCTTCCTGCTCAAAGAGACGGTGTTTAATGAGCTCTAAAACACCACTTTTTGGGGTGTATTACAGATACAGTCTCGGGGTTTAACCCCACTGAAATGGCGCCTGACGGTTTATAGTGTTATTTCGTAAAGAATCTTATATTTTTTAGACCACATTAAGTGCCCTGGTGATGTTTTAGGATGACGTCAGCGCGACACAAACTAACAAATTAGCATCGAATTGCTAACCATTATATGAATACTTCAATATTTATCTATTTTAAAAAAGTTAAATAGAATAAGTTGAAGGGAAGAAAGATCACAGAAAAGGTGTAAAACTGAGAGCGAGTGGTCTTTGAAAGCTTTGGCAGTTTGTGCCACTTGTATGTCCATGTCATCCATTATTTACTGAGGGCTTGTGTTCACCCTCTGACCGCATTAATTCAAAACTTAACATAAGGTTTGTCACAATCAGCTCGCTAGGTTATGAGTCAGTGGATCATGAATCAGTAGATCATAAATCAGTAGATCATGAATCAGTAGATCATAAATCAGTAGATCATAAATCATAGATCATGTGTGAGTAGATCACGAGTGAGTGGATCATTAATCAGTAGATCATGTGAGTAGATCATGAGTCAGTAGAACATGAGTCAAATCATGAGTTAGTGGATCATGAATCAGTAGATCATATGCCAGTAGATCATAAATCAGTAGATCATGAGTCAGTGGATCATGAGACAGTAGATCATATGTCAGTAGATCTTAAATCAGTAGATCATGAGTGACAAGGTCATGAGTCAGTAGATCATGAGTCAGTAGATATTGAATGAGTAGAACATGATCAGTAGATCGTGAGTCAGTAGATCATGAGTCAGTAGATATTGAATGAGTAGAACATGATCAGTAGATCGTGAGTCAGTAGATCATGAGTGAGTATTTACACTGATGACTTAACTTACCAGTTTAATTCGTTCCGTGACGGTGTTTTGTTCTAAAAAGTCTTCATTTACCTCTAAATTCACTGAAAAAACCTTTTTACGGTATAAGAAACAGTTCCACTGCATCTTTCTAATAGGGAAACAGTCAGTGTAATTGTTTTACATAGAACATCTGAGGATTTCTCTAAAGCGAAATGGTGATGTTTCCTGTATTTTAGTGATGATCATGTTTAATCTATATGCCCCAAGTATTTTTTTTTTTTTAACTCTTAATGCTTTTGAACTGAGCTGGTAGATCTTGTTATAGTGGTTAAGGATTTTTTTTAAGGATTTTGACACAGCACCATCCTACCACTAAATTCCTACAACTTTTAGCATCCACTCTCAGACATGGCAGTATGGCTAATAGCTTGTGGACAATTTACCAGAACACCTATATAGTATATCCTCCACCAAACTGTTTATACAAGGTTGGAGGCACAGAGTAGTTTTGAAGGTCTCTATATACTGTAGCATTAGGATTTAGCTTTACCGGAACATAGTGGCTCAAAGACTGTCCCTTGAGGTCCATGAAGGGATGTGGAAAGATTGAAGTGGAAGAAATTGTGATTCTTGACCTCACACCCACTCAACACCTATGGCATGAACCGGAATACTGAATGCACCCCACACCCTCTTAGCCTTTAACTTAATAACTGTTTAAATGATGAAAGTTTTTAGAATCTATTGGGAAGCCTTTTTATAAGTGTGCAGCTTAGTGAGACTAAATCAGAAATAGGATGTCTTAAAACCCACATATGAATGTGATACTCAGGTGTCCAAACAACTTTTGGCTATAAAGTGTATCCGGTGGCATTCTTTATTCTTGCATTTTTCTTTCTTACTGAGCTCAATGGACTTATACATTTATTTTTAACTTCCTGGGTTTAAACCAAGAATCAACACTATGTAATTTTACGTGTGCGATACCATCAAGCTCAGTAGGAAGCCTGCACAATCACAATCGGAGTCAGTAGTAGCATTCTTATATTGTTATTAATGCTATCAAACAACTCAATCATGGGTCTGGACCAGCCTGTGTTATGTAAAAATTGCAGCCATCACGGAATGTTTCCTGTTGTATATCACCATGTGCCAATAACATGGGATGTTTGGATTGACTTCTAAGGCAGTTGTTAATTCAGATGCTAGCTTTAATGGCTGATTCCTTATCCATTTTAGACATAATAGTCTAAAAACCCAGTAGCTGTACTGTATAAAGCTTATTTTGGAGCTTTTCCCAAAGTGTGAAGTTATGACATCTAACAATGTTTGGCTTTGACAGCCAGTAGCAGCCCACGCAGTTCTGCGCTGACAGGATGCATACTCACTGTGAATCCAATCATGACAGTGGCAAAGAAGAGAAAGAGGGTATATTTGCCCTGGTCAAATTGTTAGTTTCTTTCCAACTTCACTGAATGCGACCAGGATGGTCTAAAGAGGAAGGAATGAGAGCAGCTTTTTATAGCAATCTGAAAGACGGAGAGGGAGAGAGAGAGAGAGAGAGAGAGAGAGAGAGAGAGAGAAGATTTACATATACAACTAGCTATCTACATATCTATCTATCTACCTACCTACATATCCGTCTATCTATCCATCCATCCATCCATCCATCCACTGGACTTATCTTACACATCGAAATGTCCCAAATACGATGGAAGGTGGAAATTGATAAGGCAGGAGACACCCTTGACTAGGGCTTGCTTGTCTTTGGACTGAGGAAAGGAACCCTGAAACACAAGAAGGATATGCAAATTCATAAAATAAATCCCTAAACCCTGAAGGTGTAAGGCAAATGTGTCTACCTCCAGCCATCTGCATAAACATGCTTTCAGTACATAAGGTTATGCTGTGAGATTTGCGTATGAAAAGATCTGATGGTGTGAACATTTTAGTCTGTTCAGGTAAAAAATGGCAACCAGGTACCTTCAGCAACGTCATAGTAGTGATATTAATAGACTTGGCAAATTGGATGGTAATGTTTGCCATGCTCCACAGCCTACATTCAGTCTTTTGAGATAAGCATCTAACAGCAGGTCATGGCTCAGCTCAATCTGGAGCAGGAGCCCAACGTGGGCGTCATTTGGCACATGTTGCCATGGTTATCCCTGCCACATGCAGCCCCAGTGACTGGCCTACCACTCGCTGTTTTTTCAGCACCTCTGACCAGTTATTCCTACCAACGCTGAGATACTTTCCTCTTCCACAGTTCTGACAACGAATCTTCTTTCATCTGTGTAGGAGTCTTATTTCCTTGCTGTTTTCATGCAAGGAAGATGTGCTATTATTAGCAACGCTTCAGTTTTTGTTGAGGATATGTGGGCAGAATGTTCTGTTTAAACTGTTAAACAAGTGGGTGCAGTTTATGAATAAGGGGAAATATAATTAAAGGCTACAAATTAGTGTAACTACAGCAGAAGGGGATGATGACTGTATAAGAAGAGTTTTTTTTTTTTTTTTTTTTTTTTTAAAGAACAATCGAGTAACACTTAATACTTCATCGTTTGAGGTTGGTTCTAATCAGAACACACCTCCACAGTTGCTACTTTTCTTTCTATTTCCACAGAATTTATTTTAAAGCCCTTTATCATGCACCTCGCAAGAGAACATATGGGGGAAGGGTGAAACCAAGTGGATGGTAACCATAGCAGCACATCAGTCTCCAGGCAAGACCTCCAGTGCAGAGATTTCTTAATTTTAGCACTCCATCACACAAACATGACAAACAGGCTGTTTGAGCGGCAGATAACGCGAACCGTTGCCTTCTTGGCAGTCTTATATGAAAATTCCATTTTTGGCTATAATGAACATCTGTCTCCTGTGCAAGCCTTACCGATCTTAATAATGGCTCATTATGCTGCAGCGTATTAGCAAGCCACAGGGAAGCTTAACAGTAAAATGTCTAAAGACAAGGCAGAAGAGTATGGACATTTACAGCGCTCTGATGTCATCCTTGAAGTCGAAAAAAAGAAAGAAAAGGAATAAACGGTACATATTATTTTTTTTTAAGAACAGAAAAAAAACCCATTTAAATAAAGACCAACGAATTTGCGAAAACGTTTTTGTCGGTATGTCTAGTCATCCATTTTTCAGAATACCCTTGCCCGTGTACAGTGTATTGCGCTAATTTCACAGGGCACCGCAAATGCGGTTATGCATATTTAATAACCATCACACAGGAGTAACAGGACTGAGAGTTCAGCTTCTGGGATTAATATTTATTTATTAGAATTTATACCTTCTAAAATGCTGAAATGAGTCCAACCCTCTAGGACACTGTAATGTAGTCTATTTAAATTTGTGTACTATAATGTCAGCAGATGGCACTGCAGTCTCTTAGGGGGTAATAAGGCAGAACGGCAGCCCTGAATGCTTTAGAGGTGTGTTTTAGATAAACCTGGTCATTTATTCTCTACACTACACGTTTTATCACCTTAAAACAACAACAAAAGAATTTTACAGAGAACCAAGAAACCCAACCACTGTTCCGGCATGACAATGTCCCTGTGCACAAAGCCGCCGAGCTCTATGAAGACATGGCGTTTTGAGGTTAAAGTGAAAAACCTCGACGGTCCTGCACAGACTGTGACTCAACCCTACTGATTACCTTTGAAGTGAACTGGAACAACGACTGCACCCCAGACCTTCTCATCCAAAAGTGTCTGATGTCACTAATAAAATGATGGTCGAATGAACATATTCCCACAGTCAGACATCGGAATTTACTGGAAGTTTGGAGGTTGTTACAGGAAGAAGAAATAGGGATGTGATGGTCAGGTGTCCCGATACTTTTGTTTATATAGTGTAGTTTAGTGCTTTCTGGTAATATATTACAAAGATGACCACTGGTTGAAGCAGGAGGCGGGAAGATTAGGCAAAATGCCCGTTGGAGACAAACCCAGTTAGAGCATCTTAAAACAAAGGTCTTGTGAAGTTTTTTTTTGTTGCTATTCAGTGGTTATTACCTGTCAAAAGAGGTCCAAGAAAGGACAAACGGTAAACCAGTGACAGGGTATTAAGCATTCAGGGCTCCCTGATGTGTGCTAGCCCATCTGCTTCAATCTCACCGAAAAGCGACATTACACCTTAACCACCGAGATACCGGTTTCTCTAGCTACTGTAGCACAAATTGTTACAATTTTTTTTAATCGTAGGAGATTGTAATGCATTGTGTTCCCATAGCTGTGTTTGAGGTTGTGTAGCTACAGACAAGTCACAGTATGACCACTGACGAATGCTGATAAATGTCTACAATGTGCGTGAAAATTGAATGTGAATACCTGAGAAAGACTTGGCACCAGGATGGATTATGAAAAAATGGAAAGCCGGACAGCAGTATGATCACCCAGAGATGTTTTCGCTGGTACAAGGACAGCCTACATGAGGAATCTCGCATTCACTCCGAAAAACCTTAAAATTGTCATGTTGCGGAAAAGCAGGAAAGCCCATAATTCTATAGAAACTAATGACCAGGACAAAGCTCTTCGATCTAAGACTCCTCCTATATTACATACAGTTTAAAATAGAGAAAAAGATACCTTAGTGGTTGAGGTCTTGGACTGCTGTTTGGGTTTAATTCTCAGAACCACCAGCTGCCACTGGTTGAGCCCCCTGAGCAAGACCCTTAACCCTGGATAAGGTCTTCTGCCAAATGCCAATAATGTAAAACGTTTTGTTTTTTTCAATTACAATTTCAATCAGTTTAAGTCCAATCAGAATTTCAATCAGAAAACGTTCCATGTAAACACCTCAATCAGAATTTCAAAAATGCCCAACATAATTCTAATTCCAAACGTGTTGAGAAAGGTGGGGAAAAATTTTTCATAATTCAATTCCAACGTGTTGAGAATGGTGGGGAAACATTTTTCAAAAATCCCAAACAAAATTCCTTATATATATACACAATATATACAATAATGTCCTCGGAAATGACGTCAATTTCCCTGGAAATAACTGCCAGGTCACGCAAAAAAGTTTGATTTCTTCCAGGTCAGTAAATTTCAGTAGCGCAACCAGTTTACAGTTAACTTAATGTCCATAACTAGCAAATAAAAATGTGTGCCCAGGTGTGGAGTTTGAATGTTCTTCCTGTGCTTCCTGTGGGTTTACTCCGGGTTCTCCGGTTTCCTCCTACAGTCCAAAAACATCTATTTTAGGTTGATTGGTGATTCTAAGTTGCCCATAGAAGTGAGTGTGAGTGTGGCCCTGTGATGAACTGGCGACCTGTCCAGGGTGTCCCCCTCCGACTGGGACTCCAGCAGATCCCCGTGACCCCGAATTGAGGAATATGCAGGTATAGAAGATGAATAAATGAATGAAAGATAGATAATAGATAAAGATAAAGAATCTAAGATTAAAAAATTTAGATTGGACCCATTTCAGTATGAGCAACAACAACAACAAAAAAAAGTGTGCATGTAAATGAGACTTTTGACTGAGCTTTTCTTTCCTGAACAATGCTTTCAAACTGGGACATGAACACAGGTGCCTAGAATTCTAATAGCAACTAATGTTATTGACACATATTGGGGTTTTTTTTTGCACTAATAGTTATTTTATATATGTTTGTGTCCAAACATTGTCTTTCTTTTCTTTTGCTTTTATAAGTTGTCACAGATTCACAAAGTAATTATTTCATTGTATGAGGCTGTACACGAGAATAAAGGACTGAATCTTTATTAGAGACTGAAAATCTCTGCCTGTTCCTCTAAAAACAGGTTCTACAATACAAAAGAATTCTTTCAGCTTTTTTGGCACAAACACAATCTATCAGACTCCTGTGATTCATAACATTTTATCAGTGAGGTTTACAGACTCTGCATATGAATTCGAACAAACTTGTCTTCAACGATTTGGATTAGATTTGTCTTAGCCTTTGTCCTGCCTGTATTTCTATTCTGGACATGTTTCAGGGACAAGTGCTTTCATAATGGAAAAGAACTCTAGATGCGTGTATTTACATTTGCAGCACACTTTATCCAGAGCGACTCACAATATTCCTTGTTATACGAACCCTGGTCCTCAAGTTGGTAGTCCAACAACATGGCCATTTGGCGCAAAGGCTTGTTAAAGCAATAACAGCAAACGATCACAGTGTATCATTAAATTCATATTTATTGTGCCTGGAACAGAAACAGCTCTGCACCACATTTTTTTCCAAAACGTTCATCAAGACAGTAAACTCCTGTTGAGGTACCATTTCATGTGAGACAGATAACGCACAACAAGGTTTGTGTAACATTAAAGTGAAGCAGCGAATCCTGACATGACTAAACAGATAGAAAATATGACCTCCCTCTCCAGGAGGAAATATAAATACAAAAATAATCCATTGATTCTCACGATGCATCACTCTATATATAGATATGTATACATACACACACGCACACACACACACACACACACACACGCACGATTTACTGAACGACAGGCTGAAGCAAGTGTAAAGCGACAGAAATTTAAACATTAGAAAGTTGGATGGATTTTTATTGGTTGTTTAAAAGAAGCTTATTTGCTGATAAATCTCAGCATTGGACAAATCACTAGCCTGACCTTCCAGAAGTAGAAGACATCATGTGTAAGGGTATTAAATTATATTCCTGCTGCCCTGCAAATCAAACCTTTCTATATGTATATTTGGACAAATCATAGTCTGCAGCATGACGCACCTGAAGGGGTCATTATTGCCGCCATATCACGTCTTTTCTGCACCGAATTTCACTACTGCTAATGTAGACGTACAGCACGTGCCCGCTAATAGAGAGCGAACGTGGTCGCGACTGCCAACAAGATAAGAACATATCTTTTTATAACGTTGGTCATGTGATAACCAACCAATCACCTCATCTCTTCTGTTACAAAATGTATTTATGAAGAACAGAAGAAAAAGACGATGATAAAAAAAAACTCCTCCATTTTACTGCTGTGGTTTTAGCATTACAGCAAGAGTGAAAATTTATTGCAGCTGATGGTTGCCTAATTCATTGCAACTGGCTGAAAACTGCAGCAGGAAGGGTAAAAACCTCATTGCAGCTGATGGTCGCGAGTGTTTTTAGCCGCGATATAGAAATAGCCCCCTAATGCTGCAACTACAGCATAGGGCACTTGTTTTGAATCCCCCTGCCAACTGCACTGCATATATATCATCAACCGGGGTCAGAGTGCATCAGCTGGGGTCAGATTGCAGGATCAGCACTGATATGGCACCCCTGTGGCAACTCGGCAGTGTTGGGGGTTAAACCTTGATCCTCCGATCAACAAATAAGAGCCGTAACCATTTGAATCAGCGCCTAAATAATTAAGCATGCATGGATGATTTACATGCAACACCACATGCAAGGTGAAATAAAAACCCCAGGAAAACGCTGCTATTTAGTAGGCACAGTCATGGGGGGGGAAACAAAGACACTAGCCAGGCTTTAATGGGGTCTCTTATCTGTGACATGGACAGAAAACGCTACCCCCTCATACTCAATTGTTGACCAGCGACTTGCTTCCTTTGCTTAGAAGCAAAAATATGAGGTAGGACACTTAGAATTGTACTGGGAAAAGGATGATAATTCCTATGGGTGTGTGTTGATTTTTGTGTGTTTGTATTTTGTGCGTTATTTTAGCTAGCAAATTTTTAACCAATTGAAGCGCAGGACTACAATAGATCTTTCAATTCCCTCACATGCCAAAAGATTTGTCCACCACTGGATTTCATCATAATACCTGGGAACATTTTATAGAGAATATAAAAATGACCACATGAAATGATGATGGACCGTTCATCATGACGATATGTTTTGTTGTCTGCCAGACGGACGTACTGTGTTCTGGTATCAGACTAAAACTAAAGATTTCTAAAGAGAAGTAAACTGCAGTATTCGGGAGCTGTTGATGAGACTTATGCGGTGAACTGGTCGAGTACCGTCATCTATTTCACCGACCTTGACCTTTAGTAATTATACAGGAGATGGCTGAAGATCATGAATTAGAGCCATATTCTGGCGATCATGGCATTTTCTTTAGTACGACAGGACAACGGGCTCCTTATGAGAAGGGTTTGTGTAATCACGCGATCACGTAGCACAAACAACTATCCAGGGATAAAACAAGTAAACGTTAGTGGTAAACATCTACAGAGTATCAATTAAAATGTTCAATAAAAACATTTTAAAACACATGAACACACCACTTTATATCTTCTGATGAAGATTTGGTGGTCATTTTATCAGTTTTTGCTCACTTCCTTAACACGATCCACGTGGCGGCGAAAGTAGGACTCTTTAAGCAGCGCTCAAATGAAGCCGCGAGTCATTGGACAGCTCCGCCTTCTTTTCTTTTACAGTAAAGTGCACTTAATCAAACGGCAATTCTGATGTTTGAATGTAAAACTAATTACATGCTAGATTGTTCTTGCAGCCAGGGACCTCTATAACGATTCTAAATCAGTGTTTACAAAAATCTTTTGGTATCAAATAGGGCCACTATTATTTTTTTCCTTCCGCAATCTTTCACTGCCTTTACATTGACTGACATTAGCTACTGTATATCACTGCTTGTTTATGAGCGGCTCGAGATAAAAAAAAAAAAAGCTAAAAACTCTTTTACCGGTTGACATGATGATTGGAAGGAAAAAAACAAACAAACAAACCAAAAAAAAAACCACATAGACCCCTGGCTACACTTTACTATGAGAACCACTGGGCTGCAAGACCCTCACCACTAATCGTTAACAGGTAGCAAGGCTTAAATAATGATAATAATTATAACACTTTTAAAACGGCTACATTTACTTTATACACCTAAGAAAAATGTGCACTCGATTGGAATTAGTTCTAAAAAAAAAAAAAAAAGTTGTGGTTAAAGGCTTTGCATCAACAATTCAGTCAAATTAAGACTGCATATGAACATGCGGCCAAAAAGAAAAGAAAAAATCTTAACGTAACATTTATAAACAATGCTTCTCTAAAATTAGAAAATGTTCTTATGTGCAAATGACGGTTTGTTCTGCTCTTGGATTGTCCCGAACACCAATCCTCAAGGCAAGCTGCCTTGATCAGAAAACAGTGGGACGATCCGAGAGACTCGTACACCGCAAACATCGCTCGCAGGGGCTCCTTCCCTCCCCTTGTAGTAGGTTTTAGTGTTTTGAATTTCCTCCGCTCTGAATCGTTTGGGCTACCTGATGCGGCCATTTCTTTTTACGGCACCGAGTTCCGATTTGGGGTCTGGGGACAAGGAGCTCCAGCTGGTTTTGGCACACAGCTGGACGCCTGGACAGAGGGAGGTCTGATTGGAACACACGTCTCCGGTTACCCAGAAGGCACCCACTAAGCTGTCCACCCAATCCTCCAGAGCCTTGCCCATTAAAAACGCCTTCTTCCTAGCCTCCTCCAGAGCAGCCTCCATGGGTGGCAGCTTCAGAACCTGAGCCAGCTGCTGGAAGCCCTGCTCTAGGTAAATATTGCCTGCGGGGCCTGTGTGCAGCCAGGCATGCTCACCTGAAACAGACAAAACAAACAAAGATATTAGAAACAACATCTACAACTGGGCAACACTACAGCCATTTCTACATCACTGTTCTAAATAGATTTATTTTCAATGATAGTTCAATCTTTTTCAATATTCCGTTCTAATAGCAATAAACACAAAAGAAAGTCTGATTTTCTTGGCAAAGATTTACTGCACAAATACGATACTGTGTTTAGATAAGATCGGTCTACCCTGAGGGTACATGTTTCTAGCTGTCTGTATTAGTCTGTAACGGGGCTGTATACTTCACCTGCACTCTAAATCATTAAGTATGGATGACTTTGAATGCGACGTCATGAACGACACACTGTGGAGGCCACAATTATTTTCCCCAGCTGAAAAATAGTTTAATTCAGCTTCTATCTTTTTTTTTTTAATTGCACAGGTAAAAAAAAAAAAAAAAAAAAAAAAAAAAGAAAAAAGAATGTTTTACAATTTCAAGAATTAATTTTGCTATTAATTGTAAAAAACAGTGAGATTTTCTAGACTAGAATAAAATGAAGAAACTAGGACAGACTTAATCTAGAACTGTGGCAACGTCTTCAAGATGCTGATCTGATTCGGTTATTAGACTGTTATCAGACTAATGGATGAAGAAAATCGACTGATATTTTTTGCACAGCGCCTTTAATGTTACAGCATTTTTACACACCTAAAACCTTTAACAGTACCGTAGCTTTGCAGGTTGGATTCAGAAAGCATCTTGGAGACGTGGTAACAGTTCTGGATTTAGTCTTTCTCAGTTTGTTCTGTCATTCTTAGACAGACTGGATGAGGATGACATCAGATCTTTGTGGGGAGCACTGGCTGATATCAGACTCCTTGTGTAAACAAAAATCTTACTGGATTATTACAATAAATGGACTGATATTTCCTGCTCACACTACAGAAAAAGATAGGACAAAAAAAACAACCCATTTTTTTAGCTGGTGAAAATACTAGTTTTCTGATCATTTTGGCCACCACTTTACATTTATAAGACAATCCATCATCATAACATCAGAGCGACCGATGAATGCGTTAGTAGCCCAAGTCACATGTAATTTGTTTCGAAGGTGGGCGAACAGCTCGTCGGTCGCGCTTGATCGAGTCGAGAAGGCGGAAAACATGGCAGGTGGCTCGCTTTTGCTGTTTTTTGCAGCTAGTTGCTGGCACTGCTGCACTGAGGGAGAGGAGCCAGTGATGGTAGAACTGCAGCAGGGAGGAATTCACTGTTTACACCTAGAAGTATTTCATTGGCATTGTCATCCCATTACTGCTTGGCTGTGTTTTGCCTTTTTCTTGGCCATTTGTTCCAAACCGTGTTCACTTTCTGTAGCAATTAGTTCATCTCATTAAATATCAAGTCCGTTTCTTTCACTGAATAGGAGTCGGTGCTTCGGACTAGTATTTCTACAGAAGAGTATTTGTAATACGCCAGTTTTTCCCAAATTAAACATATTTGCACAATGAAAAGAAATAACGGCATAAACACTAGTGACGGCCGCACTTATATGACCCGATTCACTGCTTAATTATGTATTTGCCATTTTGCCTTTTTTTCTATATCCCAAAACTTTTTGTACCTTTGCGAAATGACTCCTTTCCTTTAAAAGCCAGAGGCATGACCAGAAAACGTGCTTCGGCCACACGCTCCCATAACCTCAGCACACGGACTGTCCACACTCCCGGCCTGAGAGGACGCTGCAGCGGCGGCTTGTACTGTGTAAACTCCGCCTCCACATCCACGCTGATGTCATAGGACGCTGCGACCACCTGAGCAGGATCGATCCATACGATGGTGGCTGTGAGGTTGGGGCCGCGAGCCCATTTCTGCACCGCCACGGGCTCGTCCAAAGGGCCCATCACTCCACCAAAGTTCCGGAAGATTCTTTCCTTAGGGTCCCACTCTGTTCCCACCTGAGAGAAGACAAAGTACAAAGCAGACGTCCTTCCTAAACAACTACTTCTTCTTGTTTTTTGAAAGAACGTTTAGATGTGTATAATTTTCAGCACTTGATGTGATTGTAATATTGGAGTGTGTGATTTGTTTTAAATTATCTGGCTGAGTGACATTTCAGGCAAAAAGAAATCAAAATGTTACATTTAATACACTTATAAGGGTCAGTCTTGCTTGTCCCCAAAAACATAAATTCAGCAAAACCAAATCAACTTTTTTAAATAAAGGAAAGTCATGTGTTATCCAACTCTGCATGTACTAAGAAGCAATATTTTCTTTAGCAAAGAAACCCACATTAATTTAATGTGGAGGAACTGGAACAAATCTTGTATAAACTCAGTAACAGTCACTGTCTCTCCCTATACACAGTTAAAACGCAAGTGGGTGACCAGCGCCGTGGGGTGATGGGTTATGGCGCTGGCACCCACATGCTTGGTTGCGCTCCGGCGACCAGGGCGCTCTCTCGCTCTCTCTCCCTCTTTCTCTCTCTCTCTCTCTCTCTCTCTCCCTTCTCTCTCTCCCTCTCTCTCTCTCCCTCTCTCTCTCTCTCTCCCTCTCTCCTTCTCTCGCCCTCTCTCCTCTCTCTCTCTCCCTCTCTCCTCTCCCTCTCTCTCTCTCCTCTCTCCCTCTCTCTCCCTCTCTCTCTCCTCTCTCTCTCTCTCTCTCTCTCCCCCTCTCTCTCCCTCTCTCCCTCTCTCTCCTCTCTCTCCCTCTCTCTCCCTCTCTCTCCTCCTCTCTCTCTCTCTCCCCCTCTCTCTCCCCCTCTCTCTCTCCTCTCTCCCTCTCCTCTCTCCATCAAAAATAGCAAAAAAAAAAAAAAAAAAAAAAAAGCAGGCATTTAAATCCTCCACATATTGATAGTGGCTCCCTGATGCCCAAAAATAAAACTCAGAACAAAATCAACACGGAATAAAAATATTGTATATATTTAAAGAGTTACACAGCCATAATCGGTCAGTTACCACTGCGGTCTGTTACTTAGTCAGTTATTTCATGAGAGAAACTGACATGCAAACATGACAAACAAACAGATTAAAATGTCTGTAACATACACAAATGTACAATTAAAATCTCATTATAAACCCTAAAGTACATTATAATGAGACATTTGTTAACATATTTCTGGGTCTTAGTAGTCCGAATAACGGTTTTGCTACGGAATCTTTTCCAGATGAAATCTGGTGCAGCAGGATCTAATTCAATCCTACCAGGCTAAAACGAAATTTAGTCTTAGCAGCGCTCAAATGATGTCAACCAGATTGAATTTCCCCTCTGCTCACTCCTTACTCTTTTTTTTTTTTTTTGAAAAATGTGTGTCTTATCAATGATTCACTCTAAATATTTTATAGATATATTTATAGTTATAGATATATAGTATTTAAGGAAATCTGTTGTGTACTGCTCGGTTACTAGATTCTGCATTCCCAGACCGGAGTTTTAATCTCTCCTCGACATTCCTGACTGAGCGGTTTTAAGTTTAGTTGTGCGGTTAAAATTGGCTTGGGTGTGTGTACAAAATTTGTGGGTTTGAGATAGTTTTGTGGTACATTTTATAGGCTAATTATTTAACAAGATGACACCAGAAAAAGAATGGGATTGCTGCACCTTCCAAGTTTAATGATTGGGCTGGAAACCATCGCCTCTATCTGGCAACACTGTCTGCGATACACCAGAATCCTGTCCCTTCTGCTGATTAACCTACTAATGTGTTAAATGAGCAGTGCATTTAAACAGCGTGACTGACATATCGAGTAATCCAAAGAGCCAAATCCGAGCTGGGGCAGTCGAAAATGGGGCAAAATCAAGTAATTGAGAATATTGAAGCAGAAAACACAAATAAACCACCTTGAAGAAGTTCTAACCGCGCTGCCTATTTAAGCCGGTAGTAATTAGAAAAGAGAACAGGATTCAAGTGCGCTTTCTGCATCCTATAGGGGCGGTCCGGGAGATGTTTAAAACTCCCGGTTGGAATGAGGAAGCGCCGGTGTAATAACCAATTGGGACATGACAGTGGTGTTTAACTGTTAAGCAAAATATACATTTGTTCATGCTTTACGCAGTTGCATTATGGGCCGTTAACATGAATTGGAAAACAAAAAACCTGCTTTAAACTCACGCCACTCCTTGTTTTGCTCCCACTTTGGTCCGCTCACATACTCGCATTTCGACCCGGCAGCTTCCCTTAGGCGTAGTGATATTTTAAAAAATGGACGTATACAGATGCCTGTATGGGGAATTTAACTTTACACACAAATTCTACACAACATCCAACGTCCTACCCCCTGACCTACTGCCACCCTGCTTTTCTAACTGGGTTAATCATAATTATTATAATACACCTGCATTTTCGTACGCAAGACATTTTACATAGAAAAGGAATATGAAGTATGAAGGCTATTGTGGAGTGTTAGAAAACGAACATACAGCACAATATTCAGAGACGTACTGAAAACGTTTTCGTGCCTTAGTGTAGCTCTAACCGCTGCCTTGCTCTCACCTCAAGGTTCTTTAGCCTCTCAAACTCGTTCAGGTTGCTCTCTAGCTGTAGTGTTGCCTGAGGAACAACCCACACCTCCAACATTTCCTTCCTTTCAGATGCGATGCTCTTCACCTCCTGGCAAACCAGGTAGCCTTGGAAACGGTCGTCATAGAAATAGAGATGGACAGATATGGGGTAGCCGACCGGCACAAACCTGTGGGGAAACAAAACAAAACACATTTAAAGTAACTAAAGGAGACTGGTTTCGAGAAGCAGTGCTGGTTGCAACAGCACCCACTGTGTTCCTGGTCACCTTTGGTTTTAATTAGGATCAATACGCCGCTGTAGTTCCACCACTGTTCACAAGTCTTCAGCTCAAACGACAGTTTGCCAACCGCAATAAAAACCATAAATGTTTCGGAATCCCTTTCCTTTGTGTGAGTGACGAAATGCTTCATCGTCTACTCATCCCTGTGGATGACCTCTGACCTACTTTCTGTACGATCTGAATTTCTGTAGTTTGATTTTTGAACATTGACTTTAATGTTCAGAATTTCTTCAAAATTGGATATTTGCTGTCTGAAAATTCAGACCAAAAAATGATTGAAAATAAAAGTCAATTGAGGTAAATTTCAAAATTCAAGTTGAAAAAAAATAAAATAAAATATGTAATTCAAAACTATTTCAAATGCCATATAATATTCTGTTTTCTTAAATTAATTCACAATTTTGCAATTAAAAGGCATATTTTAAGCTCCAGACGGGTGCAGAATAAAAAAAACGGTATTTTGTCAAGCTTCCGTTGACAAACATTCAAGTTCAAGGAGTTTTATTGTCATTTCAACCATATATAGCAGAATGCAGTACACAGCGAAATGAGATAACGTTTCTCCAGGACCCCCTGGTGCTACACAAAACATAGAATTCCACAAAACAACAAAGAACCACTGAACAGGATAGACATAAAGTGTTGTGTGCAGACAGTGCAGAAACAGACAGTGCAATAAACAATACAAACATTACAAAGACAGAGCAAAGAAGACAAAAGAGAACGGAACATAACGCAATAGCGCCAACCAGATTGTAAAATGAGGTAAGACATGGAATGTGCAACATGGGAGTAGGTCTGTTAGTAGAGCCTCCATGATAAACATTCTATGAGAAACGCAAATGTTTTTAAAATGCACACTCAATCCGGAGGGGCAGAAAGATATCTATAATAATGCAAAAAAGTGGGCAGCCCCAAAGATAAATGTAAAAGTGGACATAGTGAGCCCTTATACACTCAAAAGTGTGCAAATGAAGACAGGAATTAAACATGAGCAGGAAAAGTTCAGCAGGTTTGGAACAGTTGAGTTGGAATGAGAAAGATGGTTCCTCAAACAGGAGATGGCGGCGTCCGAAATCGCATCCTACCCTACTATTCAGCAAGTTCTCGAATGACTTACTTACTTAAATGCAGCCATTGTCTTCAAATTCCATTTGATCTTATGAGGAATGTAGTAGAGCTACAACACAGGCATTCTGGGATACAGACACGCAAGTCTGTTCGAATCCAAGTATGAGTCCATGCTGGGGCGCTGCTGCATGTCTACACAACTACCTCAGGACACAGCTGGATTGCAGGGTGTGCCAACATCTTATTCGTAACAAAAATATGCAGTGTGTTTATAGTCTCAATCAATTTTTCTAACAGGAAAACCTAACTGTGAATTAAAAACCAAGCAAATACATTCAACTTTATAACGGTTGGCATGCAGTGTCGTAATTTTTATTAACAGTTAAAGCCTCACCAAGCCTCAAGCTGCATCCCATATCGCATACTTACACACTATTCTATTCTATTTATTTAAGAGTATTAACAGTGTGATTAGTGTGTTTAGACTGAAAACCCAGACAAGAAGTGCACTTTAAATACCCAGATGATGCACATGTTAACCAGGGAAAAATATAGTGTGGAATGTTGGACACTTCATGCACTTAATGCTTTCAGCGGCAAAGAGGGACGAGACTGCTGATGAGTGTCTTTTTTCAAAACATATACTATTGTATGGACGTTCCCATCACTACCAGATGGCTACAACATGGTTAAAAGCTTTAAAGTGGCTTCAGTTGTTGACTGTCTGGGTAACTCACCTGCAGGACTCATGTATGGTTTTCTGACTATGGAGACCAAGTCTGAAGAAGGACATGTAGGCTGTAAGTGCCACGTCACTGAGAGTTCCCACCCCATCCTCTCGCTCAAACAGGCTTTCCCAGTAGGCCTTGACAGCCGCAGTGCCTGGTGGGTATTGCCCATACAGGTGGGAATCAAGAATATCAATAGCCTCCTGATTGACAGAGGATTCAAATTTACGGGCGAAGAACGTGGGCCGCGTCAGTTGCTGTTATAGGGGGAAAAATAAAACAGGTGATTGTGCATTTATGATTCGGTTTATAAGTAAAACAATGCTAATTCCGATATTCAGACAAGATACGGATTCAATTCTTAGAATATTCAACCCAAACTGTAAAGGTAAAACATATTTGGATTGAAAAAACAATATGCAGTATGTGGTTGTATCAACGTGAATATTTCTGCAGAATCTGCAGTTTCTAGAGAAACTAAACACATCAACATCTATTTTTCACACATTCTCATGCTTGCTTATCTTTAACTTTTAGTGCACATTATTAGAAGTAAAAGTAGTTTACAGTACAGTTAATTTGGTTATTATCTGAATTTTACACCAACATGGAGGTTCGAATCCCTTTAAATGAAGAACTCATGAATGGACTTAAACAATTGCGTTTTATTATATTTTTATATATTTATAATACTTACATTACAATCATATGTAATGCAAATTAATTGTATAGATTAATTGTGTTTATCTACTCTAGCATGCAAGTTCTGCGATAATTAAATACCTGTGGTGAATTTGGTGCCCATGTACTATGTGAGCCAAGCCAAGACGTAATAGTGGAGCAAAACAGCTTTGATATTTTATACATTTGTGTCCAGATAAAACCCATCAGCTTTTAAACAACCGTCTTGGCGTTACACTACATAAGGACTGAATAATGCTGAAAGCCTAGGTAAATAACGGAAAAGTACCCCAATTATCCACAAAGAAGAAAAACAGGACTATTTTGGTTCCAGTTCCAACGTCATCCGATCGAGTTTGCACACTTTCTGTTTTCGCTAAGCAGAAATAACTGGCGGCTTTAGCTCCCTTTGGGGCGTCCGCTGTCACATCTTCAATAGAGTCTGCATGCTGTGAGAGAGGCATGAGCGAAAAGGGAAGGAGGAGGACAGCAGTCTGATGAAGAGCTCCAGTCTTATGTCAGCTAGACAAAAACTGATGCAGAACTTCAAAAAAGCCAAAGTCATCTCCGCCGCCCGTTTCTAGATCGCAATTTCAATTTTTTCGGGTCACAATGGTCCGACACATTGACTGCAGTATGTACACTTGTGCAAGACACATTCCTAGACTTCACATTTTCTACCTCACTTTTATACGTCATACGAACTGTACATTGTACATAAATATCATTTTGAATTTATATTGTTATCCCTGTGTGTGTGTGTGTGTGTGTGTGTGTGTGTGCGTGCGTGTGTGAGCACGCTGGGCATATAAACCCTTTCTGACTCGGATTATACTTTCACTACCTGAATCCGGATGAGGTCAGCCGGTTTGAAGTCATTGGGGGAGCAGCCACACCAGTCCACTATGTGCTTATACTGGCACTTGCAGCCCAGCTTGCGATTCCAGTTAGTAACTCGCAGGTTGTTGTCCACTAGCGTGTCACACATGTGGCTGTTGCCCAACACGGTGTGAAAGAAAGACTGAAATAAAAGAGGGCGAGAAAGGAAGGAGTTGGTTTGGAATTGTTTGTGTATAAACAAATATTTTATTCGGAAGAGCACAAGACAAAACTGGTCATATTATTAAATCAGCGATTTCTTGAATTTTCCCTACAAGAAAAACCATAAAGCTGCTATACTTTTAACTTTTTTAAGTTGCTGTGGCATTAATGCATAAAAATGCTCTACGTTGCAGGTTATTAAATTCCTGCCTTCTTAAACAATGAATACTGATGCACCTCAAGTTAATACAAAAGTGCCACAATGCTGCATCTGACACAAACATAGAGATGTTCCTTTATCATAAATACTAAAACCCCTGTAATTGGAATCCGACACAAGTTAAAAACCTTGCGTTGGTAGTGCACTTCTCGACTAACCAGCTCCAAAGTCTGGCCTTTGGAACCGATACCACAGCCGAGTTTATTTTGAATCCTTCAGTCCTAAAGTCTTGGATCTAGCTGATGAAATTTGGCACCTCAGCAGGAAGCAGGGCGTAGGAGTAGAACTGCTTTAGCCCGGTCACTAGCTCGTCCTTGGAGCTGACCACGTATTCCACAAAGCGACGCGTAAGTGCAAACCAGTCAGAGCCACCAGATACGTCCAAGCCCTCGGGGATGCTGCGCTCACCCAGACGCCACATGTGATTATCACACTCATGAAAAAGTCGGTCCAAGCCCTGTTTTTTAATAAACCTTGGAAACAGGAGAGATGAGACAGATTAACAGTGATGAAATCATCATTCCAAACAAACAAACTTTAAACAGACATTCAGAGATTTTTTTGGAGATTTTATACACATAGGGGAAAAAAAAAAACAAAAAACAGATTGACATTAAACTCACATTTAATAAATGGTTCATATATACAGAATATCCATAACAGGTCACCGAAATAAACTGTACATTAAAATGCTACTTTAACAGGAACAGCAGAACCGCCGTTTATTTATTATCATCCAGTCAGTTATTCATTATCATGCATCAGTGCATAAAAACTCCTTTTTAGCGCCAGTGACCAACTCTGGAGGAATCTAATGAGGTCTTCAGCTTTTGTAGCCCTGCCTCAAACTTAGACATGTTAAACTTTTCTGCTTTTCACTAATGTACAGAGTGGTTATTTTAGTTAGCGTAGACTTTCTGTAAGCTCTACTTCCCTTAGCTCGGCTTCAACAAACTGTTCCTAACCACGGAGCAGCCACACGGTTTAATTTTGCAACATTGTGTGTAAACTCAAGAGACCGTCGAACGTGCAAAATGCGAAAAAATCTGCAGTTTCTAGAGAAACTAAACCCATCAACATCTATTTTTCACACATTCTCATGCTTGCTTATCTTTAACTTAAGGCTCTGATTTAGTGCACATTATTAGAAGTAAAAGTAGTTTACAGTACAGTTAATTTGGTTATTATCTGAATTTTACACCGACATGGAGGTTCGAATCCCTTTAAATGAAGAACTCATGAGTGGACTTAAACGACTTGCAGTTTATACGGTTAATTTCACTTCCACTTCCTGTTTGTTGGAAATTCATAACTGTTGTAATAAAAAAAAGAATTTTACAGATAAAAGTAACCGGCAACTTAGATCAGTATTATTTCTATAAAAATCTAATTCTGGCTTTATCTATAGCTTTGTTGTAGTTTTTCAGATCAACTATCAGATTGTGAGGTTGAATCCCGTTCCCAGCATCGGCAGGGGTGACAACTTTCTCCAAGAAACATTAGCCTATTGTGAGCTCATGCATGTGGAGGTGATTGGAAGAATCAATTCCCTTTAAGTGTTTTATGCCGAGTGCATTAGCGGCAGTTTTAGAGGGGAAAAAAACGCAATCAGCTGGAAGATGCACGTGAAAGCCTTTGTCTTCCTTAGTTGAGAGAGCTGCCATGGGAATTCGCCTTTACTAAACTTGAAAGAAATTCGAGATCCAATATGATACGCCGAGCAGCACAGGGATTCTAACGTAAAACCGAATCCAGCATAGACAAGTTTATAAAAGAAACTGCATGTCAGGGAGAAAAGCAGAAAAGCTACCTGGCATTCTCTCTTCCATGAGACTTTAGGAAGTTCTTGTCCCGATTTTGGGAGAGGAAAGCCACCAGCTCATCGTTGGTCCTGTTTCAGACAGATATGGGACAAAAAAAAAAAAAAAAAAAAAAAAAAGAGATATAACATAAAATGTTATGTTATGTAGCAAAGATGGATGTGATGACTTGTACCGAATAGACCTCTGCTGACAGACTTTTATAGTCATCAGTGTCTCTGTGGAAAGAAGTCTGATAAAAGTTTTTTTGCTTCAGAAAGGCTCTCGTGTGTCGGTACGAAGAAAAACAACCCAAACTGAAAGAAATGCGGAGAAATCTGCCAGCCTCGCTGCACAACAGCACAAAGAGATCTTTCACACAATGTACCTCACGGCCAAGCGCTTCAGCCATCCAACCCCCTGTGTGCTTTCTGTTATTCTGAAATATTTCTTACCTGTCTACAAAGCACCCGCTCACTGAATTCCAGAGGAGTCCTAAAGAACTGTCTACACTACTTAAAGGCCTATTATACCCAATAAAACACTGCCATCAATTTAAACGTTTGGGTTATTTCCTTTAAATACATTCTGAACTTTATAAACACTTTTAATAGACACTTTGAATTTGCACTGAACACGTCTGATAGTTAGTCACAAGATAAAATAGCCAATCATGTTCCTGTATGTTGTTAAATACAGACTTCTGAAAGAAATAGTTCACCCAAAAATGACCTAAATGACTCACCCTGGTGTTGTAGTGTGTTTTCAGAACACACTAACATATTTTTGATGAACTTATGACTGATTGTTTACACTCTAATGCACGCCGTACAGAAAACATCGTTTAAAGATTCCGACGATGAGGAGGAGTTGCAAGAGAGAAGCAATGTCGCCGCCCATCTGGCGTGATACTTAAATGCGTTGTGCCTTGCTTACACTCAGTGATGTTTTTTACAAAATATTACAAAAGTGTGCATTTCAATAGCCTTAATACAATGCACAGGTTTCTCTGAGTGGAAACAAGACACGACACACAAGTACAACGTCATCACATCGGATCTGGGTCAGTGACGGCACCGCAATACGCATGAGTTATGGTACTCTCGGTGATGCGCTTTCACAAGGGACAGAGTAGAGATGAAAATGTGAAATAATGTTATAATTTTTTTGTGTGTGTGTGTGTGTGTGTGCTCGGTGCCACTGACGTCACATAGACCACTTTGTCTAGCGGAGGTCCAGAGAGCTCTCCACGAGCCCTGAGATCACATGAAAAATATGTTACAGTGCGTTCCGAGGATAAAAGACGACTCACCAGGATGAGTCATTCATGTCAGATATTTCCCATTTTCACTATTACTTTAATAACAGCAACCGCAACTTCTCCTTTCCAATCATCTGTCTTCACCCAACTATATTCTCTACATCCTTTTTTCACTCACACCCACTAACTTCATTTCCTTGTTTAAGGTTTAAATACCTCCTTTTAGGTCTTCCTCTTTGCCCTCTGCCTGGGAGCTTTATTTCATACATTCTCCTACCAATATATTCAATATTCCAATGTCCAGAGCTTATCATCGTTATCAACAGAAAATATCCTGCAATTGGATAGAACATCATTTATAAGCCAAGCCCTACCTCACTGTATATAGTAAAGACAGTTGTGCAGTGTGTGCGTGCGCATGTGTGACCTGGTGGGAAAGTCGGTGGCACTGAGATTGATGAAGAAGTCCCATGTCCAGTCGAGCATGGACAGCAGATCCTGCATGCTGCGCAGGTAGGCCTTCAGCAGACTGGCTCCGCCCCAGATAGTGACCATGCGCCAGGGTGTGACCCTCACGTTGGAGTACAGCTGTGCAATGTGTACAACCTCGCGATGCAGGTAGTTGGAGCGCTACAGGAGACATGGAGGTTCGATATGTTTGTACAGCACTGCTACACACACCTGTGACACATTTTTTGCTGACCCAGAATACATAGTCCACGTGAACGCATCTTACTTCTGCTGCCAGAAGACGGTCAGATAACATGGCACAAAGCTGGTGATTAGATAATTATTATAATATCAAGTCAAGAAGCTTTTATTTTCATTTCAAACAATCGGGACAGTGAAATAAAGCGTTTTTCCGAACACATGGTGCTAAATAAAACAATACAGAAATACAGAACTACAGAAGAGCAACAGAGCTAAAAAGAGCTACATAAAACTAATAATATAAAATAATAATAAATATTATAAAACCTTTTTCAGGATATTAGTGAGTGGAAATAACTTTCACTTCTATAATTCAGCCCTAATCCAGCGGCAAACAAAAAGACACCTTTAGAGTGTTCCGCCAGGAAGTCCTACCCTCTGTAATGCTGCACATCTGTCTCTCTCAGTGCGAACCGCTGATTTTCCGATGCTATCTTTTCAACTGATAAGTGCCCTGAAAGCCACTCACATCCATTCAGGGACATGTAAACAGTTCCTAACCTGTAATTTGTCACTTTTCTGCTTTGACTTGTACAGAGGTCTCTCTCTAGGTAGCACGTGAAGACATCTGTTATGAGTGTAAAGGGAATTTGTACTATGTTGGAAAGACTACACTGGCCGATAGAGCTGCAACTTAAAAAACATCATCTCACAACGCCAAACGGGCTGCAAAATAAATAAATGCACTGCAAATAGCACAGGCCGTGAAAACGTTTTAAAGGCGGGCCGCAAACAGTGACGAATCCGGCATATCATTTTACAGTTCATTGTGTATTTCATGACGTTATTTAGGCTAATAATCAAAAATACAAAGGAACCATATGAACAGGATATTAAAATAAACAAGACCCTAAGTTCAATCTGTACAATAAGTAGGTGTCAGCTGGCTTCATTAGGCTTTGGGGTCCTGATTATGGTCTGTGTTAGTTGCAATGTGCTTTTCTATTTGTGTTTGCGTTATGAGGATTTGCAGCGCTTGTGTTGTGCTAAACTGATGCAGATGTTTTCTAATTTGTCAGCGTTTTTTCAATTTGTATGTGTTTACTAAATCTGTAGCATGATCAGCCATCTTAAAAATAAGAATAGGGAAACTTACCTTATCTACATGAATGTAGTAGAAATGGTCTTTGTGATAAATAGCTTTGAGGAGCCGCTTGAGCTGCCGCACGGCTCGACCGTGAACCATTAGCACAAACGCCACCCTGACTGGATTCTCCACTTTGGACAAATCGGTGTCGATAACATCAGCCTGCTGGCCGGCACTGGACAGGACTATAAAATATTTAACAAAATATCACAAGGAGAATATTTCTGCTGAAATATCAACCTTTGTTTGTTATCAGAAACTGCTATTGTTAAGCCACTGGTACCGTGCTGTGTGCAGTACTGAGGTAAAGCCTGTGGCATCAGCTCTCCAGCCTGGTGTTTGCACACGATATTGGCGATCTCCTGCCGGCACTGGCGCGATCCAGCACGGTGCAGAGCTGACAGAGCGTCCTTTCCAACGATCTCACAGCTAGGAACAAAGTCATTGCTCGAGACCTGAGGTGCACCGTCGACGCTTCCTGGTTCTCCCTGAACACCTGGTGGGATTTTGCCTGCTTCTTGTGCCCTCATGTCACTAAAGTTACGGCTGCTGGATGGATCGTACGGGGCGATGGCATCAGCAGCTCCGACGCCCTGCACCACACCGGCTTCGTCCATGAAAAAGGGCTTTATTTTTCGCTTTGCCCCCCTTCGGAGGGGATGAGTGACGACCGGCCGCTCCTTTCCCTGTCCATGATAAGCCCCGGACAGGGCATTCCTCACATCCTGGTTGTTGTGATCAGGCAGCTTAGACCGCCGTTCTCTGCGCTGCAAACAATGCAAAAACAAGAGGAAATGAATAATAAATTATGAAAGAAACTTAATTACCACCTACGTCCATTGGGTCATTTTGGTAAGGAGAAAAAACAACATTTTTTACAACATTTGTCTGTAAATATGATCAAATAATGGTTAAATAATGGTGTACTCTTATCGGGGAAACCTCCACAGCCGTACACACGGACAGAGGCAAGAGCCATTGTTTAAATAAGTGCAAAAGAGAGAGAGAAAAAAAAGAACGAGAGAGACGGAGAGCTCTGTAAACAGAATAATTTGAGATGAGCTGAAGGACTGCAACGCACTCAATCTGCCTAACAGGATCAGTGAGGCACCAAGCTGCCTTATCAACACCCTCCCCAGGAGTTCTATTAACACTACCCTTATAATTAAATCAGTGACTCTCTCGGGCTCAGTCCAGCTCAAATCTGGTCTTACCAAATCACTGATATGATAACCCTGGTGTGTAATACTGTAATATCGAATGTCATGGTTCAAACAGTACAAAAGTACAACAGTATCGAATAAACAACTCATGACCAGCAATAGTGTATCATCCGAATCAGCCAGCACATTTTCAGTAGTGTGTTCACCTAAACGATTCGATTTGTATATACGTACATCGCCCACCTACAAAAAACACTTCTTATGCATTTCATTCCACTAAACAGAAATGAATAGTTTGTTCTGAAGCACATTTTATGATTAGCTTTTATCATTGATGGAGGACAAATAAAGTTCTGACAACAGTTTCTACTTTGGAACGGTTTTTTTAGAGCTTAACATGCTAAAAATGCCAACGGGTTTTTTTTGACATGTGAACTTCTGATTATGGAATTGGTTTGTAATGGGGAAGTGGTGGCTCATGGTTAAGGTGTTTGGATTACCAATCTGAAGATTGTGGTGTTCAATTCCCAGCTCCACCAAGCCACCACCGCTGGGCCCCTAAGCAAGGCCCCTCAACCCCCAATTGCTCAGTTGTATAAATAAGATAAATGTAAGTCGCTCTGGATAAGGGCGTCCGCCAAATGCTGCGATGTAAATGTAATAAACCGCAAGACGGTGTGAAAAAGTTTGTATATTTCGATTACAGTGCTGCAATTTTGACAGCAAAAAGTGCAAGTTGCTATTGCCGGGTTTCATGAAAAGACAGACACAGAAAAGTCTGCAAGAATTCCCAGAAGAACAAGGGACGCTTGCATAGGGCAAGTTTTTTTTTTAATCCCCAGTGTTTTTGGGGTTACTATTTAAATATGTTTTTTTCTCACTATAATCTAGCGGTTATCAGGAAAGTGAGTGTCTTTTTTCTAGATAATAATAAATATGTATTTTAGGTGCATGGGAATAAATTCCAACTAGGGCTGTACAACACTGTTAAAAACTGTGATGTTAAGATGTTTAATTTTTCTGTGATTATATAGTGCAAACTAAAAACGACTCGAATAGCTCTATTTGGAAATAATTCATTATTTCAGAACGATTGGGGTGGGGTGATTCTGTAAGGGAGTGCATCTGTGCCAAATGTCATACACAAATCATAAGCATAGATAAATACAATAGAACAAAGAGGATACTAATTGAAATAATTATTGCCTTATGTTTTTTCTGGAGATTGAAATACCGAAAATGATCTCTTTTAGAATAATCAAACGTAAAACACACACACACACACACACACACACACACACACACACACACAGTCTTCATATATAAATCAAGTACAAATGATCTTTTTTAAAGCTACAAAAGTGATTGTTTTTTTGCGCCTGAATGCTTTAAAAACGCTTAACATGCCTTACAACAATATCTTAAACAATATCTTCACCCTATTATTAAACTTTGGAATTAATCCACAAATCACATCGAACTACGTTGTGCAGTCAACTATAGTCCTCACTTGACACTGCACAGCCTGCAATGTGACTGGAAACATTGCGATGTCAGTGCTGAAATGACATATCGTACAGCTCTAATCTTAACCTCCGGGCAAGCAGACCACACATTCCTAAACTTTGCTGGAGACAAGAGACATACTTTACAATATTCTTTGCCAGTTTATAGTATAAATATTAAAAATGTGTTTAATATCAGACACCTCTTTTTTTTTTTTTCAACAATCACAGCTTTGCTTACATAAAGGATAATATGGGTGGGGCTGGAAAGCACTGACGCTGGGTAAGAAAACATTTTCAACATTTTTCCCCACTGATGCAAAAGTGTTTTTATCCAATCACGGCTGTTACAGCATGAAATAAGAACATTAACCCAGGGTTTAGGAATTACGGGTTTACAGGTTATAAAAAAAAGCAAGGATAAACTGTTCATAAAGTAAATCGTTAATGTAAAATATGAGCAGCGTGAAACATCACATAAGAAAACCACCAGAGAACATTTTGATGAGGTCCTTTAAGATCTTTGAGGTCTGTGGCATTCAACATTATAACAGTAAAAAGTGTCTAACCAGCATAAACATGCAACAACATTGCACCACCAATCCTGTGACTCATGTGTAGATGGAAAAACCTGTGTGGAACAAATACAGCACCTTAATGAGCAAACCAGCATCAGTAGCTTGAAAATAATAATAATAATAATACCAATACTAATCATAGCCATAAATAAGGGCACTTATTGCTGAAAAGTCGTGTCTAGACGCACTGCTGTGCACATCACACAGGCTTATTTTCCCTGGCTTTCACATTCCAAAGAGTTTAGAGCTCTCCTGATGGTACATCATCTGTGGGGGCGGAACATTGCCACTGGCCGGGGCAGACGAAGTGTGCAGAATGTAACCGCAAACCAGAAAAAATATTCAAAGCATTACAGAAACTTGGCCATGACAACAAAGCAGACTTCCCCCCCCCCCAAAAAAAAGAATCGCTTATGTTGGACTGCACCAAGGTAGGGAGAAAGGGTAGAATAACAGTGTAATAACCGACCAGTTCATGCCAGAAACTGAAGTCGAGTCTGGACCACTGGCACACACAAACACACACAAACAGACATCAGCACAGTGCTCACACACTTCTGTCCAATGTTACAGTGTGTTAGAGTCACTGACAAGTCTTGCTAAAAAGCTTCATAATGTGTTTTGTCTTAAATCAATCTATTTCATTCAGCAAAGGGTTACACTGAAAAGGTAATGAGGTGAAGAAGCGATGGGGGGATGAAGGGGTTATGGGAAAAAAAATGTAGGGGCGGTGGGGGAAATCGAAAAGTCGATGGTGGGAAATAAAGGGGCAAGCGAAGGGACGATAAGGAAAATTTAAGGGATGATGGGAAGAGACGTGGCGACGAAAAAGAATGAAAGGGCAATGGGAAGTAAAGGGGCAATGGGGAAAAATGAAATTGATGGGGCGATAGGGAGGTAAAGTTGTGATGGAAAAGTAAAGGTGGGTTGGGAAAAAAAAATGAAGCGGCTATAGGAAAAACACCATGGCTATGTGTAGTATTGTAACCCTTCAGAGTTCTCAAGCCGTGAATCAATAGCCTCCTTCATCGCCTCACCATCAAGCTGGGTGTATTTGCTCAGTGTAACCCACACTTTGGTGGGAAAGTCTCACCTATTTCACAAGCAGACAAAATCTCTTCAGACGCTCATGGCTTTACCTCCTGTCAGGACTATTACTTTCTGGCATCCTACCATCTTGGTGGAGAAAAAACAGCCACCAGCTGTCACACGGTTTCCCTGCAGCAACTCCTCATCGGGGATGACACGTCAGGTTTTACTGCACGCTACACCAGGGCTGACACCAAGCCAACGCTACAGCTCAGCCGCCACAACTTGCTTGAAACAGCATAATTTTCCTGTTAGGAAGAGCGCCATATCATGAACCAGAGCCTTCACCCTTCTAAGAAAGAATGCGGTAACAGCTTGTGTGCGAGTGTGGAGGCATGATGCGAAGACGTCCTCAGGGTGTTTGACATCTTCGAGCCCTTACCTAGAAAGAAGGATGTACACCCATGAGGGCTAATTATGAGAAAAGCTGTGGCGAGAAAAAAGTTTGGAGAGAGACTGCAAGCTCCAGATTTTTTTTTTTTTAATCCAATAAACTGGGTTTACAGTCTAGAACTGTGGCCTAGGATTTGTTGTCGTATACAAAACCTGGGCATGGTATGATTTGTTTGGACGCCGACGCTTAATCCCATTTTGATCTACAGCCAATAACATCTCTGGAGGGATCAAAGTATTTAACATTTTTGAGTGAGCTCTCAGTGTGATGATTGCTATAACACTTTCCCCAGAAAGATTAGAAGGATATTACAGGACAAAACAAAACAAAACCTACAAACAGCTCCAACAGTGTAGCGAACCTGCCGAAACATGTTTAAAGGCAGACAAATATCGTTTTTACCTCTTTATGGATAAGAATGTTTCTCCCCACATGACCCTATTTTTTGCACAATCCAGAAAAACCGAATACACAAACCATATATTATTGCATAGAAGATCTTTTCAGGCACATGGCATGGCATGTAATGATCACAGCGACAACGTAAAAAGAAATGTATGTATCAGGCTCCTGTGCCCGCTCTTTAGCTCTAACGCAAATAACAGCAAACGTCAGCATAAACCATTGCTCTGCTCCTCAACGTCTACACCGACACCTTTGCATTTCATTCAGGAGAGCTGTGTTTAATATATCAGGCTTTGGGCATCTTATTTTTAGCCACACGTTCCAATGTCCCCTCAGCAGATCGGTACCTGTAAATATAAACGACGATCACACGAAGAAGACAGGCTCGGGCTTGGATAAAGAATAAAGCGCAAGTTTTTTCATTTCCGGTCGCAATTTCAAACATGCCTAATGATGTGGTTATTCTGTAAGCAAAGTGTCTTATACTTGTGTATATAAAACGGTTATAACGGCTGTGGAAAGGTTTGTGATATGACAAATGACATAAATGACAAGACAACATTGCAAGTAAAAATCACACACACACACGGCACTGTTGCCAAACTTACCAGCGAATTTATATTTCCGCCACTTAAAGATAACCTTATTCTGAGCAACTTTTATTTAAATCTCTTTTGCTGGGAATTGAACTCATGATCTTCCGAACTGCAGTCTAACACCTTAACCACTGAGCTACCATTTTACCCGAGACAAAAGACTTCTGTAAACGTCCACATATTCAGGTGTAGTAATGACCGCATGTATCAAGTGACCCAATTCGGACTTTTCCGGCGCAGATCAGATACGGTCGACGATTTAGACCTTATTTACATGTGGAAATGAATCAGATATGAATCCGATATGTACGTTAGCATCTGGCATGTTAATCATAACCTAGCGATCAATGCTACGGTACATTCGACCAGGCACTTTTTTTCCCCTCTGCCTAAATCAGGGGTGTCAAACTCAGTTCCTAGAGGACCGGTGTCCTCCAGAGTCTAAAAGACATGATTAGCTGGATCAGGTGCAATTTATTAAGGTTGAAGTTAAACTCTGCAGGAACTGAGTTTGACACCCCTGCCTTAAAGGGTGGATTGGTTTGCTGACCTTTTAATATGACACAGAAGCAACATACTAAATAATCATTTCTTGCGTTCATTGATTATTGCACCGTGTCCGGTCAGTCTGTCTAACATGGGATGTTTCGCTGTGTTTAATGATAAATGCAAATATCGGATACGGGTCAGTTTTAAAAGATGATGTAAAAAATTGGATCTAGTCATAAAATCTGAATTGGACATCAAGATCTGCAGCTTTAGTGTCTCAGGTGTTGGGACATTTCCTGGACTTGCATTCTCAACTTAACCAAAATACATGTTTAATGCACCTGTTGCTTTATTATTTTATTTTATTTTTTTGTCTTAAACCAGTTTATTCCTCCAGAAGCTTTTGTACCTTGTGTGTCCGAATATAATGAAATAAAACTATTATCTTTTTTATTAATTAAATGATCAGCAAAGTCAAACAAAGTCTGGTCCAGAAACCACCGGCGGTCTAAACAGCACTTAAATTCAGGGTGTTTCTCTAATTTTCGTTATATGTTAAAACTTTTTTTTTTTTTTTTTTTAGTGCAGTTTTTACTGATAAGATTTTTTTTTATTGGGGAAAATAAAAGCCGTGATATTTATAACGCGTTATTGCTACACTAATAATTCTATCGATAACAATTACGTTCTAAATTAAAAGTAGTGTTACTAATTCCAAACTATAATAAATTACAATATTATAATAATAATAATAATAATAATATGTCTTGAGTTTCACACGGAAATGTTTGTTGATAGATAGTTAGCATGCTAGCATACCACATTAGAGTAAATAAGCAGCTGTCAGTATAGCATTGTAGCGTTAGCTTGCTATCACCACAACCGGTAAAACTCAATCCTAACGCTATCTGGGTGCTAATTTTAGCTTGCTAGCTAACTACGGATCAGAGTCTCAGCCCCCGGTTAGCTACCACATAGCATCATTTTTTTTTTTTTTATCTCTGAGCTTCTTATGTAATAAAAATCTCACCTCAGTCTCTCCTTCCTCCAGACTCCGGAGACTCCATACCACCAAACCCTGGATTAAAAGGATTGTTAAAGCGGCAGCGATGGCGAGTTTGTATCGACGGAGCAGTTTTTGTACACGAGTGCTCGCCACCATTTTTTCTCCCCGTGGTTTACATTTAGAAGTGAATCGTGTTGTCCGAATGAGTCGCTCACTGAATCGAACATGATTCTGACTCATCTGATCCAAGGGGCGGTTTTTGTGATACGACACGAATGTATTAAAAAGAAAACCAGAAGTAAACTGAGCTGGCAAAGTACATTTTTATTGTTACCTACATTAAAATTCACCAGTCTATAATCGTAAACAGCAAACTAAGTGAATTTGCTTCAAATAAATTGTTCTCTAAGAGCATATTGTTTGTATTTATTAATATTAAATCTGAATGATTTTGTAATGTGAATGAGGGAAGTGGTAGCTCAGTGGTTAAGGTGTTGGACTGATTCCCAGCACCACCAAGCCACCACTGCTGGGCCCCTGAGCAAGGCCCTTAACCCCTAATTACTCTGTTGTATAACAGAGATCAATGTAAGTCGTTCTGCATTTATTTTAAAACCCATATTAAGTACTGACACTTCAACCGCTTCATCCTGGTCAGTGCAATGTTAGTCTCAGCCTCAGACGTCACACCTACAAACTGCTGGCTGAACATCTGATGCATATGACACACTTACCTGGAGTTTGAAAGTCGTCCTCTGATTGGTTGAAATGTTACAGGATTTCCAGGTGACGTGTGCCGCATTGTTTAACGGTCCGCCTGGAAACAATCCAAAGCCGACTGATTAAGAAAGTAAGCTGCTGTGTTTAATGAGCATTAATCGGGATCAATTAAATGCTGGATTCTTAAACAGTTTGCAAGGTTTATGGTACAGACTGTTTAAAAGACATTTAAGAGGGTTTGCTTGTGGCACTTGGTGACGCTTCCAATACATGACACGGCACAAACAAAACCTGTCAGTCATACGTCTTCTTGGGCGGGCCTTAGCTATTTAAAACAGCCAAGGTTCCCTGAACCTTAAGCCATCAGTCTGATGGTCTGGCTATGAGAGACTAGTGCCATGGTGGACCTAATACTAGTATTTAACACATGTTAACGTTTACATGAACAAATACACCTAGGAAACTTTTTACACATCTAGCGGCATGGTTTTACAGAGATGGGTTGTCTATCCAAATCTTGACACAAACCATAACCCGATCTCAGGATAAAAAACAGTGTGCTTCTCAGCTGGTGGTGGTAGATTGGTAGATCCCCAAACCTTTATTACCATACCAAGTTTACATATTTTTACATATTCATGGATATTTTGTTAAATCGTGGTTACTCGAATTCCTCTTCTCTCTCACTGCTCCTACACTCCTTCGATCTGTCCAGACTTCCACTTCTTTTTTTCTATTATTTGTATAAGCCAACCACTTCCTTGCTTCTCTTTTCTTATCCATAGACCTCCTCTGCCCTCTATCTTCTAAACCTAGCAAAGTCTTCTCCCTCTTCTTTTTGGCTGTCAGATTAAGAACAAGATCTTCGATCTTCGTACCGCTTTTTCCTTTCCAAGTTCTCATGCAATGTCTGGGCTCCTTTTTTTTAATCCATAATCTTCGAAACCATCTCACATCCATCTTGTGTATCATTAATGACTCTGCCAATGTACTGATTGCATTCAATACGAAAAGACTTATCCATCCTAAAAAGACACCCTCTGAATACCCCAGACATCATCACCTATTACTGATGTATCACTTCTCTAGATTAAAAGAGAGTACAGTACAATAACTGACAACCTCAGTGCAGAACTGACCAGTTACGGCTTGTTAATGAATAACAGGGTAACACAAAGACAGTTTGTATCAAAGACAGCAAATGTTTATGTTTATAAATGCTTTATTTTTTCACCCAAAATAACCTCCATGATTCTATCATGGCTTAATAGAGAAACTGCTTTTGTGGTCATTATTGAAAAGCATCCCGCGGTGAGACCAGCCGAGTTATCATTATCCTCTGCCTTTTCATCACACCCGCAGCAATCATCACACCCGTTCAGGCTGATCAGCTTCATTACTTATTACTTAGTTAACTTCTGGCCAGCTACTAAAATCTCTAAAAAACATTTGATTCATTGTTAATCAAGCATTGTTTTTACAATTTACAGGCATAAAAACAGGAACAGATATTTAAGAAAGACGTATCTTTCATTACTGATTAACGACATTTAATAATATAATATGTTCAATGATCCTGATTTTGTGTTTATTTGTGCTGGAACAGATTAAAACATCCACATATCCACAAAATCCACATCATAACCATCTGATGTCATTTAAATCTTTCCCTTTTTTTGTCTACAGACTTTTATAATATAATATAACTATTTATCTCGGTTACTATATTAATACTGTTGCCAGCTTCACTGTAGTATAGTAATGTTGTCTCTGGTCATCCAGTCTGGAGGGGTGGATTTGGACCACCAAGATGGGATGAAAAACTTCAGTGATATCAGGCTACAAACCGTTCTTTAAAACATTCTTGTTAGTTCTTTAAAGTTCTTGATAGTTATTATACGTTCTTGTGATGTTGAAAAAAATGTTTTTGGAACGACTTGATAAACTTTTTTTTTTTTTTTTTATAAGAGAAAAAGTTCTCAAAACAACATCATAAAATAAATTTATACCAACATCACCAACGCTTTTTTGGGTGTGGAATATTTCAATTCAGGTTCTCAAATCCCCAAAATATAACATATAACATTCTAACAATATACATTTGTTAGCCTAAAGTATTACACTTCTACTTAAAAGCAGTATTTTTTTCCTTTTTGTGTGTTTTTTGTTCTTAAGATCTTTTGGTTCCTGACGCACGAGGACGCGCGTCAGTTGTAAATCATCTTGTAAATCACTTTACGCCTAAGAAAATTTTCTAACAACCCTTTTCGTGGAAAAAAATGAGCTTGTGGTTGGGTCGAAGGTGAGTGAATACACACACACACACACACACACACACACTTTTTTTCTCCAGCTATATTAGACTGACGCCGCGCTTTATTTGGCTGCCAACAGGCGGCCTGCTTAAAAGCGTGGGCTTCTCCACATCTCCAGGACAACCGCTAAACGCTAGCGGAATTTCTCCAGCAATGGAGCTCCACTGATCCCGAGAGAAAAGTTTCCATCTTTCCTAAAAAGACTTCACATCTTCGAAAGCCGCACATCTTCTTTACCACTTTCCTGCTTCCGTTTAGGCGACGTCACGGGTTAAAAACCCCAGACCGGAGAAGAGTCGCGCAGATTCATGACGCGCAGCTTCACCACCGCTTCAGACAGCGTGTAGATGGATGGAGAAGCAGAAGGGGAAGTTTAACTGCTCTGAGTTTCTGTGATGAAACAGCTTGATCGAAGTTAAAGGAACTCTAACTGATCAGAGATGGTCACCTTAGCTTCTCTTAACTTTTCCTCAACCTCCCCGACCACCACCACCACCACGACTGTTTCCCCGGCTGATCAGCTCTCAGCCATTATGATTGCATGTAAGTAAAACTTGGGTATGGTTTTTTTGTTCAAATTGTGGTGATTTATTTATTAATAATTATTTCAAACAAAATCATTCAAAGAAAAAAAATCCTTTCTTTGTCACTGTTATAACATGTAGAATCCTGTGTGGTTCTTTAAGTGGGGTCTCAGGGAACTTTAATGCATACCAGAGGGTTAGTCATAGTTGTTACTGTCTAAACAATAACATGATGATTATTAAAATATTTATTAATATGTTCTTATTGGATGAACTTAACAAGTCAGCAAACAAATAATATTAATCTGGACTAAATGCATGCATTCATAAATAAAAAAGAAATATATTTTATATCTGTTTATTAAGTTTAATAAGCTCTCTATAGAGTATGTTCTGTCAATAATAACCGTACATCAAGAACACCGTAAATAATAAAACTTTAGGCTACAAATCATACCAATGTCAAAAAAGTACAGTTTTAGTTGTGTAACAATTTCATATTAAATTTAATGTTGTAGTTTACACGATTACATAATCAGGACAATGATTTGATGTCTATTTTCACGCATGTGTATTAGGGGTGATTTGATGGATTAATTTGATTGATTTTTAAACGCGCTCTAATGATGACATGGTACATTCCGGTGTCCTTATTTTAGAGAGCATTTAAAAATCAGTCGCATTAATGCAGTGCCACTTTAATTACCTTTAAGACTGAAGGTACATCAGTTGTTGTTGTTTTGTTTTTTTTTAAATTAAAGGTAGTCGCACAAGCAACATGTTAAAGCTAAACTGGATGTACCTTTAATGATGACATGGTACATTCCGGTGTCCTTATTTTAAAGGTACATCTAGTGTAGCTTTAACATGTTGCTTGTGCAACTACCTTTAATTAAAAAACAAAACAAAAACTGATGTATCTTCAGTCTTAAAGGAACACATACTTACATAGATACTGTAGTTACCGAAATGATGAACGGCGGATAACACAGCGATCAATAGCACCTTTAACACTTTATTTTTCTCTTCACAGTATCTTGTCTGGTGGTGTTTGTTCTGATTATTCTGCTGGGGTCTCTCATGTACCGTAAAGAGGCATTCTGCTGTAAAACCCGGTCTTATCATGACTCACATGCTGACCTGGTAAGACTCGCTGTTTCCTGCTAACAATCCTAAAACCACAGCTCAGCCTTATCGTGAGAATTTTTGTGAAAGAATATTGTATCTTGGCAGATTTCTCAGAAGCTCCATTTTGCTGCTAACATCGAGATATCTCCATTTTGCAGAGACATCCCCGAGTTGTTGCTAGGAACTATTCCAAAAGGAGAAGTTCAGGAATGTTAGATATGATCCTCCAAATATTGCTAACGTTATAACTGTTATTATTAATTATTTTTCGGAAATATTTATTACATACAACTGCTTCAAAAAAAAAAAAAAATCACACTCGGCCATAAAACTTAGACATGAAATTGCTTTAGTTTATTCTTCCTTTTGGATAGAAAATGTTCACTAAGAGGACGTTTTCACTGGGTGCAGTCTAATTTATATTTGCAATACAAATGAGACTCGTTCATGGAACTGCTTGGACTGTTCCTATTCCTGACTGATTAACGCAACAAGCCAATAGAAGGGCATGGGTTATAGTGACTTTATTTTTAGTATGTTGTGGGGCAGTTTCAGACTCCTTTTTTCTTTATGTAGAAAAATGTCTGTCTATCTATCTATCTATCTATCTATCTATCTATCTATCTGTCTGTCTGTCTGTCTGTCCTGTCTCTGTCTGTCTTCTGTGTCTCTATCTGTCTGTCTGTCTGTCTGTCTATCTATAGTCTGTCTATCTCCTGTATCTCTGTCTATCTATTTGTCTGTCTGTCTTATCTTATCTATAGCTATCTCCTGTATATCTAACTTCTATCTATTTATCTATCTGTCTGTCTGTCTGTCTGTCTGTCTGCGTCTATCTATAGCTATCTACTGTATGTCTAACTTCTATCTATTTGTCTGTCTGTCTGTCTGTCTGTCTGTCTATCTATCTATCTATCTATCTGTCTCTATCTATCTATAGCTATCTCCTGTATATCTAACTTCTATCTATTTGTCTGTCTGTCTGTCTGTCTATCTATCTATCTATCTATCTATCTATCTATCTGTCTGTCTGTCTGTCTGTCTGTCTGTCTGTCTATCTGTCTATCTGTCCACCTTTATCTATAGCTTTCTGTCTGTCTGCTGTCTGTCGATCTGACCCTTCCACCTTTAGGGGGGGATTTAGTCTCTTAAACTACCAAAATGTTATGGAAAGTATAAGTTTTTGCGTCATAACCCTTGCCTAGAAGTTGAACCGTTTGCTCTGCATGTTAGCCAGAGCTGGAAGACGATGACAAGAAAATCATTTTTATAAAATATGAACGTGTAGGTTATAGAAAGTATAATGTGTACAGTGATTACGTTAATTTGCCATCTTAAATTAACTACCCATTTACCGAGCCCAGCACATGGCGAGGTAATATATAGTGAGAAGAACGACTTCTTCATACTGTAGTAATAATAATCAACTTCTTTTTTGCATTCAGCAAACTAACTGCAATACTGGTTGATAATAATAATGCGACGGTGAGTACTGATAGTGAGGGCTAAAGGTGAAATCTCGAACCGCCCTAGTCAAACTGTGAATTTTTCTATTAGACTCCGGAGGTCAGTTCAGCATAAATTCTACAAAAACGATTTACATTAAAGTTGTTTGTTTTCCATACGACTCTTGATCTAATCATTGTGATCTAACCGTCAGAATTCACACACACACACACACACACACACACACACTGAAGTGTGTTTAATAAAACTAGCATCACACATTGCAGTGGAATTGGTGTGGCAATGTTTATTTCAAGTGAGAAAGTGATACGTGTCATGTGATAGTTCTACAAATAGAAGTTTCAACTAAACAGGACAGAACAGTTTGATTGTTCCCAAAGCCTGATTGACCCACAGTTCACTGCATCCTGGCAAACTTTACACAGTAATCAGATACCTGAGCTCGTGAAGCCTTTCTGCTCTCGGATATATCTATCTATCTATCTATCTATCTATCTATCTATCTATCTATCTATCTATCTATCTATCTATCGTATATCTAACTTTTATCTATCTATCTATCGTATATCTAACTTTTATCTATTTATCTTTCATATATCTAACTTTTATCTATCTATCTATCTATCTATCTATCTATCTATCTATCTATCGTATATCTAACTTTTATCTATCTATCTATCTATCTATCTATCTATCTATCTATCTATCTATCTATCTATCTATCTATCTATCTATCTATCTATCTATCTATCTATCTATCTATCTATCATATATCTAACTTTTATCTATCTATCTATCTATCTATCTATCTATCTATCTATCTATCTATCTATCTATCTATCTATCTATCTATCTATCTATCTACTGTATATCTAACTTTTATCTATTTGTTTGTCTATCTATCTATCTATCTATCTATCTATCTATCTATCTATCTATCTATCTATCTATCTATCTATCTATCTATCTATCTATCTATCTGTCTATCTATCTATCTATCTATCTATCTATCTATCTATCTGTGTCTATCTATAGCTATCTACTGTATACCTTACTTCTATCTGTCTGTCTATTTTTTAATCTCTTTTTCCAACCTTATGTCGTTGTTTAGAACAGTTCCTTTAATTTGTCGAATAGTCTACCTTTCTTTCAGTTCTTTCTTGCTTTCTTTCTTTCTTTCTTTCAAGAATATGAAGAATTTCTTTAAAAAAAGACAATTGTATCGTTTTGTTCACAGAAGGCACTGAGAGGAAACAGCTCACAGATCACATTTAGATGCCGGCTTTTACCTGGTCTTGTCGGACAGGATGTGTGCCCCTTTCCTGCAGTCCGCAGTTTAGCAATAACATCTTCAGCACCTCCTCTTCCTGCTTAGTGTTAATCTCATGCAACTCCAGGAGGAACTTAAAGCTTATCTTAGTAGACCAGAGACAGACTTGCCTTAATCTCAGTCAAACTCAAAGGAAACACATGGCCACCTCCTTCTATGTTTGGCTCTACTATGAACAGCCAGATGCAAGTTTGGCATGTCGGGAAGATTCAGAGTTTACCTTTGGAACCTCTTTTGTCATGACATTATGAAACAAATAGGAAATGGCTACCAAATACCAATGATGACCCCATCGTATGCTGGTTCATAATGCTGTAAAGACAAGCTGAAAGGTTGAGATTTTTGGAACCAAACATTTATTATATGTGATTTTTATTATAATTGACAGAAAGCTCTTTTTCTGGGTGATAGGAGGGATTTTTGAAGACAAAAATCTCGCTCTGAAAAAGCCTAAAGAGATTGTCCCCATCTTGATTTTACACGCTTGTGCTTTTTCACACTGCCTGAATTAGAGCGCTGAACAAAAGGACGTCACTCTTTTTTCCCCATCAAAACAGACTAAGACTCTTGAAAGTGGGAACCAATGAAGGAAAGTAACCCCTGACCCTGCTTTTACCAAACGCGTCTCTCTTAGTACTGCTTGGGGGAGCAGTAAGAAAGGTCGTGGCACGTCATAGCAAATGACGTCACTGTTGACGGCAGTGTTGTGATGCAGCTCATTATGTGTTTTAATGGACTTTGGAGCAGCCACGACCACCCCGAGAGCAAGACAGCCAATGATATACGAGAAGGAAGAGATGCATGAGAAACGACTTTGATTTGGGTGATGTACGATGCTATGAAACATCCTCGTTCAGCGGTACCTGCTGGATAAACAAGCAAGAAACAGTGCAAAGCCTTTGAAAGGCTAGTCCAAGTGTCCTGGATGACAGTGTGACGCTGCATTGTCTCTGGAAACAAAGCCTCCCATTTAGAGGTTGGGTAATCACCTAATGTCCGGCTGAGACAGAAGAAGAATCCCCCAGCATCACAGAGCGGTGGCCAGCCCTTAACACATTTAGCATGGGGGCGGGTGGTTGCAAGGAAGTCGCTTGGTGGTCCAGTCACTATAATTTACGACTGACTGGAGGTCCTTAATAGGTCTCAGTGACAAGATGAAGAAAAGGACATGAATTTACAGCCATCATTCGTACATGTACTATATAAATATATATAATGAGTATCTAAATATCCTGTTTTAATCTTATTTAGTAAATAATTAATTGGTCCAGAGTCAAAAATAAAGTTTTTAGCGATCGTGTTTTTTGTAAGACTGTATGAAAATTATCTCCATGTCGCACTGTAGGACTGTAATTTAGTTTTATTTCTTGTTGTACAGTCCACCGGATTTGTTGTACAGTCCCCCCGGTGGTTTGTTGTTGTTGCGCTAATTGCGTCATTAGGTTCAATGCTCCTTTTGGTTCTTGTTGTAGGAGACATGTCACTTTGCATGTAAGTGTCTGGAATCTTTTGAGACTGACAGAAGTTTATTAGACAAAAGAAAAAAAAAACCTGATCGTTAATCGGCTGTCGGTGACTAGTGATTAAAGAGAAATGATTTTAGCATAGGGCTAAAGGAATCCTTTAGGAATTCAAAAGTCAGACAGTGTAAGCTTGGCTTTATACAGCACTCTGATGACCTAATGACCACTGACGTCTGCGAAGACATCTGGCATGAATGTCTATAATTTACCGATTAAAGAAACTTCGCTACGAATACATTAGCGACGATGAGCCTTGTCTAATGTTTGCCCGTGTTCTTTGCAGGAGCCTTCATCTCAGCACTACAGCAGCAGACAGACTTTGGTCAGTTCACCTTGCACTGATTTACCCCCAAACTTCGAAGGCTTCGATAACATAAATCCACAGGTAAACCTTCTTAAACACTGACACGTTTTTTTATTTAGTTAGCATTTTACTATTGTTGCATTTGCGGCCTTTTTGTAATAAAAAAATGTTTCTCTATCAGAACGGGCAGCTGTTTTACGTGGGCATGACCAGTACATACTGCCTCCCACCTATGGACCCATCCATGCCTCATCTGCCCTCCTATGAAAGCGTGCGTAAGAAGGACAGACAACGGCAGATTCACATGATGATTGCAGACCGCTTTGGTCTAAATGGTCCTGTGACAGAGACAGTAGAGGTGAGACTCTTTGTTTTTATATATACTGTTATTATCTTATATTATATATATATATATATATATTTATTATATATACTTAATTATATTATATATATACACACATATATAATGCTGCTGCAAATGTAAATATATATATTTTTTTTCCTTGAAGTTTAGTAGTAGCCCATTTGTGTTTTGTAGCAGAAAATTAGGCACAAGTTTATACCCCCCCCCCCCAATATATATATATATATATATATATATATATATATATATATATATATATTATATATATATATATATACTATTTCTTTATTTGCCTCTGGGTGGATTATTAGTAATGGAATCACTGGAGTTTGTGGCCCTGCGTTGACCCAGAATTATCGCTGCTATCCATCTGCTCTGTAATTGGACTAAATGATAATGGATGTTGTTGGAGGGAATTCTTCTTATTTCTGTCTGCGCTGTTATGACGCAGACGCCAGCAGCTGCTCACCTGCTCGGTTGCCATGGCGTTCATTTCATTTCAGTAGTCTTTGATGTCAGGTTTGCGGAGCGCTCTATGACAGGGGAGTTCCATACGAACTAATGGAGGGGAAATAAAGGCCTGTCAAACACAGTGAAGGCTGAAAAGTAAACAGCAGAATAGAATGTGGTTTTATTGTCCTTTTCTATACTCCTTTCTTTGACCCTGTCAGTAGGTGGAACAGTCCGCCCCCTCATTTCATCACTTTCGGAATGTTCCCCTTCTTCCACGGTGGGGGGGGATATAAACTTGTGCCTAATTTTCTGCTACAAAACACAAAGGGCTACTACTAAACTTCAAGGGAAAAAAAAAAAAGTCCTACATGTAAAGGGGAAATAAAAATAAAAAAGGTGTCATAAAGGAGCTTAAAGGTTACCTAAAATCACTACGCAAATGCTTTAAACACATTTCACTGCAGAAACATCGCTGCAATAATAAATGGCAGACACGGAATAATATACAGAAACCAGGGTCCGAAAATTACCATGGCATCATTGGTATTATTATTTTTTTTTCGTATTATTGTGGTTGAGTTGTATAGAGATGAGGTCGGAAGTCTCATCGGAAGCCCTTAGACGGGACTAGTTTCACAGGCAGACGTTAATAAAACAGACAGAAAAATTACCTGCTGTTTTTCTTCTAGGAAATCGAATCCCATCTGAATGCGAACGACTGTAATTGCTAACATTTTTTTTTTTTTTATTCCAAAACTCTTTTTCTTGTGTATTTTGGTCAACGTAAACTACCGTACAATCCCTTGCTAGCACGCCAGTATTCAGGTTTCTGCACATGAGATTTAACGGATATAAATGGCAAAAATTTGGTGTGACTTTAAACATTCATTACAGATTTAATCTCACTTTTACTACTATAGAAAAAAAACCTCTGGAAAGAACTTGTACAAGTTGTTGGAACATAGATGTGGGGATATGTTTATTACCTGTCGGACCCTTCCCTGTGACCCGCTCCAGTTGTTGATTACATCACCAGGGTGACCAAGGACATCCCACTCTGCCATAAAGAAGTTCCAGCATAAGGACTTATGATTTAAGTTGCTCACACCGACAGTGTAACCACATAATTCCTGCTACCTGTTTTTCACCCAAATGAGGACGGGTTCTCTGTTGAGTCCGGTTCCTCTCAAGGTTTCTTCCTATTTCCATCTCAGGGAATTTTTCCTTGCCACCGTCGCCTCCGGCTTGCTCATCAGGGACAAACTCATTTCTGTTTTTTTTTTTTTTTCATCTTATAATTTCTTTGATTGGGTAAAGCTGCATTGTGACAATCACCGTTGTAAAAAGCGCTAAACAAGTAAAATTGAATTGGATTGAATTGAATTATTCTATTTTTAAATGATTAGTGAGGTTGGGTAAAAAAAAAATGTCCCTATTCTGGTTTATTTCAAAAATGTCCAGTGGGGTTGAGGTCAGAGCTCTGTGAAGAACCCCTGTGTTTTTTATGTACGTGTATATACATATATATACACACACACCACACACATTATACAAGTTAACCAGTTTTGCCATGTTTGTATCTTACAGAATCCACCCACGTACGAGGAGAGCGTTCGTCAATCTCTTCAAGCAATCCAGAACCCAGAGCCAAATCCAAACCCTATACCTCTTTCTGTCTCCAACCTGAACCTCACCAACACCAACCATAACAACACATCGTCATCGGTGATGCCACAAGACGTTATATCTCAACCTATCGATGCCTTGCCTCAATACGAGGAAACACCTCACTATACTACCTCACCGGAGAGTAATAACGACCCTCGACCCAGGGACTCGGAATAATGAACACGACTTCAACTGTTCTCTGATGCTAACGGACAACAGATAAACCGTGCGTGATGTTAGAATCAACTTTCGGGGTGGAACATAGCAATATTTCGGATTAAGCCGGTGCACCTCAGAGGCCAAAGCAGTGCAAAAAGGGAATTAAAGCCTTTCCACAAATACTTTAACACTAATACAAAAGCCACAAAAGAAAAGTATTCAGACAGCTAGGGCTTTGTTTATCAGTGACTCCTGGCACAACATCATGAAAAACAGAGGATTTGACTGCAGAGTGACAATGTAGACACACACAAAAAGCTAAATTACAAAGGCCGCCCTTTATTTCATCTGCAATTAATGTGACTACGATTTCTCAGGTAACTTTGTAGATATATAAATATACACATGATGATTTTTTTTAACTCCTTTCTTCATGGTGGTTGTAACATCTGCTGACACTACACACTGCACTATTGTATTGTACTTATTTCAAAAAGCACGACTGAAGCCATGTAAAAAAATATCATGAAGTCATGTTATAACATGTTATAGGGTTAAGGTAGCTTCGGAACAGAAGTGGAGATTTATATTCGAAAGCATTTCCAAAGAAAAATGTCCTCTATTGGCAATGCAATTAAAGCATAAGCTGTTCTGGGGAATTGCCATTAAATGGAATTTAAATCCCATCACTGAGCCAATCAACGACATCATTAAGAGATGATGTATATGTGAACACTGTTGATGATTTAGAATCTGTCACACTATCAAACTCTTTTCTTCTCTTATTTTGTCTGACTTTTTTTTTTTTTTTTTTTTTTGCATTTCACAAATTTGACCTTATTTGCAATTCAATTCTTGCAGAATTTGCTTGGTAGCCAGCCGAGCGCCATCTTTCCCAACTGAAGGTGTTGGATGTGCTAGAAAGGTTTTTCTATTGTGATTATAACATAGAGATTAATATTCCAAGTATATTAATGTCATACAATCACTAATTAAATACAGTGGAAGAAGTAATGTAATAATTCCTGCCTTCCGGTTCTTGCTGGTTTACTTTGTTCCTGCTTAGCGCTGCTCTATAAATCTATTTAGGCATTTATAGAGGCTGTAGCTCTGAAAATGCAGAGTCAACCTTTGTTAAATTGCGTCTCCTGGCGGACGTGTGCTAAATCAAACACTGTCCGTAAGTCTCTGGACATAATGCATGAATTCTTTAATAACATTTTTCAAGAACTTTCCAGAACTACGAATGCTCTTAAAGGCCTCTATTGTTCTATAGTGTTCTTATGACAGACAGGCAGCAACGTGTCAGCAACTCCTATTAAAGGCAGCACAGCTGTTGTTCGCCCTCGGGGGGAAAGTCGCCGCAGTGTCAACGTCGTGTCACTGTGGCCCAAATAAAGATGCTGGGAAAGTAACAGTTGGGTGATCTTTTAAACAATTGTCCTCAGTGGGACTCGACACTTCAGGTCATCGATCCTCTAGAACATGGCCAATTATAATGAGGCACCATGGGGAGAGTCTACTCAGCACTGATATTCCACTGCCTCATTAGTGTTTCGCTGGAGAGGTGTGAAATATACCATAAGACTCAAGCGGCTGTTGATAAACCTGACAAATGTTGCTAAAGAGATTAGATGTTCTAATCTAATCCGTCACCATCTATTTTATCTTTGTTAGATCTTTTTCTTATCCCGAAAAATAGATGAATAAAATAGTAAATAATAAACCAAAACCTTGTCATCAGAAATAAAAAAAAACACCAATATATAATATTATTTATAATAATATAAGAAAATAATACAGTCTGGCAAGAAACAGTACGTCTGTGACCACCTGACTGAAATATTTACGCCACAACATTTAAAAAAAAGTCAGATATTAACTAATTGTTTATTAATTAATTACACTTAATTATTTATGTAATGGTTTAATCAATCAATTATGTGACAGCAGTCCAATGTATAAAATCATGCAGATGCAATTAAGAACAAATTACAAGAAGAAGTAAAAATTTACCAAATCAACATTCTGAATGTTTTTTTTTTTGTTTTTTTTTAAATACCATTAATTAATTAATAATTAATTAATTAATTAATTAATTAATATCAATCGTTTATTAATCTTTATTGCTGATCATGTGCTTTTCTTCAATTTGTTAATGGTTACTTTCAGAAATGTGTTACTTTAAAATTCACCATGTCACAAAGCAAAAGTTCTGAGTTCATTAAGTTCCCAGTAACTGGATTAATGCAAGAAAAATGTAAAAGACACTCTGGTCAACATGGACTCTAGAAAATGGTCCCAGTTTTTCAGGAAATTTCAAGAACAGCGACCCAATCAGAACTAACAATTATAACCACCACCAAACGGATGTACATCAGGATGAACAGTAACATGTAAAAAAAATAATAATAATGTATTAATTTTGTCTTGTTGCAAATCAGGTTTATAAAATTACCAACAATATCCAAAAGCAAGAAAAAGAACGCAATAAAACGTTAAACTGAATTAAAACACGGAAACCAGTGGACATAAGCGTGGGTCGGAAACTAGAGAGCATAGAGATCATAGGAACACTTGGTGTGTAGACTGGCTGAAAATACTGTGTGATATTATGCTAATCACGTTAGCATTTGAATCTAATACCTAAAAGTACATTAAAAGGAGGGGGAGCTCAATACTCGGGTGAGGGTTCCCTCTGGTGGCCAGCTGATGATGGTGCAGTAATGCTTACATTACCCAACTCTCTATAAATCCCCCCCCCCTGGGACACCTGCCTTGTCTGGGGGCTGGGCGTGGTAAGAATTGGGGCTAGTTGCTTGCATTCTGGCCACCGGTATGCATTGTAAACCAGCTCCAGGGTGCATCGGCAAACCAGGTGGCCAGAACAAAGAGAGACAAATGAACCCAATCAATGACTCGTTCATGGGTCGTCCAGGGGAAATACTGTTTATCACAGGGGCAGAATGGAGGTGAAGGGTCCCCATATTTTTTTTTTTTAACCTCTCCATTATGTCCCACTAAATGGGACCCAAACCAAGATGTGTGTTATTAACCATGTAAATGCATTTAATTAGCCAAAGTCTCCTTGGCATAATAAACATTTTTTATCGACAGACTAATTAATGTAAAATATATAATTCTTTTCAAATAAACAGTCACGTGTGGTGTGAAGCCTTAAGAAAATTTAGTCATTCATCTTCTATACCTGCTTATGCCCTAATTCGGGTTCACATACGGGATCTGCTGGAGTCTATCCCAGCCGTCTCTAAAAGGGTAAAAGGCAAGGGTGGGGGGACACCCTGGACAGGTCGCCAGTCCATCACAGGGTCTCACATACACACACACACACACACACACACACACGAACTCCTATTGTTAATTTAGAATCAGCAGTTAACCTAACATACATGTTTTTGGATGCAAGAATGCAGGGGCAACATGCAAACTTCACACAGAAAGACCCCTGCCTGGGAATCGAACCCAGACCTTCTTGCCCTGAGGCAATAGTGCTAAGAGCACCTGTTTTTGTTCTATTATCTATGTAAATGCATTTGATTAGCCAAAGTCTCATTTGCATAAATAAACATATTTTTATCGACAGATTAATTAATGTAAAATATATAATTGTTATTTAAATACTATAGTCACGTGTAGTGTCGTGCATTAAAAATTGCCAGGAAAAAAAAATTAACGAGGAAAAAAATTAATAAATAAATAATCACGTGTTCATGACGTAAATCCAACTTTGTCGTGGTTACTGAAACCGGAAGTCCCTGAATCATTCACGCCATCCAAAATGTTTCTCTGAGACCTGCGCCGGCGCACTACATCCCATGGCTCCTGTGCACTATGTAGTGCACTCCGCTTTCAGTAGGCAGTTATCTGAAACCCGGACGTGGTAAAGTAACGGAGGTCTGTGAATGTAAACAAGGTCAGTATATTCATTGCGGCGTGTTTGGTGGTCAGGTGCAGCTTCCTGTCTGTGGTCTTCTTTCCTACTCAGCACATATTTTCCAAAGTCTTAACATCTTGGCAGGTACGTGTTTTAGTCTAAATAAAAGGACAAAAAAAATGCAAAGGCAAAAATGACTTTGCATTGTTTTATTTTTTTTGTTATTGAGTATAGCAGTGCTTATTGATGATTGATTTCTAATAGTATGCAAAGTAACGGTGTTAAATAATTGTCAAATAAATAAATAAATACGTGAATAAAAGTGTTGCAATGTCAGTTCAAGGTTGTCTTCAGTCTCCGTGTAGGTAACGTTAGTGAGTGGCGCAGTGTCTGCGTCCTGACCGCATCCCTGCCTGCAAAACCCTGCAGCAGTTTGGGAATTCTAAAGCCTAAACAGTGAATTAACATTAAATATCAGTTCAGCTGTAAATATTGCACTCATGCACTTAAGCTGTAAATATTGCAATTAATATTTTGCATTTTTATCTTGCATATTCTAACGTGCGATGCGTAATAATCAACCAGCCAAATAAAAAGAACCTGATTTTAGTCGATATAAAGGGAAAAAAATGCCTCCTAATAATACCAAGCACTTTATTTTATCATGTGCAATCGTATAAAAATGAATTCTTTTTATATTTTGCTCATTTTTTGAAATAAAGCACCACCATTTAAGGTCAAATATTCAATCAGTACAAAATCCTGCATTTGATTCATCAAAGTTTTAGCATCCCGTCCCCAATTCCAATAAAAAAAACACCACCACGATGATTAAAAACTGATGCATCTTTTTTTGAGAGAGTGGAAATATGAGAGAATAATTACTTGATTAATAATATAATATAAAACTAAGTGAAACTATAGACATTTACAGCCTTAGATTAAAGAGATGTTGCTGAGTTTATATTCTGCAGAATGCCGTGCTGGCTCAGCTGTACCCGATGACACCACGGTTTGCAGCCTCTTTTCTCTGCATTATGTCTTTCCACGTCTTCGGATCAGTTAATTACACAAAAGGACGTCAAAGACACGCGCTCGTAGCTCTGCACCACTTTACACGCATGATTGCGAGTCAAATTCTTACACTGGTCCATTTTAAAAATGTGTTAGGGGGATGGCGAGACCGACGGTAACTTCCCAGACAGATTAAATGAAAGGTGGTGTTATTAAGTGCTATTAAGAGTATTATTCATGTCATGCATAAGCTAGTGTCCTGTGCTGTAGAGTTGTGTGTAATCCGACTCCCAGGGGAACTTTTCTTCCGCTCTGCGAACAGCGTTAGGATCTACTAGTTTGCAGTATCTTTAAAGGAAGTGAGGTTTTTCATTTAAGGCACAGCAATATGACCAAAAAAATAATAAATGATGATAGCCGTCGCACAGCATCACATGGGTTTCATGTTGAGTAAAGGATCTTTTCTTCTTCGTTTTTTTTTCTCCCCACAAACTATTAGATTTGTCTATCGCTCCTAAGAACAAACTGCCCACTTTTTTGTTGCAAGCTGCAGGATTGCACCTCTACGGTGGCATGTACTCATGTTGCACTCGAGGACTAGGACATATAGAAATGGTGCCGTGAGACATCCTCGAATTTCACAGGGTCTGTCTAAAATGTAACATTCCATGCTATGTTCTAATCATCCTATACTATTCTTGTACAGTTCTCATCTTACAAGTTTTCATCTTATTGTCATGTGCATAAAGAGTGCTTTAAGCATCTATATACAATGAAATTCTCATGCTACAGGTGCACACACCTACCAGGACATGGTGCATAATGGCCAATGAAGTGAATGGTCAAAACCTATTATTATTATTATAATAAAACCTAGTCATTATCAGCGGTTATCGTAATTCTACCTTATTTCTGTTTCTGTTCTTTCACCCCATTGAATTGCGTGTATTACTTATAGTTCTGGGTACAAGCTGAGCATTAATTAGGGCTCAGAGCATCTAGAGGGTTATTTTTTCCCTCATTTTGACGGCTCTGCTCATTTAGATATATTTTAAATATTTTAGAACTTTGGTATTAAACAACTCATTAGTGTGTAAAACTTTCTGATTGCCAAGTGACCCGATTCAGATTTGTTCCTCTTATATAGCACATTTCGGCTACGATCCAGCAAAAATGCACATAAATTCCGATCATTTCAGAATGCTTGAAGGTCCTATATTTATACGTACATATTTCATGTGGAAATAAATTGTGTATATAGATATATAAAAATAGGTTGACATTTTAAACAATCTGGCAACTTTTCAAGCCCTTTAAAACGGATAAATCATGACTTTTGGTATTGTGTGAACTTATTCTGCATCTGTGTGTTTATTTACTTATTTGTAACCTCATTTTTTATGATGACTAAGAATACATGGATATTATGGTCCAATCAGGCATGTTTATAGAGGGGGAGGGGCGGGGAAAGAATATGATTTTTTAAAATTATTATTTTTTTATTTATTGCTAAAACTTTACATAATTCTTTTTTTGAACATTGGACAGTACCAACTGAAAATCTGATGATCATCGGCATAATATGCAAAACAGTCCTGGGATTTTTATCCAATCAGCACAAAATCAATGTCAAACTTCTAGGAAGAAAGGAACACTGAATTTCGATTAAAATGTTATATGCTAATATGTATTCCTAATATAGATGCTACACAGAAATTAATTCTAAGGAGGCAGAGCTGATTTACTGTTACTTCACTGTAATTCATGACTGGTCCTGAGGAGATACAAAATATTAAACTGCAATGCAAAGTGATCTTAAGTGGAATTATAAGGCTGGTCAAGCAATAATTTAGTTGGGATCATCTAAAAATAATCCATTATTAGTGGTTAAGGTGCTGGACTGCTACCAGAAAGACCAGGATTTGATTTCCAGCACCACCAAGACCCCACTGTGGGTCCCTGAGCAAGACCCTTAACCCCCACTTGCTCAGTTGTATAAAGAGATAAATGGATAAGAGCGTAAGAACTGGGGTTAAAAACTGGCCACTAGAGGCAAAATTTAAGCGCTTGGACTTGGTCTCATTTTATCGCTTTGTACGCTATTGCAAAAAAAGTTGCCACTATAGTGCCGCATCTTAGGCTTATATCCATATCTGTTCACATTTACTGAAGCCATATCTCCATAATGCTTTTCATACTAATGTAGGATACAAAACGTAACCTGCTAATTTTATAACATGCAGCCCAAAAATGGAGGCTATAACATAAATACATGCTGTTTAGGTCCAAAAATGTAGGTTGCAGCCTCTTCTAATAGGTTTCCTATAAATAACCAGATCAGACCGTTACTAATTAACATTAATCCGTTTTATTCACTTTTTTAGATATTAAACAATTTTTTTTTAATTAAAAGTTGCAGTTTTTAAAATATGGTAAGATGATAAAACCCATAATAATCACCCATAATAATTGTTTTGGTGATGCTTTGTAGATCCCGTTTCTGTGAAAATGTTTTCTGTCAATGATGGAGAAAAAAACAATGTCCTTGAGCTAAATAATTATTAATAATTAAAAGTCAATTAGTCCTTTAATGACCTGTTTTCTATTGTCCTCTTTTTTTTTTCCAGTGAAACACCGGTAAGTCATTATGAAATGCAAATAATACAGAAAAGAGTCATTAAAAATTAGCAGGTTTCATCTAAGAATCCGAAATTTCAGTCTTAAAGGGTTGGAAATATTTTGCCTTGTAATAAAGTTCTAACCACTGCATTACCTTAGCAGTAGTAATGACTTCTTAATCTGCATCGCTATCCTGTGCCTATATAATAACCGAGTTCAATCACTTTTAGGGGATTTCAGTGCACACCAGTCAAGATGATACACTGTCTCCAGTTCCTCATCGAGCCAGCCAAGAACTTCACAGTCAAGCTTAAGGTGAAGCTAAAGCGTTTTTTCTTCTCTTTCTAAAACTGCCTTACTGTAATATTATAATAAATTCGACATGCTTCACATTTCGCGCATAATTCCTTAAAGTTGTCAAAGTCTACAATAGAATCAAGGTCTTGATGGTATGACCTATAGCAAAAATGATCATTAGACAATAGCGTATGCCTTAAGAAGAAATTTATAGCATGCTTTTCCAATCTTATGAAGAAAAATGGTCCCCGAAATGTGCGTCAATTAGGATAAATTGTTCTTTTTTTCTTTATAGAGGGTCCTAGTTACGTAGTTCACTCGCTGTAAATATAAAAGGCTGAGAGGGAAAAAGGATGAGTTGCATTATAACGAGTCTCCGAAACTTTATCCTTATAAATCATCTAATAAATTTCCTAATCCTTTCCAAGATCAAAGTTTAAATAATACTTTGGACTCTTATTTGTGTATTCTGCGCCTACAGGATACTCGCAAGAAGGCGAAAGATGAGAAGAGAGAGCCTCTGGACGAGAGCCAAGAATTTATCGTGAACCTGGCCAAAGATCTAAGCAGAGTCTGCCAGGTGAAACAACATCGATAACCTAATGATGTTTACTTTGGTCAAAGATTTAAATGCGTATAGAGAATAAAATTGATCAGAGGAAGCAGTTATTAATGCCTTCCTGTCTCTGGTTTAACGTAGATGTCTGAGGTGCTGGAGCAGATCACCAGCTGTGAGGATGTTTGGCCTACATTGTCGTGTAGGGCTTTTATTCTAGAATGGGCATCACTGCTGGAGAGCAAGGTAGAGGATTACAAACCACCCACTGATATAAATATTATATCAGGAGATGTTTTGTGTCTATATTTTTACTTATTCTATATCTATACTCTATAGCTAAAGGTTTGTGATCATCTGACCACCTGTTCTAAAAATCTCCACTATTCTGCGAGGATTTTCCAAGGTGGATTTTGTGTTTAGAACGTTCATAAGTTTAAAAGGCACAGATGCAATTATGGTTTCAGGTTTTTTTTTTGCACAGGGTTTGTTTGGGTTGGGGTCAGAGCTCTGATTATCACCCTCGTCTGCTTATAGAGCTCGTTTGGGCACAGGGGTATTGTCATGCTGGAATAGGTTTGGAAAATTGTTCTCCACATTCTATGCAATCATCCACACTTTGTTCCTACAAAATAGGGATAGGGCTGTATTCCTGCCCCTGGCGTGCACATTAGAAATAAACCCCTTTTTAAAATTCTGTGCTGAATTTGTGTATTTCTGTAAAAAATGGGATGGGGTAGGTATCTGATCTTAAAACGGAACGTGTGAATGCCCTCTGAAACGCATTTGAGATTAGGCTTGCACTGATACCATTTTTTAAAGACTGAGTACGAGTAACAATACTTTTTTCCTGCTACTCACCGATACCTGTAACTTTTTGGGACGTGGGAATATTTGTATGGCTCTCGGTTTGATTGCCGAGTACTACTAATGTTACTGTGCTCACTTTTCATTAAATTGCTTGTATTATACGCGCTCGTTTTTTTTTTTTATACCTCTTTATATTTTTGCGTAACCAAATTTGTGCATTAAAAATTCTGACATCGGTCTTTAGCATCGGAGTGTTTTTACAAAGTTACATGACCTCAGTATGGGGCCTGATACCCTTATTCGTCGTATCAGTGCATCCCCATAATACATGATCTAACTAGTTTGTTTTAGGCTCCTTAACTCGTTAAACTAGTTCTTGCAAACGTATCAATTATGAGAAATGTGTGCTCTGGCAGAAAAGGCCGCTGCAGGGTGACGGCTGGCCAGAGAAGAGTGACTGGAAGGAGCTGGCTCTAAACAGCGAGCAGGATCTAGAGAGTGCGAAAAGGCTCATCATGACCTGGATCAAGGACCTAAGGGCCCAGCCGGAGGTAAGGCTGAATGAACAGCAAGGCTTAAAACTCACTGCATCTCACTTCCATTCCAACAAAGCCCTTCAGTGCACTGTTGTGGTGCAGTACCTGCAGGTCAGTAGACACACTCTTTTGCTCTCTGTAGCAGAGCGTGTGGCCTGGTGAAAAGGTAGTAATGGTGCTGGAGGATGTGGAGAAACAGTGGCGCCGAGGCCGTGTTCCAACTCTGCAGACAGCTGTGGAGCTGGTTTTCTGGACTCTGATGTCAAAGGAGCTGGACAAGGTGAGAAACCTGCATCAAAAGACTTCCAGGGTGTTAAGCTCTGTAAGACTGCATGGGTTTGAAAGGAGTTTTTGATTAAAGTGTGTGTATTGCAGGAGACTATTCCACAGCAGTGGCTTATCTGGAAGCAAAAGAGCCAGAAAATTGGTAAGATCTATAATTCCCCCCCCAGGTTTCAAGATATATAACCTATATATATAAAGCATATATAATTTAAACTTTGTTGTTGCGATATTAATAGTTGTTAAGGTAATTAAACAGAGATGCTCTTAGTAAATGAAGTGTCCAAAATATATGGAGTGAGCAAGTAGGGAGCAAATATAGGACAGAGGTTTTATTGTGCAGTAATAACTATATACTGCGTTGCCAGATTAAAGATTAATGATCTCCAGACTAACTATAGAATAAAACCCACCCATTATCTTTTGGTCTGACGTGATTAGGGCGGGAATTTGTTTAATCTGGCAACGCTGTGAGCACTCTCTTCTACCGTTCATTAATGGACACGCCCTTTACTGCCTAAATCTGTTGCCAGATTTAGCACGTTTCCGCCAACTTAGCTTCTTTTGATTACGTCAGACTAGAAGAAAATGCGTTAATAAACATTTGGGTTGATTTTTAATACATTACGCATTTTGGGCTGGTATTTTTTTGTAATACGTGGCAATTACGCTGTAGTTGGGTTGGAGATCTGGATTACGGTGGATTAACATACACAGTGATTAGTCCATGTGATTTAACCCCCGTTAAATTTCTTTTCAATAACTACATTCGAATTCCTCAACTCTGCCATGAACTGCAAAAGATAAACGAGAAATTCTTCGTTTCTGTTCTGAAATGCGACATGTTCCGTATCTTTTGCTTGTAGTGATCAGGTGAGCATTCCTGTAGTCTGACACCTAAAACTGAAAAGCTCACGAGGAGCTTTTTTTTGACCTTCAGTCTCCTGATCAGAATATTGGTGTCAATACAAGTTCTCTGTCTATCCTAAACATGACAAAGTGCATACTTTGTAGCCTAAACAAAATTTTTATACTAATATTATATTTCTTCTATTTATTCTGTTAGCTATGTGCTGTATAAAACTGCGGGAGTGTCAAATCATCATCATCAAATCAATCATTTATTTCAACGCATCAGTGCTCTTTGTACTTTAGTGATTGCCGTTGACGTTTACACGTCACTCCGCTATCATTCTTTAGCTTTGTATAATTTATGGCAGCAGGAAACGCAACTAATCACTATTAAGTTGTATTATTTGCAAATGCACTAATAAATATAAATCTAATAATTTTCCTTTTATGTCCAGGTGCTACTCCTTACATTCCTCAGATTGGTAAGTATGCAATACTACACTTTTAGAATATCTCGATGCTACACTAATACATACAGTGACGAATTTGTTAAAATAATCCAAACGAGTGTTACTGTTCAATATAAAGGTAGAATAATGGAGGTATAAGAGAAAAACCGGCATTGTTTACAGTTGCTTATGCAAACATGGTTAAGTAAATCCTATTTAGAAACAGGTAAGAGTAATTGTTGTAGTGGACAGATGTAGTGCAGTTTTTTATAGTTGTTGCAGTAATACAAAAGCCTACCAGTGACTTACGACAATAAATCACTGCATGTGTGGACGCAGTCTTCTGAATGTGGTTGATGTACAAAAGCTAAGAGATCATTTTTTCCTCCCCTGATGCATTAGTGTGGGACTGGATCTGCGATGCTGCAGGTTAGTTATCAGAATGTACATTATGTGTGTGTGTGTGTGTGTGTTTATATATATATGTAAACTGATAAGTATGACAAAATGAAATGACTTGTACAAGCACGTCTACCACAGTGGAGGTGACCCTGGACCTGGACACGGCAAACCCGGATCTGCTGATTTCGGGTGACAAGAAGCGCATGCGCTGCGGCTTTGAGCGCCAAGATGTTCCCAATTACCACCAGCGCTTCGACGGCTGGTGGTGCACAGTGGGCACAGAGGGCTTCGGCATGGGGCGCCGTTACTGGGAAGTAAACGTGGGAGAGAGGGACTGGAGGTTGGGTGTGGCTAAAGAGTCAGCACTACGTAAGGGCTTCAAGTCGCTTAACACCAACACAGGTTACCTGACCCTGCGGCTGGAGCGGGGTGCGGAGCTGAAGGCTCTTACTGTGCCTTTTACAACGCTCCCAGATTCTCTCATCCCTCGCAGGGTGGGAGTCTACCTGGATTATGAGCACGGCCAGCTGTCCTTTTATGACGCTGAGCGACACGCGCACATTTACACGTACAATGAGCGCTTCAACGAGAAGCTCTTTCCCCTCTTTGGCACGGTGGAGATCGTCAGCGACCTGGTGATCAGATCCCCTGGGGAAAGGGGTAACTGCTTGTGTCTGTGGGGCTGAAGGTCCTCAATCCAAACCTGAGCCAAAATTTTCTAAATTATTAGCACCCATCGTCACCACAATATTTAAGGGATGGGTAACTTAGTGAATGAGAGAAATCTTTTGCTCCAATACGCTCTGTAAAGCTCTAACCACTCAGTAAACAGTCTGTTGTTACTGATGCTGCCGCTTCTGTTGTACCTGCTGTAATACTACCTGCACCTTATTAGAAAGCAATCTACGCACTTTCATGATTATGTATCTGTGATCTGTGAGATAGTATTCCTGAAATAAAAATGCACCTTCTGTGAATTAGAAGTCTAAATAAACTTACTTATGCTCAAGCAACTTTCTGGTGTGCTGATTACTCGAAATCTCAAGACTCCGGGGTGATGAGCTCGGGTTTAAAACGTTCGTGTGTCTTAAGGGTTTCCTCCAAGTACCTCTAAGTTCGATTTTTTATAACAATTTTGGGTTTATATTACACTTCGTTTATGATCCAGAATTGAAATATTAATTTACAGTGACATGTCCACCTCTATCTAGTCCAAGACCAGGTCTAAATGTCAGACACAGCGATGCTAAAGACGGCTATTCTTCTATTCTAAGACGAATATTAATGTGTGGCAGCACGGTGGCTTATTGGTTAGCACTGTTGCCTCACAGCAGGTTCGATTCCCGGCCAGGGGGTCTTTCTGTGTGGAGTTTTCATGTTCTGCATGTTTCGGTGTGGAGTTTGCTTGCGTGGGTTTACTCCGGGTACTCCGGTTTCCACAGTCCAAAAAACATGTATGTTGGGTTGATTGGTGATTCTAAATTGCCCATAGGAGTGAGTGTGTGTATGTGTGGCCCTGCGATGGACTGGCGACCTGTCCAGGGTATACCCCTCCTGCCCTTTGCCCTTGCAGAGGCGGCTGGGATGGGCTCCAGCAGATCCCCGTGACCCCGAATTAGGGAATAAGCGGGTATAGAAAATGAATGAATGAATATTAATGTGGAAAGTAACACTAAGATCCAATTAGGACATTTTATTTAGGGGTAGAGAAATTTTACTAGTCTCATAAGCTTTTTTTTTTAAGAGAGACCAAAACAGACATTGAATACAGCAACATGATAAAGGACATCTCAAAAGTAATGAGGACATTAGAAATTAGACATTATTTTATTTTACGGAGACTGCATTTGGGAAAAGATGGAGGGGAAAAACTTAATGGGAACAGCCTATGCAGTTGTAATATGTTTATTATAATAAAGTGAAGAGTTTATCATCAGAAGCAGTGTGTGTGTGTGTGTGTGTGTGTATGTATTTGGTGTATTTCTGAT
>VCAZ01000022.1:3613194-3913194 GCA_005784505.1 Bagarius yarrelli
TAATACCCAATAATAATATTTAATATAATACTATATATTGTAATTTTTCATATATTCATATTGTACCTTTGACTCGATTATTAGCTCCGCCTTCTACCAGCAGATGGGAGAGGAAGCGTGCACATGACTTGAAGAGGTCCTACGGCAAAAAGAATAATCCCGAGTCCTTTTCTGGCCCTTAAATAAAGACATTTAGAGGAAAAGACACAGATACTCACCTTTGTAGCAAACTTGCCCTTTTTGTAAAAAGGATCCAGGATTTTCACGACAATATCAGCTGCTTCTTTCAGAGTCACAGGCTGGAGCGACACGTGACTGGCATCATTGTCTGCCACCATTTTCCTCTCTTGGACCACAGGGTCAAAGGTCACTCGGCGTCTAGTGTCCAGCGAACGGTTGTGTTTGACGTGGGGTTGATGGTGTGAATTTATGTCCTCACAGTGCTTTCAGATAAGACAAATATACACTGTTAGCTTAACACACACTGACTTTTAACTTTAAATATTACAAAAAGTGATCTGTTGGAATGTAACAATACATATATACATACATATTTTTATAGAAATATACATTTTTTATATATTTATAATGAATAAAAGGGTCCAGCCCTCGGGTTTGGCCAAAAAATTGAATTAGGCCCGCATTGCGAAAAAGTTTGGACATCAAGGCATTATAGTTTATGTTGGTTTAATGTTAACATTATGCTCACCAACATATAAAGGCTTTTGTCCTAGTAAATAAACTACAAAAGAGAAAAAAAAAACTCAGGTTGGCCTCCACTCTGTTTTTTTTTTTTGTTTTTTTTTACCTTTTCTGTTTGTGCCTCTGCACCAGACTGTGACTTCATCCTATAGTGAAATTGTGGAGAGGAGAAATTAACCCACTAAAAACATTCCAGACAGTTTCTATGTGATGGAAATCAGCAAAAAAGAAAAGAACGAAGGGGTGGGGGTGGGGGGTTGGGGTGGGGCTAATGTGATCAGACCTTTCAGTCTCTGGCATTGTCCTTTCCTCAAAGCACTGCGTGACCTCTTCAGTCTTTTGTGGCTCGACCACTGTAGCGCACACGTCCATGGAAACCTCATTCAGAGTCTGGTCCTCCACAGGCCCTGCAGTCATTTCATTGGTTTCCATATCCATGTAACAGTCCTGATGATTCTCAGTGTTCTTGGTAACGTGGTTGTGTAGAGTTTCCATAAAGACACAAGCTTCCTCGGATTCCAAAACTGTTGCATTGCCATTCGTTTGATCATCCATCACCTTTTTTCCAAAATACTGAGAAATACAGTGCGAGTTCTTGGCCGCCTCTGCAAGTTTCTGCTGTTTCTTGCTCAGAGCTTTGCCTGATCTCTTGCTGGGGCTGCTGGTGGATGAGGAAACGGATTGAGATGTTTTGTTTCTCTTCGCCTCAGGCTTTTCTTCCTGCTCCTCTTCATTATGAGCAGCTTCTTGAGACAGAGGCGTTGCTGTTTGAGTCTCGTTGGAAGACTCTAGAAACTCGGATGCGGCCTGGAGAAGGGTGGAGAAGCCACGGAATCCTGCACCGACTCGCTTTCGCTTTAGCTACAAACACACAGAGAGAGAGAGAGAGAGAGAGAGAGAGAGTCTTGTCTTGTCTTAGTATATCTCATTGGATCCCGTTAATACTATACATGTATTGCTGTTTATGTATCGCCTTCTTATTAAACAGCTACTAATAATTTCAATTAATCTCCAGTTTGTTAATTTAATAATTGACTGTACTACTGACTCTAATAACCACCTAATGTTGACTGCCATGAACTTATTATTTAAAAGATATCTAAATATTCAAATTTACTACTAGAACTCTGTATTCGCTCCACTGGCAAATTCGACTGATCACATGTTTTAATTATAAAAAACGATTTATTATTTTATTACTGCAAGCATAACAAGTAGGATAAACAACCAGTTATGACATCATTGGCTTTCCACAAATATTCTTCAGAATAAATAAGAAAAGCTTCAAATGTAAAGACTAATTTCACCTATTAACCTGTTAAGGTTACGCAAACGGCGTGTGAGGTTATCTCACACTGAAATTCAACAATTTCCTGGTTAAAAATAAATAATTATTTGGCATAATTAATTAAAGAGGTGTAATAACTGGCATGTCACTGAGGTAAAAGTGAAATAAAACATATAATGTTCCATTACAGGAGTATAATTATTATATTTTATATATAATTTATAATATATAAAGTGGTTGTAGAGCTCGGCCATTCCGTTTTTTTTAATTAAAATCACCATTTACCAGATTTTTCACGTCTCCCTCTATTATCCTTTATATATTCTCTATTGTAATATTTAAGGCTTAAACAATTTCTCTACAATACCTAACTGCAATAAAAAAAAAAACAAACATGAAACCAAACACTCCAAAAAAGTCTTACCGAATAGATCTGGGAGGCTGATGTGAAGCCAGGCTGATCTTCAGCCACACATGAGGAGGAAGAGTTGGAGAAGGAGGCTGCTTCATTCGTACTGGAGCTGCAGGCTTCTGCATCCTTGTCTGCAGGTGGCGCTAAAACGTCACCGTCGCCTTTCTTAAGCTCTGCTACCTTAAGTGTAGATTATATGATAAGGTTTTTTTTACTTAATAATCAGTAAAAGATTAAATATTATTAGCGTTCGTCTGTCTTTACAAACCGTTTGATGCCACAAAGCTGGTTTAAAAGCCCCACAGGAGGCAAAGATGTCTTTCAAGTAAGCTCATTAAATATGTGTGTGTGTGTGTGTGTGTGTTTGCTTATTTACACATTATGAGTTATAGATTCTTTTTTATGCCTTGTAATACTTTTATTATGTTTGTAAACTCATGAGCTCACCTGTATAATAACAGTTAACATAATTAAAAGATTATATTAATTAAAAGATTATAAAATTAAGATTTTGGCTCACTCTCTTAAGAACTGCGGCCTTGTACAGGTTTGCGGATTTGCAGGAACGAAACACTTCGTGTTCTATTTTCGCCGCCATGGAAATTGGGTCAGAGCTGTAGAGGAAGTCCGAAACAGGAAGTGGAATGAATGATAAGGAAAAATTTACACAATGCATTTCAAAGTTACCTGTGATTAAATCTGGTGGTATATAAAACTATTAAAAAAAAAACACTTGAAGCTACACTATATGGACAAAAGTATTTAGACATTTGAACATGTAAGTTGGAACATCCTATTACAGAATTAGTCTCACTTTTACTCTTTTAATAGCCTCCATATATAACTGACTGAAATATTCCTATTTCACCCTGGTAGTCATGGTGAGTTCAGGCATACAGTAATGGTTTCTCTGGCAGTGTTTTGAGTCTCTACCAATAGATAGATTGAATCTGATTTATAAAATTCCAAAAAAAATGTATCAAAAAGTTTTGAGACTCACCAACAGATGGCAGCACAATAAAACTATTCTAAGTGTACAATACTCCCTGCTGCTTTTTATTTATTTATTTTTTTATAAGTATGTTGGGTCTATGGTGCAGATTGTGTTTCAATCCATCCCAAAGATGTTTAGTTGTGTTGAGGTCGGAAAATAAAAGTTCTTTAACAACAACGATAACACAACATACACAGAGGCATGGTCATGATGGAATAGTGCGTGGGTCTCTTCGTTTTCAGTGAAGGAATAATGTAATGCTAAAACATACAAATCCATTCGGACAACTTTGCTGCAACGGTCGTTCAAAATGAAATTCTATTACTGAAATATTTTAAATGTGATATTAAATGTTATTGTTAGATTAATTTGGACTTTTCAGACATCACAGACACCCTGTTATAAAGGAGAATAAATACTACCTGTTGGACTGATCTTTTGTGCCACTGTGGTTGGTCAGAGATGCCTGAAGAAGAGACAGACAGTGCTCTCGTGCCTGACACACACACACACACACGCACACACACACACACACACACACACACACACACACACACACACACACACACACACGCACAAGTTTTGACATGAGTTAAAGAAAACCTTTCAAATTCATCTAAAGTTCATTTTGTAAAGCTTTAATATTTCAGTATATTTAAATATTTCTAGATGGTACAAGGCAAAATGCAACACACAAGTCTGCCACTAGGAGGTGTTATTGTAACTTTGAGGCCGGTACTTGTTTTCTTTTACTTTAATGTTTATCGGTGGTATAAATAATACTGCATTGTAGGTGATTTTAGTGATCATTTAGGTTTATATTGTTTATAAAAAAAAATAAGAATTAAATTTCAGTAACAGATTTATATAACTACAACATGTAATACTGTGTTTTGTTTTCTATTTGCTGGGATGTAGGTTTACATTTACATCATTCAAAAAAGCCCTCATCCAGGAAAAAAAAAAAAATACATTCATCTTATTTACACAACTGATCTTTTGGTGGTGGTGAGGCGGCAGAGGATGGCGGTGTTTGGTAAGGGTCTTTTAAATCTGCCGCAGTGGCACGTTGGTAGTACTGAGACTTTTAACTTACAGAGTAGTCCAACATTAGAGTTCTATTTAAACATAAGCGCAAACTTGAGTGCGTTTGTTTCTCCAACAACTTCTGGCAAAATGAGTGACAGCAACAGTTGATGCCTTTATGTGGGTGTGTCCACTGCAGCAACAGCCAATCGGAATGGAGGCATTAAAGTACTCCGAATCCATCACAGAGCGCCCACAGTACTACTGCATCTCGCATATAATGTGAAAAAGCAGTCAGGAGATTTTTATTTGACACACAAGACTCCTTTAAGGGCTTTCTAGACTTAAGAGCACTTTCAGACTGGTAGTTTTAGATTTTTACAGATAATATTCCGAATAAAAAGTTGTGAAAATGTGAAAGCTGTCAAGGAGACCTGGGAGCACAATGCTGTACTGAACCCGAGACGTCCTGTAGGAGGTAGTGTGAGTTCAGTTGCACTGGAACTTTGCCCAAGATTCCTCTGAATGTGAACTCATATAATATAATATATATTATTATAATAATTTTATTTTAAATATAAAATAAAAAAAACATGTGCATGTGTTTTAGCTTGGGATGCATGATATAAAAAATTTGAAAACTGACACCGATAACTTATAATTAAGTCCGTCTCATAGCTGATCCCGATACAGTTCATACTTTTATATTCTACTACATTTATTAGGAGCTTTCGCTTAACTTTAATATCAAACATTAATCCTGACCTAATGAAAAAATGTAATTGAATTTAGGTTAAAAACATGAATAATATCACGTTTGTGGTTGAAACGAAACACCTGCCAGCTGTATGAGGAAGCATGCCAAATATCAACCAGCCCAATGCTTTTATTTCCAGTCTGAAGTGATCAAAAATAGTCTAATTAGGCCAAAACTTAACCAATCTGGCAACCCTGAGCAGGAACCCACCCAATCTAGCAACACTGGGTGTTAAACCACTCAATCTGGCGAAACTGGCGGCAGTCACTTGCACTCAGAAAGCGGATAAACTGGACGGATTGATTTACCAGCAACATCTATTTATCGGATTTCTTTTATTTATCGGAACAATTAAAATGATGTCATTTTCGCCCGATAATTTATCAGTCCGATAATTATTGTGCATTCCTAGTTTTAGCCGATGACGACGGCATTTATTTTCACAACACACACGTGCCGCCAGTATAATAATGAAACGAAGTGCTGCGTTTTTTAAAAAAAATAAAAAGTTTCGTGATGATGCAAATGCTTAGAGGGAATAATGGCAAATAAACACTGAAGGGTTACTCACACAACATACTGTTGGCAAATCATACTACTCAAGTATGTACTACATTTAAGTAAGCACGTCCTTCCCGACTGTTAAAAAAGGATGTTATATGTAAAATGTTTACAGGTATAAAGGAACTTGAATGATTTTAAACGAGTGCAATTTAACAATGTTTTTTTTTTTTTTTTCTTTAAGCACTTAAAGCACATGAAAAGTGCCGTATCTTCCGCGGCATTATGGGATGGTAAAGTGTCTATCGTGTGCATATTTCAAAATCCGGGCCATAGTATTGGGTCATCCGGGAACTTTTTGCATATGTAAATTGGCATACTAAAGATTCGGACATACTACTCATCTTGCATACTCAGTTTCGCCTACTATATGGTAGGGTTTCGGACGAACCTTTGGTTTTGATTCCGGTTTGTCTTTTTATAAAATGCTGGAAAAAAATATAAAAATCTAAGTGACTTGCAGTATAAAGTGAAACCCTGCTGCTGTCTGCGGTGGCGGGCCGAGACAGACATCTGTAGGATAATGTGTTCAGTGAATGTGACTGCAGAGGCATCACCTTTACTGTGAGTCTTGGGATTCTCTGACTGTTCGCCTCCATCAATGGACAGTCAGGGTCTGGATGGGAAAAATAAATAAACACAGTGTGTGTGTCCATGACAAAAAAACCAAAAAAACTAAGCAGTCATACACGTTCTGAGATTAAACTGTGTTAATCGCACTCTGGTTCTGCCTTCAAAATTAGCAACAAAGCTAATCCACACTATATTTTTGTAGCCCACGTCGTTACTTACAGCCAACCAAAAACGGGAAACTGTTTGGTTCTGCGTTTTGATTAGTCGGGGCTTTTTATACCTCTCCTTCAAACTTCACCTCAGACTGCTTTTATCAAATCATAAATTGTACAAAAGAAAATAAACACAATGTATACCGCTGCCTTTACCAAATTTTATTTGGGTGGGCAAGACAGATGTTTGGGTCGACTCAGCCCAACCCTGCCCATGCCCAGAGCCGGCTCTGGTGCACGCTTAACTTTGACGCACTTATGCGGGGTGTGCTGTAAAATGTCCGCTAACAGTTGGCCATATATCGTATACCCTTCTTCGTAAAAAGAAAAGAAAAGTAACAGCTGTCCTGCAGACCTGTGCTGCCTCGATAACATGCTGGGTTATTAGAATGTTGGTCACACAATGTTTCTGAAACAATGGTGGAAAATGGTAGGAAAAAAACAGTTTGTAAATTGTGGTAACCTTAAATATAAAGATCCTTTTAGAATTTCACAAAAAAAAATAGGGCAATGTTTTGGAACCAAACAGCTCCTAGTAGCAAACTAAATAATGTATTAGCTCGGTTTCTCCAGGATTACACAATGTCCCATAATGGCTTAATGGAATTTGTATTATTTAAAACACAGGGTGTGTGTGTGTGTGTGTATTTTATCAACACTGAAATCCTTAAAAAAAAACTAACCTGGTGAAGCAAATGTCTCTTTTGGCCCTGATCCCTGCAAGTGAAAAAAAAACACACTAAATATATAAACAGAGGAAGATGATACAGGAAATCCTGTTTATATATATATATAATATATATATATATATATATATATATATATATATATATAGATCTATATATATATATATATATATTATATATACATATATATCATATCATACTTTACTTGTACTAATTTTATTGGCTTTTTGTCAACTAGGACAAATTTCATTTGGTGCGGGAAACAGTAGGCTACATTATCTGAATGTCTCACTTAAATAGACAAACAGCTGGAAAACAGATGTGTGTTTGTGGGACAGAAAAGAGAAAAAAAAGTGAGCGAGAGAGAGAGAGAGAGAGAGAGATGTTGTTGATGGTTGTTGCCAGAAAACTCAAACAAATGCAAAGCCGCTGCACAGACATACTATTGAAACCCGTGTGCTGTTTCTTTGCAAGCACATTTAACATTTGTAGGACAGATGTACACAGCTCAAATTACCTTCCGTAGACCCATCTGTTTCCTGAACAGATCCCCAAACTCTTTCTTTCTTTTCTCAGAATCGTCTTCAGCGCCACCCTCCCACTCCTCATCGTGCCTGAACACACAAATACACATACAGTAGTACATCAGCTGCAGGGATAAATAGTTGCATGTACAAACGGACACACAAACACACACGTTTATAATTCCGGCATTTGGCAGACGTCCTTATCCAGAGCGACCTACATCTATCTTATTTGTCTTTTTTTAAGCTGTTACAGGTTAACGGACTTGCTCAGGGGTGAAGAAATCTAAAAGCATTAAAAGATTCAAATCCTTCTGAATCACTCGTTAAACAGATCCGAGACTCACAAGTCTTTGGATTCAGTGGGGATTCTGCCTGCTTAGGCCATGGACCTTCTACTTCCCTAGAATCCACGGAATCCTTGGACTCATAAATGTCACACACTGAATCCCTTGTTTTGCTACATGCTATTAGTCCGACGGGTCACATGAATCAGGTGAGAAAGTTCTCAAACAACTTATTCAGCTACTTGTTTCTAGCTAACAACTAATTAGAACAACAGAATGGTGTCCTTTTTATTTTTCCACGATGATGTTAGCAACAAGATATTTTAATACTGCAGGAAACTGAACCCATTTACTTCTTCTTTCTCCTAATTTGAATCCAATCACCCAAGCTTCAGAATTACACACAGAGTCTCTGTATATAGTGACTCTTTGTTCACAGAAAATTGTATGGTAGACGGTACCAGCCAAATAATTAGCAGATTCAATGTGATAGCTGGCATGATAAAACTTTTTTTGTAATGCGTGCCTGTGCAACGATCATACAATGAACATTTTCCACTATGGGAACGCACAAAGTACTTTGTTTTGTTCTCTTGTGAGGTTAACTGACTCCCCGACCGTTTAAAGCTAGGTACACCAACCCAGTCCTGGAGGGCCACGGTCCTGCAGGGACTTGCTTAATATACTTGAAATTTACAGGCAGGTGCGTCGGGACAAGTTGGCCCTCCAGGACCGAGTTTAGTGACTCCTGATTTAAAGATATGATGATCTTTAATTATTAAAACCGGTCATTCATTGCTAAACTGTTGTACTTTTACGGGCCCGCCTATATAGAAAAAAAACCCCATTTCTGCTTCAGTGTTTTAACCCTTGTTTAATCACAAACTGAAAAGTAAGAGTGCTGCCATACTGCTCCTACTACAAACGTTTTGCAGATAACATACATTTGCACTTAAATGTCCTTATTTAGGGCGAAATGTGTTAGCTGACCTCTCGAAGCCGTAGCCTTTCCTTCCTCCTTCGTAAAGTTCACTGTTGAAACCAAAAGGTCCCCTTCTCTCAGAGCTCTGTGCCGGTCCAGTTTTAGTGCTCAGAGCGGCGGCTCTTGCTAGTTGAGCACGAACAAGTTTAGGGTTCTGACAGAAGTCACAGGCGCCGGCGCAGTTTGGTGTCTGGTCCCCGAAAAACTTCGATATAGTGGCATGTCTGCATCTGGAGTAGCAGGGGGGAAATTTTTGTGGATTAGTCAGGTAGAAATGCATATTGTAGTGTTTTAGCATAACAAAAGTCTGGAAGGTGTCTACATAAAAAGTTTATTAGTGCAAATCAAATACTAAAAAAAGATTTCAAGTTAACTTGCTGTAATAGGTACACTAGGAATATTGTACTTGGGTGTAGCTGCAAGTGAACTATGTTAATACTTTTCATTTCAGTTTAAACTTTTACCTAAACTACAACTATAGTCCAGGAGAAATTATTTTTTATACAAATACCAGTTTAATACTTCTAGACTTTAAAGTAAACTTAGCCAAATAGCCAAGAAGTCATTATTTGTTACATATACATTGCTGCTTTTCTTCATATATTCCCTCTTAGAAGGTTGGGGTCATATTGCACAGGGTCGGCCATGATATGGAAACCCAGGAGCAGAGAGGTTTAAAGGTTTTTTAACAAATAGTGGCAGCTTGGAAATGATGGGACTTGAACCCCTATGCCAGTACTTAACAGATTTCCTTTGTACAGATTTTTAGTTTTGTATAAAATCTCTATTAAAACACTACAAATATACAAAGTATACTTTAATCTAATTTTGTTTTGCATATTTTTGATCAGCCCCCAGAAAGAAACTATAAGCATAATTGCTTATTTTTCTATTAAATAACCACCCTTACCACCACCAACACCGAAAAAAAGAACATTTAGTTATCTTCTAAAAGAGAAGATGGAGCCCAAAATATTTGTTATTTGTTAGACTGTTGAATAACCTTCTGCTAGCTGCAGTATTATCTAAGCCAGTAATAATGGCAAAGGTTTAACTCAAAGTCTAATTAGTTTAGCAACACAATGTTTATAAAAATGTTTTCTAATCTGGTATTTGGACATATTTGTTGACAGTCTAATGGTGCTCCAGGAAGTAAAACACAAGGAACCCTTTAAGAGTACACACTTTAGTTTTTGCTACAAACAGCACACATTTTAGCTTAACACATTTATACTCAACACAACACTGTGACTCACACATGCCAACCAAATGACTTGCTAATATTAGATTTAGCACTTAAGTGAAACTCTGGTCTGCCTGCACACGCTTTTAGACCTACACATAAAGAAAAAAACATTTCAAAACAAGAACATATCAATTTTTTTATTCCTAAATGCACTTTTTATATTTTACTCTCAATCTACAGAACAACAATCAAACCAGTCTGGCCAAAAAGTGGCATATTTTTTCAGAGAACTGCTGAGAGTCTGTAAAAATGCTTCATTCTGCTGAGATGCTTCTTGTACTCCTCACCAGTGACATGGTCAACCACAAAACTGTCTTGTCCATAATTATAAGTGTTGAAATTGAATTCACAGCATAACAGTGTTTTGCGTCCTGCGTGGAGGGTCGATCATATATCAGGTAGCTTAAATGATAAGACTTCCTGCAGGTGTCCCACAAGGCTCAGTACTTGCTCTCTTTCTGTTCTTTCTCTGTACTTGATTTATAGGTAAGATGTCCTTACACAGATCTTTATTAAAACTGGTATGTGGATGGTACTTAATTTTTTCTCGTTCTCAGCATGTCTGACTGAAATTTCAGCCTGAAAGGCAGCTCATTATTTTAAAAGAAATAACTGTAAAATGAGTTGCTGTTTATTCCAAGTGATTCGTGTCTGTGTCAGGATCTTAGGATCTTTCTGACCATTCATTAAATCAACTTTTCTCACCACACACAACTTTGGGGACGTCCCTCGTCCTATCACATTGCTAATTTGACACACAAATGCAGATTTCTCCTTAAAAAATAGTCGATGTCTATCCACACATGACTGTGTTCAGTGTCATAACCGTTAGCACTCGTTAATGGCGGTTCCGCCTCTGAGCATTTTTTTTACCCCTGAAAGCAGAGCTGCATGACTTGTTTTTTACCGTTTTCTATTAAATTCTCACACATCTCCACACTGTTACGCTCCCCTCACTGACAGAATTAGCATTACAACACTTAGGCTTATCTATAAAACCACTCATACCCTGCATTGTGTCACAACCTACCCCGTTCTTCTTATACTGCTTGACTGCTCCCATCATGTGTCAGGCCACAGGAAAAGGACAGTATTATTTTGTTATGGCACCTTGTTGGTTGTACGGACTTTTCTTACATATCCATATATGTGCTGTATCACGCTTGACTTTGTACTGATCTCAACTTTCTGAAATAGTTAATAAAAATACTTTGCCATGCTTTTACCTCAAACCTTCCTTAGTTTCTTCCGATAGCAAAGCATGAAGAAAGAATCAGGTTGTATTAATAGAGGCTTTAAAGCATTTCTGTAAATAACTACGGCTAATAACTCTTTACTTTCTTCTGCAATTAGTACAATAATTTTTTTACTCAAATTACTCAGCTATTGTCCAGCTGAGCTTCCCCGATTTTTTCTAACATTAATACAGCCTCCTGAACACTTCTTTAACATCAAATAGCAGAAAAACTCATTTTGTGTGTGTTTAAGGGGTTGCATTTTTGGGTCAATAGATCGCTACAATAAAAACACACAAAAATCAATATTGCATAAACCATATCTGTCGCTCTTTCTCTCTATCTCTTCTTTCTCTGTCGCTCGCTCGCTCGCCCCCTCCCTCGCCCACTAGCCCTCTCTCTCTCTCTCTTGCCCGGCCGCTCTCTCGCTTGTCTCTCTAACACACTAAGTCCCTTTCTTTCTTTCTTTCTCTCTCTATGTTTCTCTCCTTTTCCCTCATGCTCCAAACGTCTTTCCATAGTTCACACCAGAAGGTTTCGGGTTACACCAGTGTCTGTGACAGTTAGTAGGGGGACTCGGACTTAGCTCTCAATGAAAACAGCATGTGTACAGTAAACCTCACTGCGATCCCACAAAAGGCCTCTGTGTGCCTCGTCTATAAGACAACTTCAAGAACAAAGGCACTATTAAATAATCTAGTTAAGTAGTTGCATATTTCTGCACAGTTTCGTTGTTCACTTGTTGATTTCACAAAGAAAAAAAAAAACATTCACAGGGTGCGCTGGTGAAATTTCACAACAGTGTTCAGCTTCTTATAATAAAAACGAGTATTGCGGGTCATGAGTCATGGCAGAGGAAAGCCCGAGGCAAAAAAACTGAAAGTATGTGTGACAGTCTGTCAGGAAATCTTCAATTCATTTGCATTTTTTTACAAAATTTGGTCAAATTTTAATTTCTTAATTCTAAGAAATCTAACAAAAATACATTTCACAAAAACATCTCAAGTCTATCAGGCAAAACAACCAGAAACCATTCTCTTACACTGTCGGAATATTTTTTGAATTAGAGGTTAGAGGAAAGGGGGGTGGAAATGGAGAGTTTCCAGGGTGATCAGAGGGGAGGAGAAGTAGGCAGTCCTGCGGAGACAAAAGGGGGTGTGTGGGGGCGAGAGAGGTAAACAGAGAAAGAGACCGAGGACAAAACAGACAGAAAGACAGAGAGAAAGAGGCAGTCTCTGGTAGAGAGAATGTAAAGAAATCCGACGCTTAAGCAGGGGAAAAAAAAAAAAAAAAACAAGCCACATGCATGATCAGTAGTTAATCATTTACCGCAACTGGAAAAACAGCCTGCAATGAAAAAGTAGAGCGAGAGAAGACAACAAACTGGAAAGTAGAAGAAAAAAAAAAAAGGTTCTTTGGATTGAAGCAAGAATAACAAGCGAAACAAGACTGGATAGCAGTCAAAAAGCAGTGGAGGAGTTTAGGAGTCAGCCAGGCTGCTTGAGGAATTCCCAAATCAACAGTTTGCACTGGAGCGAACAAGTGGAAAAAGGGGCCAGCACATTTCTTTCCTCTCAGGTAAGACAGGATCCCTTGTTTTTATTTAATACTAAAACTGGTTAGGTCGGTTAATGCAACACTGGCATTACAAATTCAGCCACACCTAATTTACATATCAGAAAGATTTATCTTTAAATCAGCTTAAAGACAGGAAAAAAAAAAGAAAAGAAAAAAAAAAACGGAAGCAGAAAAGGCAAACAGCACTACATTCCTTTTACAAGCCAGATGACATTCAGACACCTGCCGCATGCCTTCCAAACAAGGAACGAGGCAGGAATTCGCTTCGCGACTCTAACAGTTAATCCTGTCCAACAGCGTTGCTGCGTTGGCTTTCAAACGCCAGTGAATAAGCATCTCTGTGCAAACAACAAACTAACTCGCTTAGGAATAACACAGGGTGTGCAAACAGAAATGCCAAAACAGTGCAGCCCAATCAGCTGACACACCTGTAACAATCAATTCTTAACGTTACCATTTAAACCGACGCGCTTTTACTTACAAAACAACGATTTCCATTAGGTTTACTGACTGACTACTTACACACTTGCATGCAGAAATTTAACTTACTTTCATACACAAAAATACATACTTACGTAGAAAAATTACTAAACATTTATGTATCAAATTCACTTACAGACTAAACTTTTTGTTATGTCTACTTATGCCTACTTTATTATGTCTACTTGTCTAACTAAATACTAGCCATACTAAAGTTTACAAACTTTACATATTATATTTACTTTATGTATTCTAATTCTTTATATCTCTCTCTCTCTCTCTCTCTCTCTCTCTCTCTCTCTCTCTCTATATATATAGATATAATGATATTATATAATATAGATATATATATATATATATATATATACTATATATTATATATATATATATATATATATATATATATATATATATATATATATATATATAACTATAGATATATATATATATAGATCTATATTGCCTATATATATATATATATATATATATATATATCTCTATATATATATATATATATATATATATATATATATATATAGAGAGAGAGAGAGAGAGAGAGAGAGAGACCTTAAACTATATATATATATATATATACACATGATCAGTTTCATATTTAAAGTTAAGGTCTATTGTGCATGTTGTAAAACTAAACCTATTTTTACTTACTGACTAATTATTATTAGTTTACTTACTGACCTTTATATACCATTTACACTTTACAATTACTAACCAACACTAATTATTGACATATTTTCATATTTAAAGTAAAGGTTTAGTATGCAAGCACTATATCAAATGTTTCCGTTATACATACATGCAGGCTAAAACTTTACATACTAAGCTACATTCGTAACCTTTAGCCACTTTAAAATGAAGACAAACTTACTTTTACGTATAACCTTAATGCTTATATATCAACAAACTAAACATACCTACTGCCTGCTAACTTCCACGCTAAAAATGTACACGCTATGCTACATGGTATGTAAAGCTATACATATTTAGTCGTCTTTTCTTTTTTATACTGTTTAGATTCATGCTAAATAAGTTTTCTCACTGAATTAGTTAGTTATTAGTTAATTATTAGTTTTACTTATATAAACATACTTTACATACTGTTTTACAGATGAAGCTTTAGCATACTGTTTTACAAACGCTTAACTTAAAAAAAAAAAGATTATATTTAACTTACAAGGCAACAAAACACATACTATATACCACTTTTACATCTATAAAGATATTTACATACTACATTAACAAAATAGTTATGTACAAATACAACTGCACTGTGACTACCTACAACTTAACATTCTATGATTGTACATTTTAGATCAAAAGCTGCAACTAGAGGCCTGTGGTCTTTAAAATTAAAAAGCTCCATGCCCCCATAGAGCCCTTTTTCCTCCATGCTGAGGCAGCCCCACCCAGTGATATCTGCCTTCACAGAACACACCCAACTCTCCACTACCACAAGTCCCAAAAAAAGCATGCTGAATGATAGGTCTAGACCAATTTAACCAGCAGGTTCACTTCTGCATCTAAAAGAAGTCTCATACAGAAAAGCCAACAAAGTGGATTTAGTCTGTTAAGAATCAGAGTAAGGACACATTTCGGGGTGTTATGCAGCGAGTGAGGGAGCAGAGTTAAGCCTGAATTACCACTAGGATCACTTCAGACTATTAATGACTGAATACTGTCTTCTTCCTACTGACAGCTGTGACCAGCAGAGAATATGGACGCCAAGCAGGAAGCACTTCATATCCTTCAGAACATCTGGACCAAGCTACAGACTCTACCTGAAGCAAACTCCATTGAGATAGGAGGCTTCCTTATTCTCCTCCTCTTCATTTGTAAGTGTCTTTTATATATATATATATATATATATATATAATATATATATATATATAGATATATATATATATATATATATATATATATATACACACATACACACACTATTTGGGGTGTGTAGTAAAGTATATAATAACAGAGGTAATTAATAGGTCGAAAATAATCAATTAATAACAGACAACAGTAAGAAAATAGTCACCGTTGCCTTGAAATTGCCTTATCAGTAAAAATGTCTTTGTATAAAAAGAGGACAAAAAACTAAGGTGCATTAAGTCCCAGTCCAGTTGAATTTTACATATTACATATATTACAAAACATTGTAATGTAATTCTAAATACACATATGTATATGCAAACACACTATATATAATATACATATACACACACACATACACACACACACACATACATATACACATACATACATACATACAGATACATATATATATATATATAAAACACACATCAGAAAAAGCATCAAAATTTGGTCTCTAAGTCATTTTGATGCTTTTTTCTGTCTAGTGTGTGTGTGTGTGTGCAAGTGATTTTTGTGTTGATGATGATTTTAAGGCACAGAAATGAAAGTCGGTTACGTCATGTTCACATGGCACGTATCTAATCTCGAGTAGCCTAATCAGCGCAAGACAATTATTGCCCAGCAACAGCACAAACAAATAGAAAGACTGCAAACCTTTTACTGACACTTTAAAACATTAAGACATCATAAAGACGTGCTTAAAGACAACTTGTTTACAGAACTCGACTGGCATAGAATCAGAATTACAATTGTGAAAAATACTGAGGGCAAAAATGCATTAGATTCCAGGATCACCAATTCCATAGTCATTTTATATTAAACAAAAAAAACCTAGTGTAACGTTTTATATTACATGTGCTGTGGATATTGTGAGACAAAACGTTAGCTGATTCTCCAATGCATCTAACAAAGAGGAAGTAAAATAGTAAACAGTATGTGTCATAGAGTATCTAGCCCCCCCGCCAGGGTAACAACAAGGCAAGGGTAGAAAATATTTTTTACATAAACATTCTATTTTTGAGAAAATATATTTAAGCTTTAAGAACCGAGTCATGCCAAGAATTTAGCCGAGTCTTTTCCAGAATTTACCCCTATGAGTTTTCCTCCCACCTGTATAGAAATACATTCATTAAAAACAATGGAGAAAATAATAAGTTAAACCGATGATCTGTAAAGATGCTGGTAAAATTAACCAACAAACCAAATAAAATAACATTCTAGGCTGTCAGAACAGCAGAAGAAAAAGAGAGAAGCTTTGGACAAGAGTTAAAATTCTCATTTTAAGAGCATCTTACTGTTTTCACACTCTGCCATAACACTTTGGATGTGTCTAGTCATTTCTCACCCAGTGAAAAATACTGTATTGACTGATAGTCAGTAAGACATGCAGACAATTTCCACTTCCTTAAAATCAAAACAATTTTATTTGCTTTAAAATGTCTAATCTAGTGGATGTGGTTTTGTTTCAGTAACCTTCCTGGCCTTGGCGGTGTTTGCCTGTGCACAGTCCTGCTGTAGCTGTGGACGACGCTCGAGAAACAACGACTCGGTCCTCTGAACTATCTCTAAAGTTCAGTCAACCATGGAGGGACACTAAATAATGGAAGCAGGACAACGAGGGGAAAAAAGAAAATGCTACAAAACCTTTGGGGGAATTATTTTTTGCACTTGGTCTTTTTACAGCCTGCAAACATGACAAGACAGAAAGGTCTGCTCGGCCCTCTGCTGTTAACCCTCTGCTATTGACTCTATGAAATAATCACAGAAGTCTTAGTATAAAAAGCTTTGCTATATCTAGTAGTTATACATCAGAGCAATGGAGCAAGAAAGGCATTTCAAAGCTATGCACGCTAACTGGAACAGGAAGTGCTGCGTCAGTGGTTATGGCTGAGGGCTACAGATCGAAAGGCAGGGATTTAAAATCCCAGGATTCACAAGCAAGACTTTAAACGGACACCAACTCTAGGATTTGTCTCGATTGTCACTTTAAAATAAAAGCTTCAACCCAAAAAATAATCATTTTTAATAAAAGAAGATTGAGAATGGTTGGATTAAAAAGTCGAGCCAATGCAATTCTGTATTTAATTGTGTGTCATTCAGAAAATTGGACTTTTATTATACTAAAGTAGCAGAGATGGTACCTGTGTTTATCTATAATATCCTTATGTTAAGCTCCTCACACTCACATTTATTCTTTATATGATATTTATGAACTCATTTCTCATATATACATATGGATTTAAAAAAAAAAATGCAATTATTGTGCTCAGGATTAATGATATATTTTCTAAGCAAACTAAGCAGCTGCTTCAGGTCCACATGGCCACCAGGGGCCAAAAGTAGATGAAAGGACATCATATACACATACATACATGCATACATACATGCATACATACATGACATGCATACATACATACATACATACATGCATACATACATACACATATATATATATATATATATAAATAAACCAGTGCAATATTATATAAACGGCATGCCGGATGTATACAACATTGGTATTATGTAAGCAACGAATAAAACCACCATTGAGTGTGTTTGATTTTTTTGAGGGCGAATAATCAAGGGTTAGTCATATTGACAACACTGAGGGACCTTTAAATAAAATTCTGCTTGAGGTCCCCTAAAGGCTCGTCCCTGGTGGCACTTTTAAGCGCTAATAATGTACAACAATTTTAAAAATAAAACATGTTTGTCCGTCAGAGGCGTCTGAACCATTTAATAAACATGAATCTATTAACTGTGGAGTTTAAGGTGTGTGTAGTTTATTGAAATCTTACCCTTCCTGCTCACAGAAAGCAACCATGGAGTCAAAATCCAGCAGGGCAGCTTTGTCCTGTTCTTTCTCTGAACCCCGTTTCTCCTGAAAAAAAATAAAAAAAAAATAAAAAAAATAAAGATTAAAAAAAAAAAAATCTCTTTTTTAAAACACTTTTAGAACAAACAAGAACGACAAGCTTTACATTTTTGTTTTATTGTACTTATCTATTAGAAATTGTGTATTATATTTTATACAGATGCTATTCAAGTTATGTGATGATGATTTATTTTTTAATTGCAATATATAACTACGGACAAATATCATAATGTCAGTTTTGTCCAATATCGTGCAGCCCTAGTCAAACTCCAGTTCTTCAACAAAGCAAACAGAAGCAGAGCACAATTCCTGGTCCCGCCCACTTCCACTGACATCCTTTCCTGTTCCGCCCCAATCCTGTGATTTCTGAAAAAATGTCAGTGTCTAGTTTGTACCAGTTTACCTCTGTCCACGCTAAAAGTCTCATGGTTTTGGGATGTTTTCTGCAGCAGGAGTGTAGCCTTATATACAGCTAGAAGACATAGCTGTGGATGCAAACCTTTAGCAGAAACGCATGGAAAACATGTGGTTCCTTGCCTGTAAGCATCTTCTGCAAAACAGGTGGAAGAAAAACTGTTCCTTAAAGCTAAGAATTTTAAAGTAATGTAATGCTCGTCCTGACCGTGGGAACCGTGTTAAAAACAGGGGACCAGGATCACACCGGAGCTGCGTGAGAAACTAGTGATGTCCTACTGAAGTCATTCAGTCTCCTACAGTCTTCTATAATGGTTAATGTTCTCTAATCACCATAGTTCACACAACAAAGTTTTTTTGTTGGTTATATATAATAATTGCTTTCTTTATCGGGTGTGTATAAATTTTAACTATGTAGTTTTAACAATGCCGTTAGCACATGCCTGCTTGCGTTTGATCTCCTTGCAGATGAGAAAGCGGAGCTGGTCTCTGTCTTTGGGAGAGTAGTATATGCGGCACAAAGAGGGAAGACCGTCACGCCCAGCTCGTCCCGACTCCTGATAATAACTGGCCAAGGACTTAGCCACGTTCCAATGAGCCACAAACCTGCGAGATAGAAAGGCGTATCTACAAGCGTCCTCCCAAAAACACAACTCCGAGCTGGATATTTAGTCACATGGTATACCGAATGATCTGTTGCTGACCTGACGTTGGCCTTGTCAACACCCATGCCGAAACTTATAGTGGCCACAATGACGGGAACTTTTCCTTCCATCCAATCAGCCTGGGAATCAGTACGATCTCCTGCTTTCAATCCTGCTCACGCACAAACAGTAACGATGAAACACAACTTTCTATTTATACTTCCAAAACAAACTAGTAAATAAATACTTCAATTAAAAAACAAGTGAGTATTTTTGCATGTTGCTAAAAAAAAAGTATGTAGTATAAGGACATGCTTGGAAAAATTTGGAATGAAGTTACCTGCATGGTAGGGCCTAGCCAAAATCCCAAGCTTAGTCAATCTGTATGCAACGTCCTCACAACTTTCTCTTGTGCGACAGTAGACAATCCCACAACCCTTTAACACACAAGGAAACGTCATTACAGATGTATGTTTACAAGTCATTGACGTTGTTAATAATAAACCTGTGTATTAAAAGAGCTTCACGACACACAGGTCACGATACTCATTGCAATATGAATTGCAACGATAAAAAACGATACCTAAATACAGAAAAATACAAAGCCAAAAAAACTGAACTCAGTCCTGCTAAAACTGTGTGAAGAACAATTTTTTGCATTTACTTGCCCTTTTACTTTCAATACTTGACTATAAGAAGTATTATTTAATATTAAAATGTACTTAAGTACAATAAATCTCACATACTTTAACTCGAGTAATATCTTAAAACAGTGAGGTATAATTTTCTACTTCTAGGACTGAAATCCTGCAGAGCCCACAATGTCCCCCTACTCAAGAAAGACCTATCTGAAGTACATATGACAGATTTAGAGGACAACTGGGTTAAAGTGTTGTAATTAGATGAGACCAAAACCAGGCTCAACTCAAGTCCGTATTTGGAAGAGGAGGAACGACTGCCTATGACCCAAAAAACACCATCTTCACCTTCAAACATGGAGGGGGAAACATTCTGCTTTGGGGCGACCCATGTATCATATCTCGAGGGCAATACACAGCCCTATTTTTGGTCATTGTGTTGTTGATTAGATATCTGTAGCGCCATTGTGTGGCAGATCAGTGCTAGAATTTGTTACTAATTACTGCTGGACTTTACAGTTTTAGGAGTATAATAATAATAATAATAACAATAATAATAATAATAACAACAATAGTAACGTACTAGTACATTATTCTATGTATGCTAGAAGTGCATCTAGTGAGAGTTTTCACAGTTTATTAAATAACTAATTATATCATAAGAGTGTAATTAGATCGTCAGATCTCTTAACCTAGGAGAATATCTAAATCGAGGAGGACACCAGAATCTGTCCAGGAGGACCGGTGTCCTGCAGAGTTCAGCTCCAACTTGCTTTCACACACCTGCCTGTTAGTTAGTTTAAGTAACACCAAGAACCTTGATTAACCAAGAACACATGATTATGCAAGAACCTGTGCATGTAAATGGTTAGAATAACACACTAATTTGATAGTCTGACCAGACAGAATAGTTTTAAAAAAGGTTACCTTCTCAGCTGAGCAGCCTCCGAGTGCCTCCTTAGCAAACGCCTGCAGATGAACATACGGGTCAGGCAGCAGATCTCGAAATATCACATCATATTTCAGGTTCTTCCGGAAAACCGGTATGGTAAAAGTGAGTGGCGATCGTAGCCTCAGAGAGTGTGAGATGTCCTCCTGCACCCGCTTGGGTGCCGTTGCCGTCAGGGCCACACAGGGGACTCCAGGAAGACGGGTGCGTAGGTCTCCCAGTTTCAGGTAGTCGGGTCTGAAATCATGACCCCACTGAGACACACAGTGAGCTTCGTCGACTGCCAGGCGGGCCAGCAATCTGCGGGAGCACAGGGAGCTCAGGCACGGCTGAAATGACGGAGAAGCCACCATCTCAGGAGTGATATACAGCAGCTTGAGCCGAGGAGCTTCACTGTGCAGGTCAGCCAGGATCTGCCGCCTCTCCTCAGCCGGAAGCTTGGAGTTTATGGAACATGCCGGAATGTTTATTGCTTTAAGGTGCTCTATCTGATCCTAAAATAAAAAAAAGACAACAAAGGGACACTTAAGCGAGACAGATAAATGTCTAGTGATTAAAGATAGAAAAATGCACAATTCTAAATGTGCTACATACACAGGTGTGTATCGTTTATCATTTAAAGTTGGTTTATAGGTTATTACATCTATTTTCCCATGTTTATATTTATGTTTCATTTAGTATGTAGCACTACGGTCTTGAGAGACACGACATTTCCTTCAATCCTTTGCTCTGGTTACTCTGTAGGTTTTCTTCTAAGATCTCCAGTTTTCTCCCACCTTCCAATATATCTATGGACTGCTGTCCAATCCAGTGTGTAATCCCACCACTTTCCCTGTGTTTGCAGACTAGATTCTGGATGCATCCTAACTCTATCCAAGATAAAGAATTTAGTAAAAATGAAATAATAAATGAACAAATGAATGAAAAAAATGATTACGTTACACTGCATGGACAAAAGAACCGGATCACCTGCTAATCACGTTCGTATGGGATTTTAAATATAAACCTTCACGCTTTTGGAAATAAAACAGTAGGAAGACGTCTGGACGTCTTTTTAAAACAGTAGGAAGACGTCTGGACATCGAGGTTATGAGTTTCTGGAGGTTTGGTGTTGCCTGATTCCGGTTTCCAGCTGCTGAAGAGTTTGTGGTCGTGTTTGACATATTTTCTATTTAATAATGCGGCAAATGTTCCCTATAGGTGAAAGATCTGGACTGCAGGCAGGTCAATTTAGCAGCCGGTTTCTTCTACTACAATGCTCTGCTGTTGTAATAGCTGCAGTATGTGGTTTTTGCGTTGTCCTGCTTGAAATACGTCTGGAGGGCAGCATATGTTGCTCTAAAACCTTTATATACCTTTCAGCATTTATAGTGCAGTCTGCCCATACCAGAGCACTTATACACCCCCATATCATCAGAGATTCTGGGCTTTTAAACTGAAGGCTAAAACACGCACGTCTGTGATTTCGAACAAGAATGTCCAATTTGGACTCGTCTGACCATAGAACATTTTTCCACTTTTAAATCAGTCCATTTTAAATGAGTCTTGGCCCACAGGGGCTTCTGGACCATGTTTAAATATGGCTTCTTTTTTGTGTAATAGGAAAGGCAGTGCTAGCTTAAATGGTTAAGGTGCTGAGTTGCTGATCTGAAGACCAGAAACACCTGGGTTCAAGCCCCACCACCTTGAGCAAGACCCTTAACCCTTCCTGCTCCAGGGGCGCTGTATCATAGCTGACCCTGCGCGCTGACCCCAACTTACTAAGATGGGATATGCGAAAAACACTGCATTTCATTGGCTCTGTACACGTACCTTGCACAATGACAATGAAGTTGAATATCTATATCTAGTTGGAATCTGCCGACGAGAGATGCAGTGTCGTCTGAGGACCACAGAAAGCCAACGAATGATCCTCGGCCTTTGTCCCTTACACACAGAGTTTTCTCCAGTTTCTCAGAATCTTTTGATGATGTCATGCACTGTATATGATGAGATTTGCAAAGTCTTTGTAATTTGATGTTCAGAAACGTTGTATTTTTACAGTATTCCACAATCTTTTTACGCACTCTTTCACAGACTGGAGAGCGTCTGTCCATCTTTACTTTTGAGAGACTCTGTCTCTCTAAGACATCCCTTTTATAGCTAATCATGTTACAGTCCTGATGTCCATTAACTTAATTAGTTGATAAATGTTCTCCCAACTGAATCTTTTCCAGATGTAATGCTTCAAAATGAGCGGATAGGTTTTAACATTCGTTATTTTATCTATGTTCTGTTGTGAATGAAATATTGTCTCGTGTGCTTTAAAAGTATTTGCATTTTATTTTATTTTATTTATTTACATCATTTTTTTAAAAAAAAAAAAAAAAAAAAAAAAAACCCCAACTTTTTCCAGAATTCCGGGTTGTATTGGGAGTTTCGCCAGGACTGATCGTGTGTAGACTGATTGTTGTGTAAAAAAAAAAAAAAACACACACACACACACACACACAAAACTACACATGCACACAAGACTAGGATGAAATGCAAGACAAAAGGGGTATCGGAACTAAGAAATAAAAATAAAATACAGATGTTGATACCTGTATAAGTGCAATCAGAGGAGATATGACCAGAGTGATTCCAGATGCCAGCATTGCAGGAAGCTGATAGCACAGAGATTTTCCTGCTCCGGTTGGCATGCACACAAACACATCCCTGTCACCTGTGATTAAAGGGACAATAACAGCAGATTAGACTACTTTAAACCAGGTTTAACCCGGGTTTAATTATTTCTCGTTAAATGTAATAATGTAGGACTGAAAGAACCAGAAGACTCGAGCAGATTTACCAGGCAACCGAGTCAACAGCTGCTGTGACAATTAACATCTCATAACATTTGTCATCTTTAAAACAAACCCGATTTTACCTTTAATCACAGCTTTAACGACATTTTCCTGCTGCTGTGATCGAAACTTTTCGAACCCAAAATGGGTTTTTAAAGCTCGCTCAACAGCAGCCATCCCTTTCCTCTACAACACACACACACACACACACACAGTCAGCAAACTTCACCCAGCTAGCAGAAAGCCGAGGAGTCGCGCAAAAATGACGTCACACAGTCTTTTTTTAATTTAGACTACAAAAATATTTGCTTAACATTATATTTATATGACGATTTTGCACATAATTCATTCATAAACTTATTTAATTTATTTTAAAATTTCAGGAAAACAAAAGTTAACCTTTAATGTTATAAGTGTCATTATGTGTGTGGTTTTTTTTTTGTATTTCTTACTTCTTTTGTAGCAGTTGTGTTTATTATTCATTAAACAGGAAACAAACATTCATTGACCTGCTATAAACGTTGTCTATCTGGTTGTGTTGCTTATATTTGGTATAATATTCAAATGAAATAAATGTTGTGTGTCGCCCCCTGGTGGGGCATCCTTTCTTTTCCCGCTAGATTAAAATCATTCATTTATTTTAATGCATCTATGCTGTATACTTACTTCAGGGGTTTTTTCCCCCCCTTTATTTAGATATGACTTGAAGAAAAGATGTCCATTTACCACTCGTACACCAGACCATAATGTCATGCTGCGGTTAAGGCCCATCCACCTCAACAAACATCCCATAAACTGAAGAACAGCATAGTACATTACCGGAACACACTGCTGTCAAATTTTATGATGCTTTTATTGTGCTTAATGGTTATGGTAAAGTGGTGGCTCAGTGGTTAAGGTGTAAGACTAATACCTGGAAGACTGGGGTTCGATTCCTGACATCACCAAGCCACCATTGCTGGGCCACCTGAGCAAGGCCCTTAACCCCTAATTGCTCAATGTAAATGTAAACCGGTATTTGTCCTGTGAAGAATGCTGGAGCAGCAGGTAGTGGTACTGTCCCACAGATTTAAGACCTCTGGGTGGATCTAGATCTCTGTGTAGTTTCAGATCTCCTGGTGTTACCAAAAGATGTTCCCCAAACCTGAGACTACTAAAGATGAATAAATAATCAAACTTTCTGTGCTCTCTTCAGTACATTAAAGAAATATTAACATTTTAATAACCTTTGTGTTCAAATGTAAAGCTTGAAAGGGAAAAAAAGCTCCTAAAGGCAAAGGGCAACTTTTACAAATATGAAGTAGGTTAAAAGAATGTGGATTTGTTTGCTTGCTTGATGGACTCGTCTCTGGGTTGGGATCAGGAATGCACTTTTCCTCCTTAAAGACAAACAGAAAGAGTAGTTAAAGCATGGACATTACTGGACTTGTAAGGTAACATCCGCTACATTTTTACAGCTTAAATCACACTAAAACAATGCACATACTTTTCTATTTTATAATAATACGATATTTATATTTATTACATTACATTCATATGTTATATTCATTTTATCTTCAGCAGCATGTAAATCGCATTTATTTCCGATAAATCTATTTGGCAGACGTCTTTATACAAAGTGACTTACATTTAAGCTATTGGGGGTTAAGGGCCTTGCTCAAGAGCCCAGCAGTGGCAGCTTGGTGGTGCTGGGAAACAAACCCTGATTTTTCCAGATAGCAGTCCAACAACACCTTAACCACTAAACCACCATTAATTTAATCGTTCTCATTTTACCTAGCCTTAAAATTCTATTTCGGGTGTATTTGACTTAACTAATGTCATACTGTGTATAACAGTGTATGTGATTTCAACTGAAATATATTATTTTAAAAGTTATCTATAGCTGGTGATTATTTCTCTACATGGGTTGGAGCAAAACTGGTGATTGGAATCCTGTACCGTCCTTTTAAAGCGTGTGATCATTTATTTTCTGACTGTATCCGGTGATGTTAATTATTCATCTCATTCTTACTGGCTGTTCTGTCTCCTAGCTTTTTAATTTCAACTTAATGTGTTCATATGGAAGCCATGTGAGCTTCCAAATGTCAGTAACATAAGCTCCCTAACTTTGTCTTTGCTATAACATTGCTATAACAGGACATTCTAAAACGCTTAATGTGACTAAATGCATTAAAACATTCTTTATAAAACACCAAACACATTATTAATAAACTATACTATGTATAGACAAGTATGAGAGTCTAAAATAAGAACCCAACGCATTTAATTACGCATTAACTGTTTTCCTCTTATAGAGAACTGTTATAAGGAAAAGGCCCAATGTGACTTAATGAATTAAAACAGTGTTTATAAAACACCAAACACATTATTAATAAAGTATATTATTTATAGACAAGTATGAGCGTCTAAAATAAGAACCCAACGCATTTAATTACGCATTAACTGTTTTCCTCTTATAGAGAACTGTTATAAGGAAAATTGTTTATTATATGAGTCTAAAATAAGAACTCAATGCATTTTATTACGCATTAAGTGTTTACGTCTCATAGAAAACCGTTATATAGGTTTTTTTAAGGAGTTTTTTAAGCTATATAAGAAGCAAACGTCATCAAATTAGAGAAAAATCAAGAGCAATCCATGACTTTTTCCAAGTAAAACTTACAGTAATGGTAATACTTAATTGTGTTCTTATTCTGGTTGTATGTTTTATTAATCATGTGTTTGGTGTTTTATAAACACTGTTTTAATGCATTTTATTGTCTGTATATATAAATTAGGTAGTTGATTTTTATTATTTAATTCCTGCAGTTTTTTTGTTAGGCATCAAACAACAATGCTCAAAAAAACCCCTAACAGATGAAAGAAGTCACATTTCACAGAAAATTCCTAAAATAATGCTTGCAATTCCCACATTGTTCTTTTTTCTACCCACTGTTTTACCGCATGAATAATTGAGCTTATTTCCTCTATTGAATCTGAAAGAAGAGAAGGAGGAGGAGGAGGAGGAGGAGGAGAAGAAAAAGGAAGGGGTGGAGGAAGAGGAGGAGGTCAGCTGCAGCAGCCAAGGGTTGCCAGATTGTGTTTCCCGACCAGATCAGTTCCAGTGAAGAAAGAATTAAACAGTGTGTGTTGATCTGGCAACACGTGCAGAAGCAGAAGTGGGGACCCGGAGCCAGCCACCTCACCACCATCTGTACGAGCCGAACGGGATGCCGGGAAGTCGGTAGAGAAAGAGGACGGGGCGGTGATGTCGGTGATTAGCACGGGTGTGGGAGGGATTGAGGTTTAATAAAACTAGTTGCCATCTGCAACTAATCGATTCTCTGCACAGACAGCAGCAATGCGTGCACTTTATTAACAAGCAGCGTTGCATTTTTTTTTTATTGTTGTTGCAATTATCCCATATCAGTGACGTCAGTGTTCTAGCTGTCAGTGCGGACAATCCGATTCCCGCTTTTGTCATCTGCGCACAGCTGATCCGATTCTGTAATCAAGCTGATCCGATTTCAATTCTCCATCTTGCATGCATAAATTTGCCTCCATTCTCCAGATCAGTGCAGAAGAAGCTGGTGAACATCGGGGGGTTTTTTTTTTCTGCTTGAAGAAAGTGCCTGATGCTCCGTGCAAGCAGGATGGAGGAGTTTGTCACCGAGGAGGAAGAGCCATGGTACGACCAGAGAGACCTGGAGCAGGGTGAGTCCATCTAACATCTGCCTGACGACAACATCTGCATAGATTAAAGAATAACCCAAGCATTATTTTAGTGAAAAAGCCTAGTTAGATTTATGCCAAGGCTCTATCTTATGATCTGCTCTGCTGATGATGTCATTGGATACAAATGTGATCTGTGGAAGTGATCAAGTATCAGATCGAGCCTGTCATTTAGATCACAATATAATTATTTACATTTTATATAATTTAATCAGTTTGTGCTTTTCCATAACCCCCTGGGTTTTTTTTTTTTTACCTCTTTCTGCTGCCATGTCCTAATACTGACTTTAATTCTATAGTAAATCTAATTAATTAGGTTTTACCTACGACAAAAACTACCTTATTCTTTTATCCCTGTGGTTGAATTCTCTGATCCGATTGGTCAAGCTGGGGAAGGAGTGTCCAGCATCAGTGCTTTAGAATTTAGAAACAGTAAGTGGTTCTACTCTGGAAAGTCTCTAGAGACTGAGACATTTCAGTGCTTTCTGGTCTCTCTGTGAAATATCAAACTGTCTATTTTTGTCTTAAGACAAAAAAAATAAGTCAGTTCAGGAAATTTCTAAGCAAGTTTGGGCCCCTATAAAAGAACATGAGGTTAATTAAGTCCCCCCCACCACACCCAGTCTGCACTGTTAATGCTAATAAAACAGAACTCTGGGGGCCTCCAAAAGTGCGTCGACCCTTAAAATCCTTCTATCTGCCCTCTCTTAACAGCACCCGTGTTTCGTTAACATAAGTAATAACACAACTTGGATGTTCTATAGATTAAATATAACTGTAAATGATTGAAAAACATGATAGCATGACGTCACTCTTGAATAAAATATACATTATAGTAGTTGTTAACACATGACTGTATAAGTGGAATAAATAACTTATGGACTTTTTTTTGTGGTTATAGAAAAATGATTTAATTCAGAGTGAAAAATCACAGTTGTAGTCGCAGTTGTGTTTTTTTTCTATAGTATGTGCATTATAGCTTTAAATCCAGGCCCTTTTTAGTCACCCCATGTAAGTGTGATACCGCTCAATATGAGGTTTTTGCCCTTTTCGGACGTTAAAGCGAGCATTACTTTTTTTTAAGTAAAAAATGTGCATTCGTTGTTGTGTTTTCAATGTCTTGTTTTAAAAAAATTGAATGATTGGACGGTTTAGTTTTAATCGAACAGTGTGTTACTGTAATTAATGCACTTCCAGCATGACTCTGATCTGTGGGAAGTGAGAAGGAGTCAGAAGGAATGTGCAGGGAGGGAATTCTCACCATTTGTGGCTAAGTGAAGACGTGGAACTCGGATTTACACAAAGTTTCTCGGCTCAGAGTGGGATGGAAAGGGGGAACGAGGGCTCAAGTTGCAGCCAACAATGACAGCAATTCATGAACAATTAAACAAAATCTAATGCTTTTTCTTTTATATTTTTTAAACATGTTTAACAAGTAAAACAACAGTTTATTCAGTTACACGATATGGCTTGTAATGATGTTACCTCGGGTTAGGAAGAAAGATGCTTTAACCTTTTCAAGGTTGAACTCTGCTCTGACTCTGCCTGTCAGAGTGATCTTGTTAAAATGGGTTGTGAGAGAAAAAAATTCAATTGCTTTCAACAAAATAAAGAACAAAGAAAAACCCAGACATTTTAATTGACATTGTTTTGTCAAACAGGAACAGAAACGGATTCATCATCAGTACAATTTTCTTTCATTAGATTTTACTATATTGATTTTATTGATTTTTTACTGCAGGAAGAAAGAAGCTACAGCTAGGGCTGTCACGATTATCAAATTTGGGTGACGATTAACTGTTGAAGAAATAATTGTGATTACGACGATTTGTTGTCTGTTTTGGGGCTTTAACAATTAATTGTTTTGTAAAAAAATCAAAGCATTTTACACTCGCTTCTATTTGTGCCTTGTTAACGCTCTATTATAAATATTTTATTATAGATAATAGTATTTAAAAAAATAAATTTTGTGTCCTGTCATTGATGTTTATCTGTTTAGCAACATATAAATTAATTCATGTTCTATGCAGTGGCATTATGGGTCGTTAACATGAATTAAGCTGGCGATGAAGCGCGATTGGAGCGTCAGAATATCCCAAATCTCCAACTTTCAAATCACGCTGCTCCACTTACTTACTCTGGTTGAAAGTAGGGTGCTGCAAGTACTACAGCTCCCCCTTGTGGCTAATGAAAGTTTGTGGTTGGATTCAGTGACCGCGGTTAGGTCAAATAATTGCGATTATACGATTATTTAATAATTGTGACAGCCTTACATGCATTTGCATATCGTATCTCAATCCTGTACATTTACTAAGCACCACTACAATGACTGACGCACTAGATAAAATACGTAGCTCCATGACCACCACACAGCTTTCCGGAGTTTTGTTTCAACAGGAACCAGAAATAGGATGTAGATTTTTGTGGTCGTCCTAATGTATCCACCAAATTCTTCCACTTCCTCTCCGGCAGCACTTTATTTAATTAACTGTTATTAAGCCTGGAATTATCTGGATAGTGAGAGGGAGTGTTATAGCTCTGGAACTGGCTGGCACTTCAATGTGTTAATTCAGGATTTCCCGGCTGTATATTGACTTCACTTGGTCAAGCGTAAACTGTGTTTTTGTGGGTAATCGGATGTAGAAATTGGATCTGATGCCATTGAGAACTGTAATCACGGTATTTTCGCTTCTGGCTGTTTGTCATGTGATACCGATGGTCATCTCGGCAGCTCGCCGTTGTGAGGAATGTCAAAAATGACTGCGTCTTGGCTGACACATGGAAAAGAGGGGGGAGGGGGAGTGAAGTTTTCCTTCCTTGTGTGTGTGTGTGTGTGTGTGTGCAATAAATGGTCTCCCTGGTAACCCCAACCCGACTTGGTCTCCAGCATGGAGACCTCAGAACAGCTGACAAACAGCAGTGTTCTGATTTCTACTTAAACGTTACTGTTTGGTTTAATGTTACCAGATGTTGCTTCCACCAGTGACTTTGAGTCATTGCTGCATTTATCCGTATGCAATGGAGGTCAATGTTTCTGACCCTGTTACGTCTTCTCAAATGGAATAGATTTATCTTATTCATCGCAGTCCCTGAGGATGCTAGCGAACCAGCACTGCTCTGTAAAGAGATTAGCACAAAAAAAAACCCCAAACCAGATAATGGTATAAAAGACATAAGACTGACATTTATATCGTTTATTAATGTAAACCCAATAAAATAAAGCTGAATTTTCGATTTTTATGTTTTTCTAATCTACAGCATCAGTTTCCTTTTCCTTTTATTTAGTTACCTCATGCCCTTCATCCTTCTTTGCTTGCTCTTAGATCTGCATTTGGCAGCAGAGCTAGGGAAGACCCTTCTGGAGCGCAATAAGGAGCTGGAGGACTCGCTGCAGCAGATGTACATCACCAATGAGGAGCAGGTGCAGGAGATTGAGGTACGTCTCACACGTCTGCATTTTGACTGCAGGGTTTTATTGTAACAGTGACCATTGATAGTTTTTTAGTCATGTGACCGTGCGGCGACCTGGCACGCAAAACAATTCGCCACCGTCGCAGCTTACGCTAGGATCTCTGTAGAATATAAATACAAACTGCAGGTTTTACAAGATCACTTATTAAAAACCACCAGATCTCCACTTCCTTTACGTTTACATCTAAATAAATATGGATGAATATAGTAGCTTTTTATTATTTAAAAACTATGTACCCGAAAGAATTTATTTCATACACATAAATCTATTTCACTGTCAAAAATTCTTCTTGTTCAATATAATCTATGTGACGTCACGTAAAGCGATTTACAAAGGCTAGTGTTTTACCTTGTGTATCTTCTTTGTCAGTACTTGTCCAAGCAGGTGGAGATGCTGCGGGAGATGAATGAGCAGCATGCGAAAGTCTATGAGCAGCTGGACGTGACGGCCCGAGAGCTTGAGATTACTAACGAGAAGCTGGTGTTGGAAAGCAAGGCATCACATCAGAAAATAGACAGGCGAGTGCAGTTAGTGAAATAAACGGCTCACAGCCTTCCCATCTATCACCATATACATTTCCTTAAATATATCCTGACCCTAACCATCACTAGGAACTGCTACTTTTTACACACAGTAAATTACCAAGCTTGTTGTGGTGGCTCATTGGTTTAGGTTTGCGTTTTAAGCTACAGTGTCTTTAACCTTTGTTGGGCCCTTGAGCAAGATCCCTTACTTTGTCTTTTTGGGGGCACTGTATCATGGTTGACCCTGTCCTCAACTCCCTATCGAGCTGGAATATCTAAAGAAAAGCATTTCTAATTAATGGTATATGTGACAAAGATGAATATTTTAACAAACATTACATTTCTAGCATTCGTACATGTAAAGTAAATATTTTAACAAATGGTAACATTGACTTTGCTAGTAGTTGTTAGCTTGCAATTTGGGACATGACATGTATATGAGCATCATTTTACTGTGATTGTGTAGAAGTCACTACAGTACCACTAATAATATATCAGAATAGTTTATTGTGTCCTGGTTTCGTGCGGACTGCCCTGTCTCCCACATATCAGGACTCTAGCACCTTTATACCACCACTCAATTGCTCCGACAAGAGCCATTATAGATATTATAGAGAGAGTAGAGAGATCGTGAATTGTAGGGGCACGCTTTTGCTTATTGAGGGGTGAAACCATTTTTAGCAACAATTGTACCACTAATATCACTGTAGTCGTCTCAGTCATAGACCTCTCACACTCTTTTACTCCGACTCTACCATCTCTGTGACGGACTACTTTCATTTCAACTTGTATCTAAACCTTATTTCATTACATGAAGATCTGAAACGATAACGTTCTAGAATCCTATATTGTACTCTTAATTTTTGTGTATTGATCACTATGATACTCACTGTCTTCATACTGGAATGATCAACCTGCTTACTCCCAACTTACTTCTTCTTACATGGTCGATGAGGTGTACCTGACCAATTCATTTTTCTCAGTACAATACGCATTTAATCCCTTATTTATTTCTTGTGTTGGAGTATTTACTCAAAATGAAGTAGAAAATTTTAGACTCCATTTCTACTTTAAGCTGCATCACTCCTGTAAAAGTAAACTTTCCTCAGCTTTTCTTCGTATTCAAATATCTCACACCACAATAAGCTTGTTCCATCATTACTGAAAACAGTTCCATATTTCAATACACTTATCAATGTCCAGGCTTATCTACCCATTAGGTCAGGTTCACTGAAATTTCTAAGTAAAATGCATATAATACACTGCTCAACAAAAATGATGTATCAGTCTTTCACGTTAGTCCTTGCTGAATGAATGAATATAGTCTTATTTTTCCTACTTTTTGGATTCTTGTTCTTACATATACTCTTCTTGGTGCTGCACTTCCATATCAAAAAATTAGTTGCTTTCGAAAATCCTTTTTACAGACGAGTTTGGATTTGTCTGGAGAGGACTCCACTACGCAAAATTGAAGTGTAGAACACACTCAGCTGATCCTATGACTTGTAATCCGCTGATTGTTGTCTTTAAAACAGTCAAAATGATTTTGGCTCAGTAGTGTCGGTTCCGTGGCTCCATGTGGTTGTAGGTCCCTTTTGTACAAACTACCAGATCCTGATGATTCACTGTGCGGATGGTCTCCTGAGGACCCCCATTAGCTCCACCATGCTTGGAACAGTCTCCAACAACTCCTGCAGTTGGGTAGGGATGGTGAGAGGAGACGACAAGATGTGCAAGGATTCCAGATCGGAGAAGCAGGGGCAATTGGATCACAGAAGGCACACCTCCAGCAATGCCTTCGTCTTGCAGGAACTGCTGAGACACTCCAGACACATGAGGTCTAGCATTGTCTTGCATTAGGAGGAACCCAGGGGCAACCGCACCGGCATATGGTCTCACAAGGGGTCTGAGGATCTCATCTCGGTACCTAATGGCAGTCAGGCTACCTCTGGCGAGCACATGGAGGGCTGTGCGGCCCTCCAAAGAAATGCCACCCCACACCATTACTGACCCACTGCCAAACCGGTCATGCTGCAGGATGTTGCAGGCAGCAGAACGTTCTCCACAGCGTCTCCAGACTCTGTCACATGTGCACAGTGTGCTCAGTGTGAACCTGCTTTCATCTGTGAAGAGCACAGGGTGCCAGTGGCGAATTTGCCAATCTTGGTGTTCTCTGGCAAATGCCAAACATCCTGCACGGTGTTGGGTTGTAAGCACAACCCCCACCTGTGGACGTCGGGCCCTCATACCACCCTCATGGAGTCTGTTTCTGACCGTTTGAGCAGACACATGCACATTTGTGGCCTGCTGGAGGTCATTTTGCAGGGCTCTGGCAGTGCTCCTCCTTTTTCTCCTTGCACAAAGGCGGGGGTGGTTAGGTAGGGTGGGTAGGGGTAGCGATCCTGCTGCTGGGTTGTTGCCCTCCTACGGCCTCCTCCACGTCTACTGATGTACTGGCCTGTCTCCTGGTAGCGCCTCCATGCTCTGGACACTACGCTGACAGACACAGCAAACCTTCTTGCCACAGCTCGCATTGATGTGCCATCCTGGATGAGCTGCACTACCTGAGCCACTTGTGTGGGTTGTAGACGTCTCATGCTACCACTAGAGTGAAAGCACTGCCAGCATTCAAAAGTGACCAAAACATCAGCCAGAAAGCATAGGAACTGAGAAGTGGTCAGTGGTCACCACCTGCAGAACCACTCCTTTATTGGGGGTGTCTTGCTAACTGCCTATAATTTCCACCTGTTGTCTATCCCATTTGCACAACAGCATGTGAAATTGGTTGTCAATCAGTGTTGCTTCCTAAGTGGGCAGTTTGATTTCACAGAAGTGTGATTGACTTGGAGTTACATTGTGTTGTTTAAGTGTTCCCTTTATTTTTTTGAGCAGTGTACATATAAAGGCTGTAAGTCAGCATTACCTGGTCTTACCCAGGCTGAGACAGGCTAGTTATCTTCGGGGTTAGCCTGACTCTCCTCACGAGTCTAACTTTTCCGGGAAAAGTCCGCCTTTAAAACATATTTAGTATTAAAGTATGTTTGAGACCAAATTAATTTCTCCTCCTCCATCATGCTGATGACATCACATGCAGCAGCGGGAGCTAGCGGGATTTAAAATCTGATTGGTTAGGTCTTTAATAATATTCACCAATTACCATTCTGCTCCTACTAATATAGTTGGGCAGCACTGCTGATTCTGAAGGCTTTGGCAGATTATATTAACATGGCAGCACACAGAAACTGAAATGTTATTGAACAGAATTGTATAAAGGAATAATTGTTTAAAAAAATAGTTTCATTATCTCATTTAAAGTGTAGCCGAACCCTATTGAAGTAACTCCAAACTGTGGTATAGTCACTTTTACAAAGTAGAGACAATCACCTGTTTCCTGCATTCTGGAAACCCAAACAGACGTCAGATATCGGAAGCGAATAGGTATACCCCCTGTGATGTGTACTTTTCCTACCACTTAAATATTCAGCACACTAAACGAGCAGTCGGTAGGTGGTAAATGGAGATCGTTTATTTAAGTCTTTTTAGTTATGCATTTACTGAATAAATACGGCTTTTGTCTAAACTCTTTAGATATTTAACAGTTTTCATTTATTTAAATACATTTTTACATCTTTAGGTTTAATTAATTATGTATGAAAAGGGGCATATGAAAAAAAACCCTTCCTTGCCACGCAGGTTGACTGGCACCATGGAGATGTTGCAGGGCCAGGTGGACACACTGACTGCCCGTGTGGAGGAACTGCGCACACTGGAAGAGCTCAGGGTTCACAGGGAAAAGAAAGAGAGACGGAAAACTGTGCACTCCTTCCCCTGCCTTAAGGAGCTCTGCACCGCACCCAGGTATTACATCATCGCACGTTAGAGAAGATATCTTATTGGTCCAAATTTTCTGACAGTCGGTGGTGCAGATTGTGAAATTTTGGGCATTTTAAAGTTTGTCTAAAGACACAGTGGAGATCATTTGTTTGCTCTGTATTTGGTTTTTAAGCCACTACAAAGACCTCTGCTCTCGTGGGGCAGTTCACCCACTAGCTTTAAAGTTCCTTTAGAGAGTACCCAGTTGTTTCTTTTGACTTTCGGGACTACGACTTATACAAAAGCGTTTTTTCCCCTCATTCCACTTGTTCCCTTGTCAGGTATGAGGATGGATTCAGGGTGTCTGGACCGGGTAGTGGTGATCTGCAAGAGCGCCGACCACCAGATGATGAAAACGAGCACCTGCGTGCACTGGTTGCATCTCTCCGTGCAGCCGTAGCCGCTGAACGCGGGCGTCGGGAGAACGCGGAGCGCGAATGCACTGCTGTGCTACAGGAATTTGAGCACATGGAACACAGGCTTTTGGGTGCTGAAGGCTGCCAACAGCGCGTCCATGAGCTGGAAGCAGAGCTGCAGGAGCTACAGCAGCTACGCAAGTCACGTGCCTGCCTACTGGTTGCTGAGGATGGCCTAGAGCAGACATTGCTTAGCAGTGCCCCGGAAACAGATACAGTGGAGGATGTTACAGGTGTAAACCAAGAGAGTTCTGGTGAACCCCCAGTACGCAAGAGCTGTAGCGACACTGCACTGGACGTCATCTCTGCAGTAGACGCCTCTGGGCGACGCAAAGGCAGCTATGCTCTCCATGCCAACGGTGTGCGCAAGCGTGGCATGTCCATTTTGCGTGAAGTGGATGAGCAGTACCACGCATTGCTCGAGAGGTACGAGGAGCTGCTGGGCAAGTGCCGACGTCATGAAGAGAGTTTGCGCCATGCTGAGGTACAAACCTCAAGGCCTATCTCCAGAGATCCATCAATGAAAGAGTGTCGCGCATCAGAGGCTGCAACACAGCCTGGCACACCACCGCAAACACCCTCAACCCCCGAGGCCATGGAGGGCATCAGCCGGCAGGTGGACGCTGTGGACAAGAGGCTGAGCCAGAACACACCAGAGTACAAAGCTCTGTTTAAAGAGATCTTCTCACGCCTACAGAAGACCAAGACGGACATCAACTCCACTAAAGGAAAAAAAAGTGGAAAATAGCTTTAGGCTTATCAGCTCAGTGGAATGCACGGTAGGCGCTGCTGTTCTACCTCAGTTAAGACTACAGTCTTAATTGTCCAATTTGTCAGATTCAGTAACATGGAATCTGAAAAAGCTTCATGCTAATGCTGAGCTAGAATAGAATATCGGCGCTTACTTGCCACGTTTGTGGACAAAAGCCCCGACAGAGCAGGTCATGTGTGATGGAGCTTTTCTTGGTTGGTTGGTTTGTGTCTTAAAGATTTAAGAGTCTCACTGTTGTTTTTTTCTTGAAACTTAACTCACTAGGCAGGGAACCTGTAACAAAAAAAATAAAAATACTTAAAATGCTTATTCCTATTTCCAAAACTGTATGTGACAAACTTCTATTCTGTAATCACCTCTTTCCAATATTAAAGACACTTTGCTTATACGGTGGTTTGCATTTCTTTTTTTTTTTTTTTTATACTGTTAGAATGAATAAAGTGAGTCGACTCGACACAAAATAAATGAAATACGTCCACGCCACTAAATGAAGGGAAAATCAAAACGAGGAAACAAATTCCATTTGGAACACTTTTTAATGTCGACACAGATGAACAGTAATCTCCTTCCACAGTGATATAATGACAGAAGTACATAAAGACCAAACAAATGGCAAAAAAAAAAAAAAAAAAAAAAAAAAACGCAAGTGCTAAAAATCTCCACGCAACATTAGAGGCAACGTTGTCTACGAGACGCGTGTACGATACCGGATGCATTCGCTATTGAGGTTAAACACCTTGTGGAAAGGTTACATTGGAGAGGAAATGCCTGCAATGCACTTAGATTGAAAAAAAAAAAAAAGACCACCAGGAGACCAATAATGTCCAACTTTCGCACACCTCAGTTAGAGTTTTGATTTTGGCGGTTCTGAGGTCTTTATAAAAGCAGCCTGTGATGGTGAATATTGGAGGCACAAGCCAGTGATGCTGCCATTTTCTCAGCTGAAGCATTTAATAGCTGAGGTCTGTGGGTGAAAACCAGCCCTTTTTTTGCTTTGAGAAATCTTTTCAGCGCTCGGTAATGGACAGGGCATGTTTTACATAGTGAGCACTTGCTCACTTTTAAATTAGGTCTTTATTAACTTCAAAAATTCTCAACATCGTGCTACAGGAAGAATTTTTTTTAAGGCCACATGTTAAAAAAAACCCCCCAAAAACACAAAAAACAAAAAAAACCCCCAAAAAACGCACAGGCCACTACCAGAAAGGATGATCGCTGGATCTTCTCCAGTGGATTGGAAGTCACAATCGCAATAGCGATAGGTACATTTTAGCCACATGCAAACATTTTACTCCTAAAAACTGATTTTTTTTTTAAATGGCAGCGCTGACCAGCCATACCAACCACGGCACACAGATTATCTCAAACAATTACAAGTGTCACTTTCCTACTTACTCCTAGAATTGAGGAAATCCACGAGCGCTGCCGGTAGCAAAACGTTGAGCGGCACTATTTCCCCATTACTTTTATCAAGGCAGATTATGGTTATTAAAAAAAAAAAAAAAAAAAAAAAAAGGAATAAATGAAGAGAAAAGGAATGTAAGAAAGATCATACACATGGGTCGGGGTAAAGGACACAGAAGCATATGGGGGGGACGGGACTGAAAATTACCAACAGCAGCCATGTCAAAAACGTTTGTATTTTTTTTCCCCATTTCATTTTTTTTTTTTAACTTTTATATACAAACAAAACAAAAAAAAAAACACAAAAGTTGGATTGTGCACATTTTTGTTTGTTTTCACATGTATTTTCTTTTCATGAAAATCCTCAATACTCGTTTACTGAAAGGGAGTGAAGGGGAGGAGTAAATGTAAGAAATGACAGATGGAGGAATATGGACGGAGTGGGAACTTTGTTGATTAACCAGTTATTCTATAATGAAAGTACTTATAAAGGAAATAGGGAGGAAAAAGAGGAAGGAAAAAAAAAAAAGGAAAACGATGATTAGGAGAAGCAGCTGAGGTTCAGGAGTGACTTAGTCTTTCCAGTCCTTCTTGATGTTGAGGTTCCACTCCCAGGACAGGTGGTCGTGCTTGTCGTCGTCAGTAAACTTGGACTTTATGTTGTAGGTGCCGCGGGCCAGCATGCCCTTCGGCGCCTCCTCCAGGGGGGTGAGGAACTCGTACTCGGTTGGTCGAGGCCCATAACTGCCTACCATGTAGTCAGACTTGTCGACTGTGTACGGAGAAAACGAATTAAATAAGTGAAAACAGACCACACTGCAGTAGGTGTACCAAATAAACTGGCTCAAACCATGTGCTTTTCCGGCATTCATTCATCACAATTTATAATCACCCTCTGTGTCATTTATCATTAGCTGCATTTATACGGACCCTAACTGATCTGATTGTAATGGGACTGTAAAAGAACAATCAGATTTTTAAAAAAAAACCTCATTAGATTTGCTAAATCTAATAAAATTTCACTTGGATTTTAAGAGGTGGTTTAAAGCCCCTTTGAACACGTTCAATTGGAACTAAAACATACAAATATAGTCATTGCACGTTACGTTATTCGGCGTTCATGTAAACGCAGCGTTCGGATTCCGGGTCCATGCGAATGTAGCTAATGTCAACTAAGCCACCAATAGTGATCAGATAGTATTCTGTGGTACACGTACAGGACTCCAACAGATATTCTAATTATCAACATATAACATGGGGGATGGGAAAAAGGCAAAGCTAAGCCAAAAGTAAACAAAACAATCTGAACCAGTGCGGAAAAGTTCTAATGCGTGATGAAGTTACTCATAGCGTTGGTAAGGACACAACACTGTAGAATCATAGCAGCTGATATTTACAGATAAACATGGAGGGATTTTTCTGAAACACGTTTGAGAAAGAAGGAAGGAAAAAAAAACAAAAAAAAAACAACAAAAAAAAAAAACCCCAAAACACACACAAAATCTTCTAGCGGAGTTCTCAGAATACGACCCGCCCTCACATTTGGACCGGTCCGCTGAGCAATCCCATAGACCGGTTTGAAAACATTATTATCAAACACAGATATGATGAGTAAAATCTAGATTTAAAGTTTGGTTTTTGAGCTTAAACAAGCATTGTTATTAAGTTAGATACATTTTTTTGTTAGATTTACACTAACAGAACATTCAGTCAGCCCAGCAAGAACTTTCAGAAAGACAATAAAATGATCAAACGGTTTGGAAAAAACTAAAGTGAATTCAGAATGAAGGAAATTTAACCAAAAGCGGACGAAGAATAATTTTTATTCGGTAAAATGGCTGTCTTTGAATAGATTATATATGTTTATTGTATAAGAATGCTTATAAGTAATTATATACCCACAAAATAAATTATTGTATTGCTACCTTCTACACTCGATCTGTCGGGTATTAGACTGAAGCCTCATGATCGTACTTACGCTTCACCCCTTTCCTAAAGGTCTGTTGTACATACTTCAGTCCTGAGACGATCTCCTTGTTTACCTGGAAAAAGAGTTAAATAAACTTTTTGTTAGCTTCCTATAAAGCAGTGTTGGTTTTACCGAGCCCTGGAGGTGCAACTGTTCAGGTCCGTGGTAAAAATGACATCATATAATAATAATAATAAAAAAAAATATGTTAAAATGGCAACCAACTGTTCAGATCATATTTACATGTCTTTCAAAAAAAAGAAGAAGTTAATTAATTGTATTTATTTTGAATAAAATAAGGCAGAAAATTGGTTTTAATTCACTTACACCGATCACTTACACTTTATATCATGCTGAGCCAATATGCTAATAATCATTGTGTTTATTCTATAAGAAGAAGCCTGGCTTTACCTTGAAACTGATCTTTATCCTGTACTCCACTCCTTCTTTAAGTACAAACGACTGCTTTTTGAAGCTCTCCAGATCCCCTGAGTAAACACAAGTACACACAACACCAGTAAGAACACACAACACCAGTAAGAACAAAATTCCCAAAATTATAAAAGGATGTTCTTAAGCTTTTGACTGAACCATGTAACACTGACATCACTAACAAATGACTCAAAATAATAAATGACCCAGGAAATGAGAAATAAACCATAAAAAGTCAAAGACGGTATGAAAAGCACAATATTTAGCAGTATTTTTCTCGTTTCCAGTACAAGTATAATGCAAGACTAAAACTAACAGCATTTGACAGAGGCTTGATAAATTAATATAATAAAATAAAAAAAAAAAACCCCAGCAATAAATCTATTGGGGGAAAAAAGGGACTGCACTGCATGGTTCTACCCAGCAGATGGCTTTGTGCAATGCAATCCGCACTTGTTGTGGTTAAATCCAGGGTTGAAGGCTGAATAACAAATCACAGCTTAGATTGCTGATTTATAAATTTGTGTCTTTGTTTTCAGCACATGTATTTCTATATGTGCTTTTAGGTATAACCTTTATTCACAGTTTTTGGCTGAAAAAGCTCTTCGGCATCTCTAATAACTTAGTATGAATGTAACAGATGTTAGCCAAGTCAAACACCCCTAAATACATTTTATTTCACAATAAAACTATATCTTCTAATGTTTTTATAATGTTTATCATCACAAGAAACGAGTGTTAAATTAGTGCCCCTTTCAAGCATTAAAAAAAAAAAAAAAAAAACAGAGACAACAGCACAGCATCATAAGACTTATAATGCAAGAGGAGTGTAGAGATAAAGGGGTGGGGGTGGGCAGGGGGCTTTTTAGTGACAATTTCTAACCAAGGCTGAAACGATCGATTTAGATATTCACCTAATTAACGATTATCAGAATAATTAAGCAATTTGTCATAAGTGAAACAAGAAAACGGCTTCAGCTTTAATAAATGTCTCAATTGGGCTGCAATTATTTTATTGATATCAAAATACTAATGCATATTTTAACGTTTAACATGTGTATACATTTAAAATATTAATACTAATAAAAGAGGAATCATTACAACTTCTATAAATATCAAATCAGATATATTACTATTATTTATACTTTTTAAAGAGTGCGCTTAGTTTTATACTGACTAAAGGGCTGATTTACAGCAGACAACAAGACATAATTCTAACTGAAAGCAACACTGAACCTGTTTGTCATATTTCATTCGGTTAGAATGCTCGAAAGTAGGTTAATACGCAGTGAAGGATCTGCAGGGAAATTTATTTATTTTTCACAGAAAATAAGACTTACAATATATATTTATCAGCAATTTTTTGTTATTGCCGACGTTAATAATGTCACTCAGTTTTACTGACAGTTAAAATGTACATGGTTTTGCAAAATTTCACAATTTCAGCCATTTTTTTTTTAAGCTTGAAATGACAAAGATTAAATGAAAGAAACTACTTTTCGACCTATTTATTTGATTGCAGTGCGTTTCTTATACTACAACTAGTGCTTCAGTTTATTGGGTTTTCAAAATGTCCCAGAAAACCAGGACACTACCAGGATTCCCAATCATTCAGTTTATTTTCTAGGACACTATGACATTTCCAGGACATGTCAAATATAACAACAATAAGAACAGATAACATTTAAATAAACCAAGGCATTCTAAATAAAGTCTTGGAGAACACGTACGGATCACGACTCGGTTACGATCTATTTAAGCGTTTAGGTATGTGCTTACAATAATGTTGCTGAAAACATTCACAGACTTAATTCTTAGCACCTGCAACCACCAGGTGAAATAAATTGGAATGGAAATTTGGTCATTCATGTTTCAGAATGTGTGGAAACGTATTTGTCAGATGAGCATTATGTATAAAAGTACCCTAGAATAACCAATAACCATTATCTGTTATCCATATGGCTTCATCCCAAGTGGACCTGCTCACCAGGGCACAGCCAGATAAGGTATAGGTGTATATTTATACATACATGCACATAGAAACACACACACACACCCTAGGGCATGTTGTCTGTTCACTTAAAGATAACGTCTGCTTGGCGTCACTCACCTTGCAGGTCAAGGGTCAGAGGAGCAGGCGCTGTGTCACACATTAAAGTTAGCCGTGTCACTTGGACGTTGGGGGCACCGGGTTCCACTAAAAAAAAAAAAAGAAAAAACATCGAAGTGCTCGGTTAATCCTGCACTATGCTGGACATAGAAAACAAAACAACCACAAATGAAACCTTTGTCCTTTTTTTAACCGTCTGGTGCTTATTTAAGTCTTTATTAGGACAGTGACGACAGAAAGCTCAGCCCCTCAGGATGTGATCTCCTTTCTGCCTATTCAGCTCAACTCATGCACTCTATAAAGTCGGGCACTTGGATGCACACAACGCGTCGCTTTTCTGAATCAGGTCACATACCAAGCACCACAGCCGCCCTGTTTCCCCAAATACACCACGTCACACACATTTTGTTGGCATATAAACGGGTTTGTGAGGTGCAATTGAGGTGATTAAGTCTTTATTTAAAATGTTTGTGCAAGTAAAAATCGCTTTGCAACACAAATCGTCATCTAATCCATAATCACACTCAGGCTGCAGGAGATTGGGGGGGGGAAAATTACAGTGATAATTAGTGTTTCTATAATATAAATTGCAATACGCAAAAAATTATCCACAGATGACTTTAATGGCTCTATTTGGAAATATAAATCATGTTGGAAGTGAAGGGGAGCGCATCTGTTTAAAATAAATTATAAGCGCAGATAAACAATAACAATGTTAAATCACACTCTATAGTCTTTAGCGTATCAATTAAGTACTATTATTAAAGCTACAAAAATATTTATTTTGAGCTTGAATACTTGAATTGTTTCCACAGTAACAGACCTTAAACTTTTACGCCATCATTAAACTTGGCAATCAATCCATAAATCACAAACGTTCTGGTGCAGTCCACTAAAACTCGACACTGCACATCCTGTAATGCGACTACTGCAGATGCACACATTGTGATGTCGAATATCACGTTCATGCAACAGAAATATGAGCATCAGAAAGCCAAATATGTTTAACGCACAGAAAATAAAAGGTTACAATGAGTTTAGCTTAAAAGACCTGCAGGCAGATGTCGAAAATATTAGCAGAAAGTTCACAAAAGATTTAAAAAAAAAAAAAAAAAAAAAAAATCCAAATATTTCTCCAGCACCCACACACACTCCTCGTACCAGACTCCACTTTCTACATTTACCAGTTAAAAAAAACAAAAAAAAAAAAAAAAAAAACATCCAATAGTTTGAGTTTCTGTTTTAGTTTCTGGCGTTTTTAATTATGTTTAGTCATGCAGAAAAAAGCCCTGGGTGACCGACAGACACTTTTCATCAGTGTGTTTAATGCGAGTGAGAGTGAAACTGAATTTCTTAACAACAAAAAATCTCTGATACGCAAAAAAGTTGATACGCTCGAGGTTGTTTTGGAATTGGCAAGGGTTGATGTAAATAAAGGTAGTTGGATCCGCATTTCCCAAAAGATTCCGACATAGAAAACAATAAATTCACATGAATAAATGGCCATTTTCCATATTATGCATGGCTCGTTTCAGGCACTGTTAGTTGAACAACTTAATGGAAACGTATAATTAACATCTGGGGTTTGTTCCAAAGATTTGCTTTACGTTAGAATGGAAACCTGGCTACACAGACAGACAGGCTGATTTACACACACCTGCAGTCGCGTCAGCAGAACCGAGCAAAGCCTCTTTGTACTTGCGCAGGCTCTCGTCATCCTTGTCCAGATCCTGGATCTCCTGCAGGCTTTTCTGTGCCGGCGGCTTGTAGTTCACAGATTCGCTCTCCTCGTTCTCGGCAGCGATGGCCGCTAGCTGCTCTGGGGTGGGTTCGTGTTCGGCCATGATTTACAGCTGGAGGCACAAAGACATACACACCGTTTAGTTTAACTTTTGCTTCAAGAGACTAACAACTAAAACATGATGAACTGTATGATCAGTAGCACAAAGCCTTAAAATTAGAGCTGCTTCTCTTACGCAATTTTATAGAAACTTTCAACAAATCTCTGAAATGCATACAGTGTAAAGAACAAGCTGCCAGCTGCAGTTCCACTGGTGGAAATGTCTTGCTTATAGGACAGGAAGGCCAGATTAGCTCGAATAACCCTTCTTTACCGTAGTGGTTAGAATGGGGCTGTGTAAGAATAAGGATATTTTTAACTATCACAATATTCTTTTTATGATAGTGTAACAATATTCTAACCTCTAGTATTGATAGTGGGGGGGGGGAGACACAAAAAACATGATTTAGCGATGCATCAGGATTCTCTCTAACGATTCGGGAATCGATTCTTTAAATTCCAGAATCGATTCCAAAATCGCCAGCGTGTGCGCATGCAAGAAAAAAACGTGTAATTATTGAGAAGGATGATATCGTCATACAAAAATTTCAATGATAAACAGCACTGCGGTGATTCATATTGCATTTATTCCTCCACCCAAAAAGTTTCCATCACAATAAAAAAAAATACATTCAAATTAAAAAACACGGAGAGAGCTGCTGACGGGCATACAGGCCTTGTAACCAAGAATTAAAAATAATGGAAAGAATAAATAAATAAATAAATAAATAAATGCTATTTATAAAAATACACATACACTGTGCATCAAGAGCCGATCTGAACCGGAGCGTGTGACTCAAACACAAAGGTTTGGCGGCAGCCCAACAAGGAAGACGTAATCAGGGCTGGTACGGTAAACGGGAGGAAGAGGGAGGAGGAAGCGGGCTCTCAGGGAAAGGCTGTAACAGAGAGGCCAGGGCGAAGGGACGAGAGGAACGAGAGAAACTCCAGACCAATAACAACTACTGCTACAGCTCAGCAGCTCAGTGCAGGTTCACAAAATACCCAAGCCCCATCCCCCACTGTAAATACCCACCACCCAGGCCGTCTTCTTTCTCCCTGACCCCTTTTTTTTGTTCTGCTGCAATGCAGTGGCACTGAAACAGATTCTTCTCTAGATGCTAAGGCCGGTGAACGAGTGCCAGCAGTGTGCTGCTGAAAAGCAAGTCTCTCTGCTTTACTTCTGCAGCACCTTCTCCGTCATGCCTGCAGCTTCCTGTTCCTGTACTTCAGCTCGGTGGCGCTTTTGCCTTACATGGTATGCATGTTTAGTTCTGTTCCAAACATTCCAGTAAATCTTTCACATTGGCCTTTGCATGCAGAATGTGAAACGTGAGCGACCGGACTGGAAATTCAAGGTAAAGCAGGCCGGTTTTAATAAGAAGAATAAGAAATCTGCTATTTTAAAAGACCAATGCAGCACATGCTTGAGTGTGTGCCACTTTGTGCACAAAACGTTTATACGAAGTTATACATCAGGCACATTTTAATTTGGCTTATTTTGTAAATTTAAATAAAATCAGTCATTTCAATTAAAATATATTATCTTGGGACATCATCAATATAAAACACACAACAAAGCAAATTTAAGTTGTGACCCCTGAAGTGAACAGTCAATAGGAGGAGAAGGAGAAAAAGAAGGACGAGTCTAAAGTAAAAGGAGGAGAAAGACGAGTCGAAAGAAGTAGGAGATGGAGGAAAAGTCAAGGAGGAAAAGTAAAAAAAAGAAGGAGAAAAAGAAGGACGAGTCAAAAGAGGAAGAAGGAGAAAAAGAAGGACGAGTCAAAAGAGGAAGAAGGAGAAAAAGAAGGACGAGTCGAAAGAGGAAGGAGGAGGAGAAAAAGAAGGAGAAGAATGAGGAGCAGAAGGAGGATGATGAGGAGCAAATGAAAGAAAAGCAGAAAAAACAAGATAAAAAAAGAAGTAGGAGAACTAATAGCAGTATTTTAAGAGAGTCATTGTTCATGTTTATTTAAACATCAAGCTGCAAACCAATACTCTTAAAAATTACACAAGTAACACGTGTTCTGTCTTTATTACATAACTACACCGCAAACTAGTGCTACAAGTCAAAGGTACACAAATGTCTTCAGGTGAACACTTTCCGAATCCATAGAGAAACATACCACTAATCCCTCAGACTGCACATCAAACAGAACACGCAGCCATGCAAGCACGCTGCTGCAGCAGAACACTGGAAAAATGCATGAGCCGGCGAATGACCCCGACACATTACACAACAGCCCCGATATCCACTACAGATGTTGCTTCTACAATTACAGCAACAACTTGCACTGCCAGCTGGAATAACCACAGCATGATCGTAAAGACATTTTGTCTAGAACACGGCTTTTGAGAAGATGAAAACGGGGAACTATTAGTGCACTGCACCATTTTCCTGGCTGGGGCCTCTGAAGTCCCATAAAAGCAGAAAATTCTCTTCTGCCAACAGTGTGTTTTGGCAGGACAGAGTGAGGGCATGCTTTCAGATCTAAGCAGCTTGGAGATGGAGGGGCAGGCTGAAGGAGGTCAAAAAAGTGGGGCAAAGAAAGAAAAACAGAGGGATAGATAAAACGTGCATGAATTTCTCCAAAAGATATGAGCCTTGCTGGTAACCTGCTGACTAGAGAGGCTTACCGAGTGTATGGAGTAACAGCTGGCAGCCTGGAAGGACTGGCAGGGACAGAGAGAAAACAAAGCATGTCCAGAATGAAAATAACTCATACTCGCACTAATAAAGGACTCCTCTGGACACTTTCCGTTAATAGAGAAAAGTCAAAGTGCTACTAGTGCTATTTGGGTGGGACTAAAGTTGTGGTGGTACTAAAATAAATTATAATTATTACCATCACCATTAAAATACATAAAATAAACAAAACTAAAAGAAATAAATGGTCATGTGCATTTCTAACTTTCCTGAAATTTGAGTACAGCTGCAATCAATCGGAGCGATAAACAGATACCTGCACTGTGTTACACCCTAACAGACCCGATACTTCTTTTCCTTTCAGCTGTTCCCTTTTAGGGGTCTCCACAGTGAATCATCTGTCTCCACCTGACCCTATTCTCTGCATCCTCTTCACTCACACCCACTAACGTCATGTCCTCGTTTATCGCATCCGTATACCTCCTCTTTGGTCTTCCTCTTTACCTTCATTTCTAACATTCTCCCCCCAATATATTCACTATCCCTCCTCTGTACCCAAGACACCATGACTAAATAAACAGACTATATTTTCTATCATGTAGTTTAAGGGGTCAGGGGGAGTGTCTCGACTCAAGCACCCTGTCCACTTGAGCCGGGCTGACAGAGCTGTCACACACAGTTCACACTCGCCGGCTTGAACATAACCGCTTGCTGTTCCACCCTGGCTGTCCGATTAGTCACACTCACCTCACCAATCAATCACTGCAAGACTTGCAGGCGAAAGCCTGGACAGCTGAACTGTGAAGGTTGCGAGATTGGATTTTACACATCCCACATGATGGACTAAATCTACCCGACACCATAACCCCTTCGAGATCATTAGGAGGAGTGCAGCGGCCATTAAGTGGGATTTAGGCATTATGTACATAATCATCTTTAATAGAAAAATCCTAATCAGACTCAGGTACGAGGCGCTGCAGGCTGTTTCTAAGCAACATCATCCCAAATAAGATTATTGCCCTTGTGTTTACAGCTAATGAGGCTTCACAAGAGGGCAAAGTGTCACCCAGAAACACTCCCCTACATGCCTAATCAGCATCCTCAAGAGATACAATTATCCTCTTCAAGTGAGCTGGGAGGACTCGCCTCATCTCTAAATACAGACAGCCAGTCACGCAGCATCACATTCATCAGTCATGCCAACCTTACGTTAGATTTCTATAAAGAATAATGCACAATACTAAACAGAATTTAGGGGGCAATAATGGAACAATGAGCATCAGCCGGCACCACTAATTAATTAATGAAAAAAAAGGGGGTTAGATGCTGTGATGGTTCCGCCTTTATACACAAGTTACAATTACATTTTTTGCTATGTGGGCTTTTAGGGGTTAAAAGTCTTGCTCAGGGGCCCAGCAGTAGCACGTTAACCATCGAGGTACCACTACCCCCACTTCCGCAAACATCAAAACTGGTTACAGGTTGTGATATTTCCGAAGTTAAAGCTTATTATCTTTTATTAAACAGTTTAAATCAGATGTCAAAAGGACAAAATAGCAGCAATTGTTAGGACTATGAGTAAGACGGCATTCTGATATGTATGCAAAAGCATGGGCCTGCTTTTTTTTTTTTTTTTTTTTAAAGGCAGACAAATAAAACAGGCACATTTTGAGCTAAACAAAACACAACGAGCGTTTAGTGGTATGTGCTGAAAGCAGATCGCTCCACTGAGCTAGTGATGCTTTACGTGAACATCTTAATTTACAGATATTAAACAAACAGAACTTAATTAATGTTTTTTTTTATGTTATTCCATAAAGCTGCTTTGACACAATCTGGATTGTTACAAGCGCTACATAAAACTCTTTGGCTTGAAAATGAGGTAGTCCTTCTGGATGGACTCACAATAACAGAGTTCAGGAAAACACCAAAAAAAGTATTTCAGATTGGAAATAAACAAGACAGCTCCCAGATGAAATCCCACATCCCCAAGACTCACTCGATAAAAACTGGCTCAGCATTCTTCTGGTCCTGAGACTATGAATGTAAAATATGTTCTGTCTAGTTTCTTGATGTTTCTTAATATACAGATTGCAACCGTGTCTTTAAAGTAAAAGTAAAACCAAGCGCGTATTTAAATACTATTTTAATACCCTACTCATATTGGTAGTGGCCCCCCGAAGCCTGGCAATTACAAAATATATGAGCATGACAGGTAGGGTGGGGAATTTTTTTTTTTAATGGAAGACATAATAGTTCTAAAACGTCAGATTTTTCGAGCCCTGGTCTTGCTCAGGTTTAGCCTGCTGCACGAGATTGAGCCGCGCCCACTTGTTTACATGTCACGGTATACACGGGATTTAAAAAAAATATATTACGGTTGACACTTTAATTTGCGTATATACCGTCATACCGCCCAGTCCTACTGCACACATATCTAGCTGAGATTAATTTGGAATGTTAACGATGTGCTGCGGACCTTAACACCACACCCACTGCGGGTTAAAATCCAGGTTCAGACACTGATAACTGATGCCCTTAACATTTACACCTCCAGAGAATGGCACTGCGTTGGATGCTAGAATGCATTAAGCTAGAAGTCATGGACATGTTTGGGATCTAACTTTGACACCAATGTCAAAGGTTTTTCGAGCCTCAGATTCAGGTAATTTGACGCACAGCTGGTCTGAAGGGCAAATCTTGACTGCAGGATCGATAGACACAGTAGGGTTACAGTATCTGGGCTTGGATCATTCACACAACCCAATAAGCCGAAGACACTTTGGGACTTTAATACCATTAGGTGAACGGTATTTCCCTTTTTTTGGTGGATTGGGAATTCTCTTGCTAAATTCTAGCTTTGCGATTCCTCTTTCTTTTAACAAAATATATATCGAGTTTATTAAAGAGAACTTTACAGAGTGCACGTTGAAACGCTGACCTTTATTTTAAAAAACACCCGCTCTGTGTGCTACCTTATAAAAAATGAAACACAGGTGAGGGGGAAAAGTTCAAGAGAGCACCATAACGCTCAAAGGTATTAACAGGGTGTGTGAGTGCGTTTGCATGAAATGCTGAGAATTGCACATGCAAAACATGTAAACATGCAGCACTCGAGTAGAAGCGTCTGATTTTAAAAATACTACCTTATTTTTAAAGGCATGTTAGCAATAAACCACCATTGCTACAGGACAGAAATCATATTAATCCGTCTCTGTGTAAATAAAGCAACGAAATGAACTTGCACAAGTCTTGCTAATAAATAATGAAGGGAGGTACTAAAAAAAATATATATATATATATATAGAATAAAAAAAGAAAAGAAAAACAGCAGGACATGAAGGAAAGACCGATCTGAATTAGACCGGTAAACAAACGGCACATACAGTATTAAACAGCAGTGTGTGATTTTAAAAAATATTACATCATATCCCTAAAGACATTTTAGCTTATACACCAAAACAATGGTAAGGGCCTTGCTCAGGGGCCCAACGATCCTCCGATTGGCCAACGATCTTCCAATCAGCAGTCTAAGAGGCTGTTTACACATCACGTCTTTGGTTTGCTTATTTTATTTGGAATGTAGACGCTCAACATAAATAGAAAAGAACAGCGTTTGCATCTGCGCTGCAGTAAGATAGAAACATCTCAACTTTCCAGAATGCAACAAGGGCACTGCAGGTCATGTGACAGGAACCAGCTTTTTCGTCAGCTTTTCCATTACACTGAAACCTCAGCAGAAAATGGAGGAGCACCTCCAGTGTTTCTTGTTCTTTTCTTGGTAAATTAGAGTTATTGGAAGTATTGCCGATTGTTGCTTGGCAATGATGTAGGCCTCCAGAACGCAAGCCACCGAGTGCTTTAAAAAGTAGTTGAAACGGTGCACCTAGCATTTCACGCATTTTTTAGGCACGATATTTAAACGGCCACCAATTAAACCACCGAGTCCTCTGATAATAGTTGTTTTGTCCAAAATTAATAATCCTAACTGAACCTAAATGTTGAGTGGAAACCAAATCAGGATTAATTAGCGTCTAGTTGCATTGCTAGCTAGGTGTTTCAAGGTGTAGATCACCTTTAGTAGAATTCCAGGCACAAAGCTCAGCCTTATCGCGAGTGTGATCTGATAAATCATTACTGGTGGATTCTAAAGTTGTTTAAACTTTGCACCTGAAGTTTAACAAAAGATGTCAAAGTCGACTTAACCTGAAAGTCAAGGTATCATTTTAGTTATTGCACACACACACACACACACACACACACACACACACACACACACACACACACACACACACACACACACACACACACACACACACACACACACACACACACACACACACACACACACACTGTTTCGGGCAATGCTTTTGTAATGCTGTGCATTTCCTATAGAAGCTAAACAAAGGGAAAAATGGCCGAAACAGACATGCCCCTTGCTCACAGGTTACCGTACTGTACTGATTCTGAGACTACAGTCTGTTTACAACATTAGCAATCCAGGCATCTCTTTATAAGTGCAAACCTTTATCATCAGGTGACTCATATAACAAACAGTCTAGCAGGAAGTGGGGTTAAGGCGAGAGGTTTCCTCTAAGAACGCCATGTACCTCGCCGTTTTGTTGAAAAAGATTTTTTTGTCCCTTTCCTCTGCACTGTTTATCCTCGGTCTTTCCCTTGTTTATCATTTTCCATTTGTCCTCTTGGACTTGCCCACTACACACATGCTTATATTTTTAGGCATCGTTTTCCTCTTTGCTCACAGTAAGGGGACCAGCACAGACCCACAGCTCATGACTCGTCTCTGAGGACAAGCAGCAGTTCCCACAGACCAGACCGGCAATCCATAAATGTTATCAAGTAAAAGTTCAAATTCAACTCGTCACCATAAAGGCTGACACATGAAACCAACCATCTTTATTAAAACTGCTGCTCACGGTGCATCACAGGGTGTAGCATATACTCCACCCGCATATGTTATCAGACACACCAGTGTGATTATTTCTTCATCATGGCACCTGTTAGTGGGTGGGATATATATTAGGCAGAAAGTAAACACTTTATTCACAAAGTTGAGGTCTTAGGTGCGGGGACGCCGGCGTATGGGCAAGTGTAAGGATTTGAGCAAGTTTGAAAGCAGCATCTCCAAAACTGTGGGGTGTTCTAGTCTGCCGTGGTCACGGTTGGCCAAGGCAGGTTGATGCATATGGGGAACAAAGGTCCGATCCAACCGATGCTACTGTAGCTCAACTTGCTGAACAAAAGGCAATTGGAGCATCAGAACTGGACACTGGTAGAATAAAAGGTCTTGGCCTGGTCTAATGAATTAGGTCTTCTTTTACCTCATGTGGATGGCCAGGTGCACAGCGCTAACCTGGGGAACACATGGCACTATGGGGGGAATTTAAGCAGGCTGGCGGAGGCAGCGAGATGACCGGGAGGACGGGTGCTGCTCTTTAGTTCCGATTGAGTCCCAGCTCCCCGGAAGAGGCTTTAGGTTTGACAGAGACACCGACTATTTTTACATTATAGTAAATTCCCTCTAGGATTTCTAAAACCAAAGGTATTTTTTGACATTGAGTTTCTTGTGCCTTTTTTTTTTTTACTTGGCATAACTGAAATAATATAATTGTTCTTTTGTAGTACTCTTAGTGAAGACACATAAGTAGTTGGTTTTTTTTTTTCAATCATAGCTGTGCTCATGTTTAACAGGCTTAAATTAAAGACAGCTTTGACTAAATGTCTGATCTCGTATGATACATTCTGGCCCACGGCTCTGGAAATGCTAGGGGATTTCTAAAACCATGTACACACCTCAGAATATCCCAGTTATTTTTTTAAACATTACACCTTAGTGAGACACGCCAAGTGAGCACGCCAGAGCAAAGTGAGGAACAAGTAACACTGCGTCACAGGCTTAAGGTTCCAGAAGCTGTAAAAGTCACTTACATGCCTTTTCAGGTATGTACACAGGCACACCAAGACCTTTCACAAAGGCCACACTATTTTACACATGGCTAAAACGGTCACTTCGCACAGCCTTTTCTTTGTCACATCCTCTCTTTTCGTACAGCAGGAGCTCCTCTGTTCTATCGGTACAAAAATATGCAAATTAAAATTAGAAATATCATTTCTCGGCTGCACGCAAGTATATTTTGCATTATTTCCAGTGTTCCAAGCTTGCTAGTCGTGCTATATACTAGTGGTAGGGGGAAAAAATGAATTCATCGTATAAGTACATATTCTGGTGATTTCGCTCAATTTGGACCAAGCTGGACAAACTCCTGGGACATTATATTGGATTTTGTGAGGACAAAGGTATCGTTTATAAGAGCTATAAAAGTGTACAAAGTGGCGGGTTTTAGGGATTTGTGCTCGTTCTGCGTCGTGGATAACACCGGGTTTTGTACACCGTTGCAGGTGCTTGAGCCAAGATGCAGTGCGTCCTTACAGCGTGTTCTCCAAGTGTTCTTCATATTTGTTATAATAATCTGACATTTGAATGTTTCATTTAGAGCTTCTTCATCCTGAACACAAAAGAAACCATAAAAGAAAATGAATGAAACCAAATAATTTTAGGATGAATGATACAGAAATTCCAACTATAAAAAAAAAAGCATTGAAACTTCAACTCTGGTTAAGCTGTAAAGATGTAAACGTGTATTTACACAGCAGAGGAATTAGAAAAAAAATAAAGTGTAAATTAAGAATTGGTTTGGAATCGGATTGGATCGTAAAGTACCTAAAGATTCCCAGCCCTACTATTTACTCCTACGATGCACGCTTCAGCATCCCAGCCTCCAATGTGCAGCCTTCCAATGGGCCTGGAACAGATTTGTTTTCCTTTGTTCCTCTACATGGCCATTATTTTTGCCCTGTACTGTTCCATTCTAGCGTCTGTAATCCGGCTAGAAGACAAACTTCTGAAACTGCAGCAGACGGGACTAAACCAGATACTGAAATCAGGTAAACTTTTGTTACTTTCAGAATAAATACAAAACAAAAAAAAATTAGACCCAAGGCGTCTGCATAAGGGGTTCTACCCCTCCTCTTTTCCTGCATATAGGGCAGATTAGCGCTGGGTCAGCGAGAGGAAATGCGCTCGAGGTGACGCCGCACTGCATTCTTTCGGCTTCCTGTTTCTTTAGCTTTTTTGCCATAGATCTTCCGTTTAAGCGCGTTTGCAAAGACAGGGCAACGAAAGACAATCAGCAGTCAGGAAATGCTGCCTACAGTAAACAATTAACAACCCTGTAAAAGGAAACCCACAAAAGGGAGCAACTTTTTGGGGGACAACAATTGCTATTACTTTTCAAAAGAATGACCTCACTTAAATAATGCAAGAAATAGAACAATCTCCATTAGCGACAACATTAATGAACTTGAACGCATACGATGGGCACTTTAATATCCCATGAGCCCTCAGGAGTGAGACTTGGTCATGTTTGAAAAAGAATGGAAGGTGTTTAAAGTAGCTGGAAAAAAGGTTGTTAATTATTACTTGTTCTTCTGATAGTCTAATTAAATGTTTATGCTGTGTGATGATGCAAGTCAGGTGAAATGTGCACATGGTGGATGTGATTTCTGCCCATTTATACATGTTTGTGATTTGTCATCAATACATTCACTCATTATATCCATTCACAATAGTACAAGAGCAAACGCTTTATCCACACCGACTTACATTTATCTATTGCTTTAACACAACCGAGCAATCGGAGGTTAGGGGCCTTGCACAGGGGCCCAACAGTGGGAACTCATTGCTGCTGGAAATCGAACCCACAAGCTTTCTAATGGCAGTCCACCACTTTAACCACCACACTACCACTTCCCCCTATAGTATAACTCACATTTACATCTTCAGTCACTTACGTTGATCTTATCGATCTTTACACAGCTGAACACGTGGGTTAAAGGCCTCGGAATGACAGTCGGATTCGTCATTAAAATTAAAAAGAAATTACAAAGAAAAGAAAAAAAAAACTGTCAGCAGCGATTTTCTAGTCGAAGCAGGAGAAGTTGCAGGGGCGGCATGAGAGGGGTGATGTTGCGCGCGCGGACACACGCGAGACAGACACCGCCCTGTTTTTACAGCCATCGAACTAACTAGAAACTGAGCCAGGACGGAAGAGGAAGCGCACCGCGTGTGCACCTGTAATTAATATACAAATTCAGATTTTTCCTTTATATATATATATATATATATATATATATATATATATATATATATATATGCACGGTAATATCGGGTTAAAGCACGCGCTTCTCTAAAAATTAACACGGATAAAATTAAATCAGGTCAAAAAGCATCACGAGCACTATAAACTCCACAACTGATCCAAACTCCCTTCCCCCTAAAAACGGACTTTGTTCTACTCGTTTCTTTTCTAACTTTTACGCAAATTGCGAGGAATTAACATAAAAAAGAGAGTAAAATAAAGGAAATAAACCAACGTTTGTTCCTTTTCCTCCGCAATTGAACTGTCTATACAGGAAGTTGCACGCTTTTCCTTCCACCCGCATCGCGGCAACCGCCCCTACAATATCCATCATTCCGATTGGTTCCTGGATTATTAGCGTGCTCTGATTGGAGAATTACATTTGATCTTTTTTAAAGTAGGGGCGGGATCTGCCAAAAGACGGGTGGAGAAAAAAAAAAAACCTTGCTCGTTTGCTAGGCTAGCGGAACGGCTTTGCAACGCCCATTAGAGATATAAAAAAAAATGTCAAAAGTTGGAAAAAGTTAGCCGTAAATCGCGGTCTGTCTGTAAACGCAGAAACAATGTGATTTATTATAGATTTAAAAAAAAAAAAAATCGGCATTAGCGAATCTCAAAAAATATTAATTTCCCAGCTAGCAAATGTCTGTTCTGATTAGGTTACAGGAACGCGGATGAAAATGTTCCCCCAGAAAAATTAGCACAACATTAATTTATGGTTATTTCAACATTTTGAGAACATTTGAGTACCAATACCGACATATAGACGTTTTAAAGAACACTATTCCAGGAACAGTATCTCCCAACCTTACAAAAACATATCCTACCTATTAATCACGGTATGAGAACATTCCACAAGCGTTATGAGCCGAACATTTGGACAACTTTTAAAGAACGTTCGAGAAAAATGTGGGAACGTTTCCGGTCAGCTGGGGCTGGAGAATCATCCGGAAAGTAACTCGATTCAAAGCGTTTACATTACAGCTAGTTAGCCATTGTGCTAGTATTCATGAGTGACTAAATGTAACGCATTTTTTTTTTGGGGGGGATTATTATTTGTTACATTTCAGCGGTTGCTTTGTTTGTAGTAAATTTATTGTAAGCTTCATTTTGTTTTGTTTTTTCTTGAAAATCAGCCATTTCAACTTTACCACAGGCGAAGAGCCTCAACCAAAAAAAGGCCCCATTTCTGACCGTGGCTTCAGTTTAACTCTTGAAGTCTTCCTGTGAATTATTTAACTTTTGTCGGCGTGAATTAACTGTTCATAAATCATAACAGAATATTATCAGCTAACAGGCGCGTGTCATTACACAGACAATAACCGTAAGTAGCATGTGATAAAAAACCCGACGACTCGCACTGGCAACGCAAAAAGCCGCATAAATACAGAAACGCAACGGAAAGGGGAAAAAAACCCCAAACAATTTTCAAGAAGTAATAACTGTTTATAGAGTCTTTGCTGCCAGAACAGGAAACTACTTCAGATTTGGTTTAAGTTTCCGCTAATGTTAGCTTGAAAAGCTCGCGACAAAATTCATAAATACAACCTAAGCTGCTTTTAATGTTTTCCGGTTATTTAACGAATTAACCCACCGCAAAATATATGTAACGTTTTGTTTCTTTATTTCTGTCATTTAAAAGCGCTTACCGTAGAGATGCAGGTACTCTCAGGGAGTCGATAGCTATAGCGCGAGCTTCTACTGACTTTTCAATGGCGCGAGGAGGGAGAGGCGATGTCAGACAGCCACCCGCTTCCGGGAATACCGGAGCGCGCGCGCACACACACACACACACGCGCGCGCGCCTGCCCGTTCTTGCGCATGCGCACAGCCAAAACCATTCCACCAACCAGAAACGAGCCGAAATCCGGCGTCGTAAAAACGGTTTTTTTTTTTTGTGAAGTAAAATCACGTTTAAACGTTGTAGTTTTAATGCCACGGAAAAAATTCCGAGATTCAAGTCCTAATATTTTACTAAAATTACGAGAATGTTGTGAAAATATTTTTTTTAAAACTCAAACTCTTTTTTACATTAAAGAAAACAACTTTTTCAGCTACAGTCTTAATTTACTTTTTTTTGCTCCGTTTTCGTGTATAGTTGAAACCAAGACAACGCAGCAGTTATACTGTTACAGACAATATGTAAACAAAAGTTACAAGAAATGTTTAAAATGTTTTCACGATGGAAAAAAAAATAATTAATTTTTATTAAAAACCATGATTAGAAAGTCTGATTCAATCATTAAGGAATTGTGAGTAGCTTCATTCTCTATTGGGTCATAGGGGCAGCTACACTTTGGGGTTATATTAAAAAAAATAAATAAAACACCCCCACTTGATTTAGGAACAGCCACAGCTCAGCTGAAACAGTAAACAAATTGTTTAATGTTACTTTTACGGAGTGAAAACAGTTAACACTTCTCCCTAATACTTGGTACCCTACACCAATTCTATACCAGCAATTATTATTACTGTTAATTTCTTTAAGAAAATATTTAAACAGCTACATAACCTCACACAGAAAAGGAAAGCCATTTTTCAGCCCCCACCCGACAGAATTAGAAAGCCACTTGACTCTTTGCTCCACAGCTGGAGAAATTACTTTTGCAGTAGGCTGTAAAAATCAGGTTTTATAAAATGATTTTCTTGAAAACAAACTCAGCAAACCCCAGTCCCAAGTATGCTATTGATTTAAGAAAAAAAATGCAGAAAGTCTAAAATGCGGTTTAATAAACTCATAATACCCGACTCAAAACACCACAGAACGTACAGATGGGTAAAGTGGGGGCTATACACAAATTGATGTGCAACAAACTGCCTTGGAAGCGACCCAATCAGTTACACAGCATAAACAGCACCAGAGCAACATTTGTACACAATTTATTCCAACTGCTGGGATACAAAAGAAAGCAGAGTCATTTCTTGGATACTATGTACTGCAGGTTTTATTACAATGAACTGCAAAGAGAAGGTAAAGACAAGCACCTTCACACTAGCGTTCTACTGTCAGACACAGTTTTCCAAAAAAAAAAAAAAAAAAAAAAAAAAAAAAAAAAAAAAAAAAAAAAAAAAAAACAAAAATTCAAAAAACAAAATGGTTAAAAAAAAAGAAGAAGAAGAAAAAAAAAAAAAAACGCATTTAAAAAGGGGAAAATCTTGTACACATTCAAAATCACTTCCAAAAGTCACGTAAAATGTAAAACGTCCGGCATTTCAAAGCGGTAACAACCATTCCAAGATGTTGCAGCTTAAACAGACCAGGTGGTTTAGCTGGTGTCCATCTGTAAAGAAAGCAAAAGAAAGCAAAGTTACAACCTGAAAAGTTCAGTTAAAAAGATATATTTAAGTAAATAAAAAGGAAATTTGAGCATACTCTGGCATTGTAGGCATCTAGCTGGGCATCTAATTCCTCTGCTGAAAGCTGCTGTTTGTTATTTCCTCTACCACCTCTGCCACGGCCTCGGAGTCCTCCACCACCCCGACCTCCCCGTCCTCTCTGCATACCGCCAAAGCTCCCCATCTTGTTTCGGTTCATGCCTCCGCCGCGACTTACACTGCAAAGTAACATTTTGTTTATTTAGGACTGGTCAAAATTATACTTGCACGTCAAAAATAATAACACTTACCCCTGCATTGGAGCGCGTCTCTGCGGGTCAATCTGCGATGTGACTTGCTGAATATTCATTGGACGACCTGGGATAAAGCCCAATGAAGACCAAAACATTGGGATGAGGAAAGCAGAATTATAAAAAAAAAAAAAAAAAAAAAAAAAAAAAAAGTAGCATAAGGAAAAAGAAATAGCTACCATCAAGAGGAACACCGTTGTATTGCTTCATCGCTTTTAAAGCGTCCGCTTTCCTCTCAAAATGAACATCTGCTGTGCCGAGACTGCGTCCCGACCGGTCGTAATGGACTGCAGCCTTCTTCAAGGTGCCAAATTCTGCAAAAAGCTCCTGTAACGGAAAACCAGAAGCATGAACCTCAACCAGTTGAGACCCTGTACATGTTGACCATACACCAGTATTCTTTTAACTGCTATATTCATAAAACAATACCTGGATGTCCGCATCAGAGACCCCAAAGTCGAGATTGGATACAAGCAGCTTTCCTCCAGTTTCCACTCCGGCACCACCACCACCGCCGCCGCCTACAGAACTGGCACTGTAGCCGTTGTCGAACAGGTCATGCTGCCACTTGTCGGGGAGCTGCTTGGGCTGCAACAAACGAAAGAGAACGCACCTGCTGACTTCGGATCCCGTCTCTCACTGACAGTCCACACGGCTGGGTGCTGGGGCAAGCAGGGGGCTCCACCTCAACAAGGCCAACGGCACCCAGCTAACTGTATTCAGTGCGATCCAGCAACCCCTGACCATCCATTCACCACATACAAGTAACTCAATGCACAAAAGACGGCAAAAAGCGACAGAACAAGTGCAGGAAACTGTGCACGCTAAAACCAAATCAAAATCAAGAGACAAAGATTAAAACTGGGCAAATTTGTTCAGGTGTTAGGATGGGGAAAAAAACCCTGTCCCAACAGCTTAAAGCTTTGGGAAATTTGTAATCCTAACCATTCTGGGGCAAATCATCACCTGGGGGCCTAATGTTATCTTCCTGCTCACCCACCAAACAGCAACTATATTATAGGCTACATTACCCCAAAACCCTCCAAAAGTCTTTGTCGTTCACTTTAAATGAATCCTAGACCTCCAGAAGTGGTGATGTTCCATGGCTGATTTTCTGATCTTTCCACTGGGGAGAAAAAATGGCGCGGGATGAAACGCTGAAGTCCATTGAGGGTGTGATGGAAAAACATGTCCATAATGGCCGGGTGTGTATAGTATAAGCCATTGCGACCAACCAGCGTCCATTTTGAAACCTCGACACACCGTGTAAAGTTATAAATAAATTAAAAAAAAAAAAACCCACGCATTCAATATTTACGAGCTGACGAATGCTCGAGTACGAATCCTACAGTCCACTTATAGTATTTAAACGCTATTAAATCAGAGTATTGCTAAGCTCTAAAGGGGGATATGGGAACACGGACCCCTCCCAGACAAAGGATTCCGCAAAGAACCACAGGCCGCACACGACTTCAGCTTGTAAAAAACGACCAAAAAAATGCTGAAATCTTCCCAGTTGAGTTGTTGGTCATCTTGTGGGGTTTTCGGGCGTCGAGCATCAGCCGTGAAGAAACACACAAAAGTTGAAAAGCCACCATTTCAACGTCGAGCGGCTGCATCCAAAATGGCGCCGAACGCTGAAGGTTAGCCGATTAGCCACGATGTAGACAAGTTAGCCCTTTTACTCCATACTGTAGATTTCTCAAAGCGACGAACAGACAAAAATTGGGGTGTGGGGAGGAGAGAGAATATTATGCACAACTTAAAGAGCCAATTTTAACGAGCTTCTCCATTTTACATCAAATTTCGAGAGAAACTCCAGAGGGGCATGTAGCACGGCTGACTAGCAAGCTAGCCATCGCGTATGCTAGCAAGCCTAGAAAAGGAAACATGGGGACTTCACCCAGGCATTTTTGGATGTGCGCAAGGTTCGGTCCACTTTCTCAGCCAATTTTTCTTTAGCTTTCTCCTACCCTGCTGTATGGCGTGGGTCTGCTTCTGCCACGACTCAGGTTCTGCCGGTTCCTCATGGGGCCTGAGCCGCCGCCGCGGCCTCCAAAGCCGCCGCCAGCGTTAGCTCCGAGCCGCCCGGCGCCTCCTGCACCGCGGCTGCCGCCACGGCCTCGACCACCTCTTCCACCGCGGCCGCCTGCTCCTCCTCGCTGCTGCTTAGTCTGCTTGATAATGTCGTCCAACGACATATCCATCTTGTCTACCATTGTTTAACCTGGTTAACGCGGCTACTGACTAAAAGGGGGGGAAAAAACTACAACAAAAACAGCTACTCTGCCCCTACAACAACTAGATTTTATTAAGAGCTGGGAAAGGCGCCTCTTATAACGGGAAGACGATGACGTAGGGAAGCGATATGACGCGCGGTAAGCACTTCCGGTATGACTGAACCAATCACGTTAAGCCGATGTTGTACATTAAACCTAATCTAAAGAGGTGTCTTGGTCTATTTATAACAAAAAAAAAAAAAAACCCAGTATTTTCTAATAAATTGAGCAAATTTCTGTCTATGGAATCTGTATTTTTTTTTTTAAATATTGTTTTGTTTTGAAATATTATTTGAATACTATCTCCACTTCCAGGATTCTTAAAGCTTTAAAATCTTTTATGTTGTGTATAAAGTGTGGTATTTATGCTCTCTTGTTAACACTGGGCATATATATATATATATACGCACACAATATATGATCTATTTTATGAAACGTTGTCTTTAACCACTGTTTATTAAAGTATTATTATATTAAGTTTATTACGGAATATTTAGCTGTGTACCAATATAGGCGATTAAAATGAGAAAATAATTAATGTTTATATAGCAACAATATTAATAATAATGATAGAATTGCAGCTGTAAAAGATCAAACAAAAAGAATAATTACACCCCCACAGGCAGCAGCACTTCTTCTATCAGCAAACACGGTGAGTTCAGTTGATACCAAAGAGCTCGATATTGGTTCTAATCTGACCACAACATTTTCACCCTGTTCTTTTCTGAAGCAAAGTTCAATCCGGCCTGTACATGTGCTTTCTTAAACAGGTGGACATTGCAGGCGCTGCAGGATTTCAGTCATAGTGTTTCTAATTCCTTTCTTGGTGACTGCGGTACCAGATGACTTGAGATTATTAACTGTGTAGTTCTGGGCTAATTTCTCACCATTCTCATGATCATTTTCATGAGTTAAGATGGAGCCCTAGACCACGAGAGATTGATAGTTATTTTGCATGAACCTCACAACAACCTGTTTGGTTGGTCAAGTATAAGTTTGGCCAATTTTTACAAAATTATTGTTGTATATATAATTTATTTAAAAAAAGGGTCATTACTAAACATGTTCAAACTCTTGTGGCTGCAGTCGACAGTTATTGAAAATAAAGAAGAAAACTGAAATTGTAAGTTGAGAAACCATAAAAGACAATTTTATTAAAGTTTTCAAGGCTTAAAAGACACAGAAAAATGAAATTACACTCTTTGGAAAGAATGTATTATCTTAAAAAAGGAGAATGTGGTAAAATATTTGTGGTATAATATTTATTAATATTTTGTGAATGTGGAATAATATAAAAATATCTGACCTCCCTTTACTATTCGAATACTATATTCTATTAAACTAACCTAAAAAACAGCCTTTCAACACTTTTCTCGAAAGCGTCATGTTTTGAAAGTTGCGCCTGTTTAAGGATGGAGTTTGAGTCCTTCCCTTAGTCCCTTCATCCAGTCATCTCCTGTCGGGTTTTTAATCCTTTAAAATGAATGCATATGAAAAAGGAACTCAGAATACAAAACAAAAAGAAAACCAACGTGACGGCGAATTCCCTGAAATTTGAAATATGCCGATAAGAGGTGCACAGATTTGGGATGAGAATCAGGGATGTAGCAGGACAGTTTGTCCAGACCAGCGTGGGATGAGGCAGAGAAGGAATTCTTTCTGGACCAATGTGGCTTACAAAAAAAATTGCTGGCATTAAAAAAAAGGTCCCAAAAAGGATGAGTGAGGAGAAATAAAAAAAAAAAGCTGCTGGACCGAGATAAGGGAGAGGAATTTCACTAAGACTTCTTGCAGTCCTGTGTGCTTGGCCTCCTGAGTTCACTCAGGTCCACTGGGGTGAAGGCTGAAACAGATTAAAGACATGCTTCAGTAGGACTTCAGTACTCCGAATCAAGTTCTTGCTTCCCTTTCTCTTGCCAACTTCACGCATTTACGCATTTAACACAAATATAAATAAGGTAATAGTGTACGAAAGAATAGTTTAATAATAAGAGAGTAATCATGAATAAATAACCCTACAGAGTAATAATAATAATAATAACCTACAGTAAACTAACCGAGTGAAAATCTGGAAAAAAGGAAAACAATGTAAATATCAAACTGGTTGAAAACTTACAAAGCAAGTTTGGGTTCGGGTTTTTCTCTACGTATTCTTGTGGTCCTCGTTCACTGTTCTGCGGTGATTTAATGTCTCTTAAAACACACAGCCACGCTGGGAAAAAAAAAACACTACAAACATCCATAAGGGTTTTTTTTTCCACCCACAAAACATTTATCTTACTTTAGAAATTCTAATAGCAGTAATTTTGTGTGTATCTGGACTGCATTTGAATGCTTTGTCACTCATTTGCAGTGCATTTAGGTTTATATAATATCCCTGGCTACCGGACTAAATACTGATATTATTTAACACTTTATCAACAGTACAAACAGCAAAATAGACTCACTGTCATGGATAAAGCGCACATTTTCTTCATGTGCTGGGGTGTAGAGCTCGCCGGCGTTAGTTGGAGACCGAGGACTGGAGGTCCGTTTGTATGTATGCATTCTGGGAGTAGAAGAGCTGGAGAAAAACAGTTGGTATGTGTTAGAGCCGTATATCATCTCAAACTCTGCTACCTCTCAAAGCTGTCTACTCTGTGCACTGGTGGCTTGTCTATCTTTTTGCAAAACCCTCCAATGGGCCCTGTTCCTGCCTGCAACTACAAAGTGCCTAGAGGCCATAGCTATTTTCGTTTTTTTAAAAATGTTTTTAAGACTCAAAACTGAATGGTAACAATTGAGATAACGATTTTGTTTGACTAAAGGAATATTCTCAAATGCCCATTCCCAAGAGCCACCACGTGAAGCTTTATAGATTTACAAGATTTATGTATAATAAATCAAAATATTGCAAATATGAATATCATGACATGCATATTGCAACGGTTTGTGATAAATTAGCAATTTAATAATTTAAATGATAAAGTTTAAGTTGTATGTGGATAGTAAAATAGTTACTAGCGGATAGTTCGCTCGGACGCAAGGCAATTAACAAGCCGTGACGCTTTTACAGCAAGTGAATCTTGATAAATCCGAGGTACCCGCAAGGGGCTGTTGATGATTTAGTGCCAAAATAAAGAAGAACCTCAAAAATATGACAATAGTTTGCTTTTGAAAGAAATGAACGCATACAGACGACAGTTTCTATGTAGAATCTCGAGTGGCAACATGAGGAAACTGAATACCATGGAACTTTACGCTACTACAATTACCTTAAAACCAAAAAATTATTTTAATCAACTATACTTGAAAGCAAAATCTTTAAAACACAGGTATAAAACATATGTTGGTTATACATCACACTAATGATGAAGAATGTATTTAAGCCAAATCTTATAAACCTCTAAACAGCTAGCTGCTTCCCGTTTACCGTTTAAAAGATGTGCTAATACGCTAATGTTTCTTATTTACTAACCACAATTGCTGCGGAAGAGTGTGCAAAACCTTTACCCAATAAAGCAAAGGTATTACTGCAAATATTACTGCAACAAAAAGCCTAAAAACATTGCAATATGCATCAATTTTAGAAAATCTGCTGTAAAGTCAGTGGAACCCAGAACATAATAGTAATAATAACACGTTATTTGTTTTTTTTTCCGCTGCCAGAAAATTATAGTAAAAAAGTTGTTTCAGCAACTATTGATTAATGAAATGTAATCAAATGCCCACCGTTAGCAGGAAGAAGACGATTCATTCGAATTATTACCTGGTCATTGTGTAATAAATAGTCGTATCTCTTCTCTCCTCGGTCCTGGATTATAATTGTCAGGGAATTTTCTTTCTGGAGCTCAATACCTACGAACAGGCAGGATAAATCGCACCTTTGAGAACAGCAGGGTCAGACTGATAGGCTAGAATTGACATGACACTTGAGTGCAAAAAACAGTGTTTGCAACAGGACGCAATCTAAAAAGTGCTGTGTATCAGTTGAGGTAACGGTAATGATAACCATATGGAGAACAGATAATCTTGCAAATATTTACAGACAAGATTCAGTTAGTATATTTTAGAGTTATCCGTAAGACGTTGAATGCCTTTTGTAAAAATATGTATAAAGCGTTATCAAAGTTGAATAAATGATTGAGTTAGCGTGTGACAGCGGTCTTTTGGGAGCCCTTTCTATTAGACCAACTTACTAGAGCGATTAAGAAAAAACAACTGAACTGTAGAGATGCACAGATACTGAATTTCCGTGCTGTTAGATATTCGGTTATTTAACAATTTCTTTAGTTTGGTGGTTCTACTTTGTTATTATATTGTTTTAAATAAACAAGAATGGTTGATCTCCATCATTAATTACTGTCTGAAACAATTTCTTGTTTTAACGGCGAATAACCGTTTTTGTCACAAATCATCGACTTGTCATGACTAGCAGAGACGGGTTTCCGCTACGTTAATGTAATGAGGATTGTTATTCTTGTTTACACTGACCTGATGCTCTATTTTTTATGACCAAGTTTAATCTTGTTAGAAACTGTTTGACTCGAATGATAAGATGTACAGAACATTAAGTTAAAAGACAAAGCATATGTGTCAGCAGTTTAGTGTGCGCATGAGCGCTACGTGTACATGTGAGGTTATCTAATTTTATCTGGTGTTTACATGTTCCAAAAATCTTTTTGTTTTTGTGACGTATACATCCTCTCTGCCAGTTACTGACGTAAAGATTGAGATGCATTCATGTAATATGGATAGATATGGGCATTGTGTTGCTCTTCATTAAGTACCAGCATGCTATTTTTTGGTAGCGGTGCTTTACTACAAAGTATTGATTTCTTACCCCTAATCTCCTAAAGAGCAGAAGCCAATGGATCGAAGTGCATTTTCGTTTCATATAAAAAGGACTGTGAATTTCCTAAGCCTTACACTGAAACCTGTCAATCAATGTCAGGGGCGGGACCGTATTAGGGGCAGGGTAGCTCAAATGGTTAAGGTGCTGAGTTGTTAATCTGAAGACCAGAAACACCTGGGTTCAAGCCCCACCTCTGGCAAGTCAACCACTGTTGGGTCCTTGAGCAAGACCCTTAACCCCTCCTGCTCCAGGGGCACTGTATCATAGCTGAACCTGCGCTCTGACCCCAACTTACTAAGATGGGATATGCGAAAAATGCATTTCATTGGCTCTGTACATGTACCTTGCACAATGACAGTGAATTGAATATACTTATACTATTATAGGATGTGATTGCATTTGAGAGTGATGTCACTCACAGTTGGCGGCCGAAAGGAGAAATGCCATTAATATGTGAGACATTATATTGAATCTGTTATGCATGTTATTATTAAATACAGCTTTTTCAGAATTTATAAGACCATTTAATCGTGCCGAATGATTTAAACGATGTAGTTAATCGGTGGAGGCTGTTAGGATGCTGGTGCAGCAAGTTGATGACAGTTTATACTTTACAGACTTCCTTTTACTTAAGTGAAGTGGCTAACAGGCTTTTTTTTTGTGAAAGAAATGGCATTAATATTTGCCAACATTATTTTGAATTTGTTATGTATTTCGTATGTAATTGTCCTGAATGATCTGAACGATGAAGGTCATCTGTGAAATTGTGGAGGACATTATGATGAATTTTATTTATCCACTATAAAACTTATGTATTTTTATTTATACAATACATTTAGTGCCTTTTTCAACTATTTTTTTCCCTTAAGTGTAAAGGACTATGAACGCGCCGCAACCGCAGTCTTTTACAAATAGTTTCCTTCAGATACGCCAAGCTGCTGGACACATGATTAATCAAATATCACCTAAACATATTCATCTCTAGTGAGATGTCCATTAAAAGACATCCTGGTCTTCGAGCTGTTGTGTCCATCAAAAAAGCCTGTTAGCCACTTCACTAAGGTTGGCAGAGAAAATACTTCTGTTCTAGAAGAAGGCTGTAGAGTAGGACATGTCATCAACTTGTTGCGCAAGCATGTCCTCCACCGTTAGTTACAACATTCAAAACATTCACCAAAATTATTGGTCATGATTTATAATGCTTTATTCATTAAAAACACACATAACACAATAAATATGATGTCAGTAAATATTAATGCCATTTTCCCTCTTGACCGTCGACTGCAAGTGACGTCCCTCCCGAACACAAACACGTTTCATAGTGTAGTCCCGCCCACATTGATTGACAAGTCTTAGGAAATCCAATCGCAGAAGGGCTTAGCAGTTCCTTTTGTTTAGGCATTCACAGTGTGCTCATCAATCAAAAATGCAAATGATTTGCAGTTGTGTTAGAATTTACGCGTCCACATATTGCAAACGGCGGACGTGATTTTTGCTAAGCAGGATGTGATCCTGGATGAACATTTCAATCAACCAATCATAACCATCTGATGTCATCATTGTGTTGGCCAATCCCGCCTCAATCCATTTTCAAATCTTTCCATTTTTGACCACAAGCGAACTGAAAAACATTTAAAATATGCTGAATGGGTGAGACTGGAAAATTTAGTGATTTTGGAACAATTTATAGATAATGACAGTTCCTGGATTGGAACTTAAATTAGAGAAACTATATTAAGCAGTATAATATAATGTAATATATTATAATAATTTATGACAGTCCAGAGTTAGTGAATTACACATACATTTTGTTTTGTATATAAATGTTCAGTATAACATGTAATCTATAACATATATTATTTGTCAAGTATTTTGTGTTTTTGATTTAATAAATACATTTATAAAGGTAACCTTTTGGTAAAGATTCAGGAATGGATTGAGGCGGGTTTGAGTAACACACGCTGATGACGTCAGATAGAATGTCAATCCAGAATCACATCCGACTTGGCAAAAATCACGTCTACTATAGAAAACACATTTTTAAAAATGTCCTCCTTATTATTTGACCCCCCCTAATTAACATAATCTAATAAATCTAAATAATTGAAATAATTTTAACAGGCACAAGTTAGAATTTAGGTTTTATGATGATAAAAAAAAGACATGCAAATAGAGTTGATAATTGACAAGTTCTCTGAACCAATAATTTCATCTTTAACCAAATTAATTTACATTCATTTTAAATTAACCGTTGACTTAAAATTTACCCTAAAAATTAATTGACACAAAATATACTAAATCACAGTAATAGTTACAAAAGCTATACGTTGCTTGTAGCTAACAAGCTAATTCGGTTTGTGTAACGGTCGCTATTATTTTAAACATTTTGCATCTTCTTTTAAATTCGACGTTACAAATCTTTACACATTAAACCCAAATAAATGATATATTAGGGTTTTTATTTAATACATAAATCTGTTTCCTGCATAAACATGTAATTAATTAGCACCACCCGTTTTCTTTTGACGCTAACTGGCTATTTAAGCATCTCCTGCCCAAAACAGCACATCAATCTAAAGACAACAGTGAGGTCGTTTCGTTGGATTAATGCAGTTAGAAAAAAAGCGTTAACAAACCTGTATGTGTCTTTGGTAAGGAAATAAAATAAAAAACACAGGATATTGTCAGCTGCAGTGCCGCTAATACAGCTCAAGTAGCTCCGGGTCGGCAAAACAAAAGCAATAATGTGGCGCATGCGCACTAAGGAAAACGCACTGTTCTGGAGATTTCAGATCTTTAGCAAAAATTCACGTAAATCAAATAATAATAATAATAATTAAAAAATTTAAATTAAAATAACATTTAGAATAATGTCGAAATAAATGCACCAATTAATTAAAATCTGTTTAAATTTCACATATGCCTGTAATACATTTACTTACATTACACTATGTATAAGATCAAGTTATACTTTATAGAGTTTTTTAGTGATTCAAAGCTTTTTTTTTAACTATATAAAACTGTTTTACAGATCCATTAGAAACAGATATAAAACAATTAAGGTTAGTTATTAAATATAAATTTTTTTTTTATAGAAATTATGTTGAATGTGAAATGGATTTATGTACGTCTCAAAGTCAACTATTGTATTATTATTAATAATAATAATTATAATATAATACTCTATATAACAAGTAATTTCTTATGCACTTTAAACTTTTAACATTCAATGCACTTAAATCTACGTTTTAAATATGAGCATATATATATATATAGTTGCAATAAACACACAAACTATACAATTATATTAAATTATTTTTAATAATGGTAAATATTTATTTTATTTTACACCATTGTAATAAAATACATAAAAATAATAGACAGAATATATCCTTTAGGTGGTGCTGTAGACTAGAGGGCGGCTCACGAAATATTATTATCCTCTTAAAGCTCACTAGAACATTTTATGGACCTTTTTACTCTCAATAATTTAACAGCCTATTATTTACCAAACATTAAAACAAAAAATAAAAAGTTAAACATCATGACACACACCTAACTCATCAAAATGTTTTATGTGTCCAGCTAAGTGTGCCATATCAGGCGTTTAGTCAGCGGGATTGATGCTGTGACTATGATTGTAAATAGCAACTAAAATATAGCAACGCACATGTGAATGCATCATAACTAGCAGCTAAAATGTAGCTGAATGATTGTTCCAATCTCTGAAAACATATGTTGTCTATTTTAATGTAAAAATTTTCAAGCTAGTATATAAAATACAATAATTTATATTCTGATTATGGGTGTTAGATCCTCCCAGGCAGGTGATATTCAGTAGCCCACACACAAAAATTCACATTATTTATCAACCAAGTTAGTAGGAAGTTAGTTGCGAAAGCAAAAAAATGTACACAAAAATGCGGTATTTAGAAATATATTGCTGATAGACAAATCTGTTTTTCTTATTGTTCCAAACTCTGTCTGCCCTCCGGACCTTCATGATCCATCCTCATGCCTTACTTTTGGTTAGAGTCTCATCAGTTATTGGGGATACTGTTGGGGATGACACTACATGAACAGCCTGGAAAACAGCCCATAACATTTTATACAAACACCATATAGACAAACTTTATTTAATGCCTGACCAGCACATACTGTATATACTGTATGTTTTTCGAACATCCTATTCCAACAATAACCTCCACTCGTCTAAAAATGCTTTCTACTAGATTGTAGAGCGTAGCTGCGGGGATTTCCTTGCACATTTCCTGCACTAATGTTAAGTGATGAGGTCTGGTGTGCAGTCGGTGCTCCAGTTTTTGAGTTTTGTTAAGGTCATGGCTTTGTGCAGGACACTTGCACTCCAACCAAAACACATCATGTCTTCATGGAGCTCAGGAACTTTGTGCACAAGGGCATTGTTATGCTGGAACAAAGTTTGGGTCTCTTAGTACCGGAGAAGGAATAATACCCAGCTCCAACCTACAAAGACTTTAGCCCTTTAATGTATTATATATGTGTAGTATATGTAAACTAGGGTTTTATTATTAATATTTATCCACAGAAGATGTAATAAATAGATGTTTGTGTTTCTGTAAACAAAAGGAAAAACGAATTAAGCAGTAAAAAGCACCTTTATTTATGAAAACAGTAAAAAAAGAGGAAAAACATAAGACTTTACATAAAAAATTCCACAAGTCTGTAGAAATAGTGCACTTACTTTCAGCGGTACAGGAAATATAATATAACACTACATTTACAGCATTTATCCAAAGCGACTTACATTTACGTCTTCTATACAACTGGGAGTTAAGGGCGGTGGTGCCTGGAATGAAACCCCGATTTTCCAGGTATCAGTCCAACACCTTACCCACTGAGCTACCACTAGCACTTTATGTTGCTCATAGACAAAATTCCATCATTAAAACATACAGTACACAATTTCAGTGTTGCTCAAGCTGCCCTGCAGACATAAAGACACACTGATGTCCTACACAGTGTATAGGTCAAACTCATGTTCTTGTGTTACACAAGCCATTTCCTTTTTAGAGAAACGTTATATGAGAAAATAGACCTGCTCTAAAAATGAAGGTTTGCACCGATGACGTACGTGCATTGATGAATAATAATAATAATAATAATAATAACAATATGGCTGGGTTAGGGACAGGGTGCAATGTAACCCGAGCTCTAGGAAAGGTCACACTCTGTTCAAATGATTGGAGGTGGTAGTATATGTGCAGAAACTGCATAATGGGAAAGGGAGATTAAAAGTTTTGAAGAAGAGATACACGGCAGTACAAAGAACTATATACATACAGTAAAGGAAAGCGACAAACACTTACATGTATGCATACAGATATTCCTACTTGCACCCCAAAGATATTAGTATTCTCTTCTTGCACCCCCCCCCCAAAAAAAGGAAGGGGCTATTTATTTCACAAATGTTTTCTTTTCCATTGTCAGGTCGCTAAAAGAATAATGATAATAATAATAGGAAGAAGAAGAAGAAGCTACATGATAGCGCCATTTCCGGAGACAGAATGAGTCCAGAGGAACTGTTTAAAGGTTGTTTTTAGGATTCCTTGCTCCGGTCCTTAAACACAGCCCACTTCAAACAGTTTAACAAGCTCTTTACAATCAGGGTCAATGAGATCCACCGGCTTCTCTCCATTTGCATTCACAGCTTCTGCGCTAGCACCTAGCGAAAGTAGATACCTGTAGGAAATAGTACTACAATTTACTAATGTATATTTTTTCTTCATTACATTTTTTTAACTGATTTAGCTGATGTAAATTCTTGATATCATTCTAGCATTATTTTAAAATCTCTATAACAGTTGCTATTAATAATCTGGTCAGAACTAGTTGACGTGTAAACTCTGACATACCCTGCAATCTCAGGGTATCCATCGCTGCAGGCCATGTGCAGAGGTGTCCAGCCATCCTCATCTCTTTGATGAACATCGGCTCCATGTTTTTTATTAGAAGCTTCACACACTCTAAGTTTCCTGAAAGAACAGCCTCATGGAGGGCTGCCATGCCTGTTAGAGAAAAAACAGACACATTTTATCAAGAGGTTATAAGTTAACTAGGACACACCGGTTCACTCTTTTTAAGTTTGTCCATTGCTTTAGAGCTAAACTATTATAGTTACAAAAAAATGCACTCCTGCTTACCAGAATGGAAGATTGTGTCCACTCTTACTTTCCTTGCTCTCATAAAACGCCCAATCATTTCCAGCTCTCCATGCCGGACGTAGTCCTGAAAGATGACATCGTTGGTAAAACGGACGGTCCGGCTCGATTTGCCTGTTGCAATAGGAATCTGCTGTACGGGTGTACCAGGGTTGCTGACATGTCGTGAGGGCTTGCTGTAGGTAGACTTGTGGGAGGAAGAGGTGCTTTTGTAAGCCGGGGTGTATGCAGGTGGAGTGTAGGGGCTTGGAGTGTATTTTGTTGAGCTGTAGTAGCTTGGAGAGTAAGAGCTAGTGGAATAGTTCTTCGGAGTATGATAGGTAGAGGTGTAGGGTGTTGGGGTATATGTGCTCGGACGTGTGTACTGAGACACAATATTCTGGAGGCTGTACTTCATTACTGCTATAGCTACGCTTTGGCCTCCCCCGCTGCTCCGAGCTTAGGAGGAGGTACAGCAAAAATATAGGAAAATACAGGCAAGATCCAGAAAGTCAAGCTCCAATATTTTGAATGATTCTTTTCAGTAGACTTCCAGAAATTCAGCAGCAGAAATACTTCCCGATCCTTCTTTAATACTTGTCAGTTATCCTTTCAAGTAGACTTCCAACACAAAAAATACTTGACAATGCTTCTTAAATGGTTTACTGTCCAAACTTTTGAATCTCCACTTAGTTTTCGCTTTTCTTCCTACAGAACTTGTGCTTGTGTCTTGTGTATTCTCATTTTGGTGTCTCCTCTGCTTGTACATGGTAAAGTCGAGCCCTTTATATCCTTTGACAAGTTATTTTGGGGGACGTTGTTTCGTGTTTCAAGTGACTTCACCCCAGAAGCTAATGGCTACTCTGAAGCCACTCCCAGAGTACGATCACATGGGCCACAACCTTCGACTCCTGCATGAAGCACTTACACCAATTCAACCACTTTGTGTGTGCAGTTTGACATGATGAAGTTAGACCTATAATTGGCAGTAGTATTTCAGCAAAACTTGGTTCATCTCTTGTTGACCGTAAGCAGCAGGTGAAGGAAATGAAAGTTGTACAGCGGGCAGGTTTCCTTGCCTGCATGAGCCCCGTGTGATCTTTAAAGATCATTTGGAGGTGCCATTAATCATGCTGCTTCGTGCTGGTCAACCGCAGTTATGTAATGTCACATGCCATGGAACTAGGTTGTAACATTTAGTATATATATGGTCTCAGATGGGTAAATGGAGTAAATGCATTAACCCCCTTATTAAAAAAGGCAAAAATACTCTATATAGCAAGTGATTTCTCATGTATTTAATTAATTTGTATGTTTTTAAAACATTAGCATATATATATATATATATATATATATATATATATATATATATATATATATATATATATATATATATACAATTATTTTTAACTAAGACAGTTGGAACTTTGAACTAGTCATCTGGTAATCTCAATCAACAGTGTCTGTAGTATCATCAGACAAACTAGTATCACCGCTCCAGCGTCTTCAGCTGCCGAATGTGGTGTCAGAGAGAACATGTAAATCAAACGTGCTAACTTTAACTTTGTCTCAGTATAGAATCACATGGTATGGCTCAATAAGGATGTTATACAAAAGAAAATCTGCCTAGGGTCAGTGGTGATGTTTAAGGAAAAAATAAATCTCCATTTCCAACCATATATACTAAATTACATGTACTTTTCTCTACTTTCAGCTGTTTACATCAACTATTCCTTGCTTCCAGGCTTAAAATCCTACAAAACCTCAGTGTAAAGAGAAGGCTTTCCTTTCCATGTAATTCTGTACTTCACACACTGAAATCCAGACCAATATAGACTGTAGGAAGCTGGTTCCAGCTGGATTTCTACCGGCCTTGCTCTAAGCATTTTAAGATAGGAGCCAGGAGCATAGCAAGCCAAGAGAGATAGTAAGAGCATGCTGTAATATCCTGATCTCTTCCTTTAGTCACACGTAAACACCCAGGAGACGCAACAAACCATCTGACCAGCAGACATCGATTGCGTCATTTTATCACTGTGATGATATTTTTATGGCTGCTAGTTAAAGTTTCCTATACTTCAAGTTACCTAGTGTTTAATTAACATTAAATCAACCTGCCACTTTGTTTTTTCTCCACTAATCTCATTAAAGAAATAGTAATCAAAGGAATGTTAAAGAATTATTTTTGAATACAACTTCTTATTTGCCCAGAATGAGTTAGTAACTGAAGCTGTCCTAAGTTAAACCCCTCTCTGGATCAGGAGACTAGCAATGTTTTATAGAATGCTCAAGTCTATACAAATTGATTTGGCAGCATATGAAAGTCTTTGACTGCAGGCTGTCTCTCTTAACTGCTCTCAAATTTCACACTGACTTATATGGTAGCGAGCGTAAAAGTTCCAGCTCCACCTGCTAATCAGGCAACTAGAGATCTGATTGGCTGGAAAAGGTTGTGTTGCGTCATCTCTTTAATACGACCCATGATGTTGTGACCTCTCGTACGACGGGGATGTCGGCACACATGAGCAACATTAAGCCCGTCTCTTTAACACCACCGCACAATTTACAATGTTAACTGCTTAAAGGATTCGTAACTGACCTTAAGCAATAGATCCTTGGAAGCTTAGACTATATATTGATTGACAGCAAACGCCAGCTGATTGACACCAAACTACAAATATCTAAAATAAAATGGACTGAAATAAAAAAAAGAACATAATTACCATAATAAATGTAAATAAAACAAACTTATAGTGCATTATAAAAAGAAATAAAATCATCTATTAAAGTAAACAAAAAATTTATATCTATATAATCTATAGTTGTCCTTTTTTAATTTTTTTTCCATTTAATGGCGTAACGAAATTTGTAATATAGCATTACATGTAGCTAATTCGACGCACAATGGAACTTTATGTTCGCCCTTATTACAAAGTATAGAGATTTAAGACTGACTCGTCTTTAATTCTACACAATTTTGTTTCTACAGGAAGTTCAGAGCAATTCCATCCACTTATCAAATTAATAAAAAAAATATATAAATATAAATAAAAAGACAAAATATTCAATATAATACTTGGTAAATTCAGAATAACACAGTTACCCAGGATAAATTAATAAGATGACTTAAAAGAATTGGATAAAATAATGATTGGATGCTGGAATTAATTAACAAATGAATATCAATTTGTCCATTCTTGGATTACTGGATATTTCCCAGATGTGTCATCTTTAAACATCTGTATTTAAAGAAGCCTTTAGTTTTGTCATATACATTATAGCACAAAGACATTCTTTACTTTATATATACTTTATAATGGGGCATTAAACCCAATCTTTTGATCAACTACCCATAGGCGTAACTGAGCCACACACACACACACACAGCACACACACACAGCAACCCCAATAATATCTCTGAACACTGTCGAATCAGTGAGACTGTTTTAAACGTATAGCAACTATATACATTGCTTATTAGTTTTTAATTCAGTTGTCTAAAAGTCATTTTGCTATTCACACCAAAAACAGCACGTCCGCTCTAGTGATCTTTGTAGCTTTTGCTATGATAAGCTGCCTTAATAATTTACATAACTGCCTGAAATTGAAGAAGATATCACAGAAATTCCTCTACAGAAGCTAATCTGGTTCAGATTCGAAAATCACTAAAGTCAAATCTTTTTTAATACATTGATTAGATCTGATTGCTCAATCTGACAGTCCCTAAATCGACAATCCCTGTTCTATAGGTTGCATTTTAATGTTCTGTGGTTCAAATGGGTTCATTTATTTTGCTTTTAATACCCTGTGTTGTTTTTTAGTCGGGTAAAACTGTTGTTGGTGCCTGCAGTCTGACTCCTGGATGACCTCCAAATCAAGGCCATCAGTAAAGTTAACACTGAAGGCATTTCTATCTGCAGCCAAAAATGGCTCATAGATAATCCAGTACTAGACAGTGTCTCGGAAAGCTTTTATTTTTGTCTAAAAGAGGGACTGCTCATAATTCTATATTATATGGCCAAAGGTTTAAGAAAATCTTATCAAACAAACATAGGTGTGTCTTTCAGAAACTGTTACCACCTAGAGGCACACAATTGTCTAGGCCACCTATAACACTTAAAAAGCCATTTGAGTCAGTTTCCTACATCGGGACTTTTTGACAGATAACATTATATGAATATTGTATATCGTTTTTTTACCTTTATGCAATGTATAAAAAACTATTGTGTTTTGTATTTATAAAATAAACGATTTACTACAGCGAAAATTTTCTGCCAAAAGACATTCTGGAAAAACGCTGAGATGAAGGATAGCGTCTCATAAAATGATCAATGTTTATCAATGTTACAAGATTACCATAGTCTTCAAATTCAGAATGATTTAAAAAAGCAAACTGAAATAAAATAAATGTAAAAATAAATAATCATTATTTATGCTCATTTTTTTCCCCCAAAGCCACATGGAGCCGCAACTAACAGATGAAGTTTTGGAGCCGCGGGTTGCCGACCCCTTGTTTAGGCTCTCTTTTTGAACTAAGAGGACCAAACACTGTTCCAGCATGGCAATGCACAAGTGCACAAAGCCTCTAAGCTCCATAAAGACCTAGTGTGTTATAATTGGAGTGGTTTGAGCTTTGACCTTAACACCAATGAACAATTTTGGGATGAACTGGAACGCAGATTTCCTTACACAACATTAGCGCATAGCTTTACAAATTATTTTGTGGCTGAATAAAAAAATATATATAATCCCATCAGCCATGCCACATAAGCTAGCGGAAAGCTATTTTGGGATGTAATGGCCAGGTGTCTATTTGGACACATACTGTATGTTAGAGTGCAACATTGGAAAAACAGCATTATTTAAAGATCTGTAGACGGCATTAAAATGACTAACTTTGAGCCAAAATTGAATAGATAGACAAAAAACTGGCCATTATTTGCTTCTCAACTGGAGCAGCAGCGGCTTTTGTGTAGAACATAAAGAGCATGTCGCCTTTATGGGAATAGGGAGCAGGAGAGTCTATATTAAAATGGACTTTTGTTATGGAGTCGAATTTCCAACAGTACAGCCAAAGGCGCTAGGCCCATTTAATGTGAGATCTGCATTCTCAGAATATGATCCGGCCACAAAATTCTCAGAAGAGCATTACGTGTTTGCTATAGTCTCATCCGCACAGGAGTGAGACAGTTAATGGTTGTGAAAAGAATCTTTATCTGAAAGACAACACTACATCTATCACTTGTATAATTTGGACTATATAATCCACTTAAGTAAACTGTGCATTTTTTACTGTGGAAGCCAGAATTGAAGTAGATATTTGTGTCGCTAATGCAGGAAACCGCAATACAAAGGAGACTAATAAATAATTTATCGGTAAAGCTAGGCTGTATTCCACGCTAGCAGGCAGACATTTAAATAAAGTAGCTAAGAAACAAAGTAGCTACGTAGCTAAGAGCAATGCCATTAAAGGATACAGTAAATTGATATTATGAGCAAAGTTTACATTATATAAAGATGTAAACTATTACCAGCGATTAGGTCTTAACGTTGTGCCACTGAGTGCAACACTGGTTGGGGGTTTTAGAGGATATCTGGTGCCTAAATCAAGCTTGACCAAACTGGATTGCCGCACACTTGGCCCTCGCCCTGATGCCAGGCTCTTGTTTTTAAGCCCCTGGTCATGTTCAAATTTTCCATTGAGATTTTAATAACCAAGAAAAACACATGCACTGTAAACATTTAAGCAACGTTCAAACGCTTCTTTTCATCATTTAAGAAACATTTTTATTCTAATGTATGAACATTTATTTAGAAATCAGAGGAAATGTATTAAAATTGAATTTTATATAAACCTACATAATTATCATTATAATTATATTATCATAATTATGGTTTGGATAATTGCCTTGATAGCCCTTCAATGCTGTGTGCATATGATTGAGGAATATGTAGGGTGCAACAAGCTTTAACCAAGATTTTACTGTAAAATTATGCTTAATATATTTTTTCACAAATTCCTGTTATAGGCTAACCCGCAATCTTGCAGATTTACATGAATTTCTGTTAATTCCCATATAATCCAGTTAATTCCCATAGAAAGTTTAAAGGCTTGAAAATGTTCAACCCTAGTCAAGCTGTCAAGCAATTTGTTGACATCCAACTTCCTCTAATTTGTCACTGTCACATGTTTCCCTCTTTTCTACAGCGCTCACTTCCTTAATGTTTAGTCTAAGTCTGTCTCTTGTGTGGTGTTAAGCATTTAATCATAACGTTTAAACAATACATCGTTTCACTATGCCATAAGTGTTACTCCTGCTTTGGAGTGGTAGTTTCCAGGTATGGACCACTAAAACTTGACTAATATTTACTTTTTTTTTTAGAACCAGTACTAATGATGTCCAAGATGACAAAGCCCATTTTTATTTATTGTGTTACTTCTGTTTTTTTACAGAATGATAACAGCAGTATTGCACTAAACAAGCATTTTGAATTTATATCACTGTGACAACAGTGTGACATAAACAAAAAAATCATTTTACAAGGTCAGTAAAATCAGGCTAAAATCGTACATATGTAGCTGTTTTACCAACATAACCAAGAGTTTTGCTTGTACTACGTGTTTTGTACTACTAATAACAGTTTTTAGTCTATAAATAAGCACATCCAGAAATATCCCAACATCTGATGACATACTAGATTAATGATATGATGCACTGAAATCCATAAAGACCTCAACATGGCTCCGGTGTACAGGTCTGAGCCAGAACAGACTGGCATTGAGCAAGTAGGTGTGGACCCTACTAGCTTACCAACTGGCCAATGCAACCGTAGCAGTGCAACGACTGGTGTGTAGCATAGCAAGCATGATTGAGAAAAGGAGAGTCTGTACTGGAATGGAGGAGTAGAATTACTTACACTGGGCCAAAAGTGCCTTAAAAATATGATTGATATTTCTGAGGTATGAGCATGTGAGTCTACAAGCTAACGACTAGAAGATAACCAACCAAAGCTTCACTATGCTTAAAGAAGTAGTAGTGGTTGTTTTACAGTGCATTTTTTTGTTTTTACACTAATTGACCGTACACTTGATTAAAAGTATTCCGTTCTAATGTAACTCCAGCAGATCCCTGGGACCCCGAAATAGGGAATAAACTGGTATTCCCAGCTGGTATTGACCATATACTTGATTAAATGTATTCCTTTATTTATTATTCCTATATATATGTCCATATATATATATATATACTTTTTTAACAAAAGGTTGTTCCTACTATTACTCATACAACGTATTTGAGTTTGTCTTTCATCACTGCTAATGATTGTGTACACAGTGAGCGTCCATGCGGTCACAGTCATGCGACTTTGGCTGCTAATGGTTGTTAGCATGTCCTGTTAGCAAAAGAAGAGGACATAAGTGTGACTGGGCTTCATGGGAAGGATTACAGCAGAATAACTACAGCAGAATTATATTTATAGGCAGTGTTAATTTAACCCTACTATAAATGGCAATTTCTACAAGGTCAAATCCATCAAACATTTATTATAGAAAAATAACTGAATTGCATAGCTTATGTTAAAGTCAAATAAAGATTATGTTAATTAGAAATGTGTTAACATTATACCTTCAAGAGAATACAAAACTTAAAAAAGATTAAAAAATCTGCTACGCCAAGGTGCCGCTAGCAATTTTGTGCCCTATGAAAAAAAATACGATGATACTACGCTGGTACTACTAATAAAACAAACCCCTGGAGGCCCTCAGAGTGCGTAGACCCTTACAATCCTCCTAACTTCCTCCATTAGCGGTACCCTTGCCCCTGTTCTTTTTACACACAGCAGAAAAAATACATGTTCATACATTTATATGTCATATCTTGCTGATATCTATCATAGCTGATTGTTGCCAATCTACCTTCCAACATAAACACTCAATACAGACATTAACATAAGTCAACTGTAGCCACTGAATAAGGCAGCAACTCTTTGCTACAGTACAACCCTTGTTAATATATGAGATTAATCAAGGCTTATTTTACCTTCATGCAATACTTTTGCCACTTACTGCTAAGCATTGCTTTAAAAACCATAGGAATTTCCAATATTTGGATGCTGGTAAATCTATTAAGCATAGAAGTCCTGCAGCCTTTAAAGTAGATTGAATTGGGCAAGATGGTGGCTAGTTCAGGGGCATGAAAGCCACTGTTCCTGCAAAAACAAATACACAACCGTAGATCATTCATTTAAGAAAGTTGTGCAAATGATCACCTCTTTACCATAAACATTACATCATTTGGAAAATCAGTGTTTAGATGATCGTCATGAGTGCTCATTGTCAGAGTTGTAAACATGATTGGCTTCCCTGTGGATGTTCTTCCTTGTGGAATGTAGAACATCACAGTAGCTTTGTTTCCACACACACTGTTAAAAATGAAACGTTTACGCTAGTGGTAATCTTGGTGACTCTAACCAATCCGATAAGGACTTTAAAACTCCTGACGAGGTTCCCGTTCTGTGTGCCATATGCATCAGATTTTCAATCAGTGGTTTGTCGTATGAGACTTTGACTGTATAGATGAAAAAAAAATTATATGAATAAAAAAATAGCATTATTATAGAAATCGTATGAAAGCGCCTAAATAAAACCGAAAAACCTGAAGAAACATGAACGGTAAAAACAGTTTGATCATGTGATTTATTTCAAGCCTGTAATATTAAAAATTAAGCAAACATTTTATTGAATTTTTTTTTTGGCGAAAGATGACTATCCTGTTGCTAGAGCTTTGATTTTATAATTACATAAGATCTCTTTCTCTCTCTCTTAAATAATATTAGATTTAATTATTATATGATTACTTTGATCTTTCTTCTCGATGAAACCGAATGACGGTGTAAAACAGATGTGTTCTGGTTCACTGTCCAAATGGGAGCATTTAAAGGAAAGCAAAGAAGTTACATAAACATTGAGAAGAGAGAGCGGAATACCATATGGTGCTGACAGGATATCCTGCTGGTATCGGTCTCATTACCAAGACTAAAATGCAGTCTGAGATCCTGTTGTTGTCATCTTTACCAGCTACTGCAACAGGAGCAGCATATGAAGCATGAGTTCAGGTTAGGAAATGTGCAGATGTGCAACAGTATACCTGTTGAGGATACAGACACAGGAAGAGCATGTGGAAGGCTGTGGAAGACTTAGACTAGTACTAAAAACCTGTTGTAGTTATATGTGATATTACTTTTCACTAAAACTACTGCCTGGATATAAATATATATCGGCTATAATTATTTTAAATGATGGGCGTGGCTGCCTTTTAGATGAGCAGCTGTAGAAACTGTATTTGAGTGGCATATGCACACGCAGAGAATTATCATTAATGCAAGTTTTTTTTTAATAATGAATGTTTTCGAATAATTTTTAGCAATATGTTTATAACATTACCATGTTTTATTTATTAAGTTTTGTATTTATCAAATACAAATTCATTTAAAAAATATTTATGACACCCATATTCAGAAACACACATCTCGGACTTGTGTTAGTTCACCCCTCTACCTCACCTATGGATATTACGTGCTATAGGTTGCTTGGTAGAATCTTAAAAACCATTATGGCGTTTGCAGATATTAAGAATAGATTAATGACATTATATCATTCATTCATTCATCTTCTATACCCGCTTATTCCCTATTTTCGGGGTCACGGGGATCTGCTGGAGTCTATCCCAGCCGTCTCTGCAAGGGCAAAAGGCAGGAGGGGTACACCCTGGACAGGTCGCCAGTCCATCACAAGTCCACCCACCCACACACTCACACTCACTCCTATGGGCAATTTAGAATCACCAATCAACCTAACAAACCTGTTTTTGAAAAGCATAAAAAGCAGTAAAAGGATGGAATGGTTAAAAACAGCCATAATAATAATAATATTGTTATTTGTAATATAATTAATAATAATAATAGATTTAAGACCAACATATTATAATTGAGCAGGATTATAAGCAAGCTTTAACAAGCCTTAACACATATTGTAAATGACTTTTTTTCTAAAATGACAATAACAACAAAAATATAATACTAACAACACAATAATTATCATTATAATAATAATTATTATTTTAATTATTATTATTATACTACGACTAGTGGTAATAGTAGAAGTAGTATTAAAACAACAATAATTATTAATACCTTTTTTTTATATAGTTGTAAACACCGAAACTACATTAAACTGAGTTACCAACAATTGCCCATATAAATATTATTTCTTCATATTAATTCAATTATTAACCTGTTTACTTGCTGAGGCACAAGTGCAGTGCAAGTAAACATAAATTCCTGAAATGTAGCCACAGATATAATGGAAAGCGTGGTGCAGTAAGCGTGATGAACATCTGAGAAAGTGAAGCTTGTTGTCACAGATCTGAGACCTCATAATGCATGACAGTCACACACATAAAACCCCCCATAAGGTAACGCAGGGGGCAAGATATTCCCAGAATGCATTTCACAGGGGTCAGCGTGCCAATTTTAGCAGCACAGCCAATAGCAGGACAGGAATCCTACAGTACTTCACATCCATGAGAGCTAGGTTCGAGTTACGAGTCAGGAAGGGAGAGCGAGTGAGGGACAGCATATGAAAGCAGTAGTAAAATACGATGTACGTGATGTCCTACCTGCCTAAAATAAGTACATGCAGCATATGAAGGTGATATAACAGCTCACTGCACATCATGCTTTAAATGGTTTAAACTGGTGAATGGATGTTTCTGCAGGGTTAAACAATTACATCCAGCCTCATAAAAAAACTACAACTAATAGGATTTACAACAAGTAAATGCTTTAATAATATCTGATGCTACTGTTTTATTGCTATATTAATTTTTTTTTAAATGAGTTAGCATTTTAAATGTGATACTTGTAATCGTCTAATAAAATTTCGAATACAATTTAATGACGATATAAAAAGATTTAATGCAAAATCTTGCAAATTTTTATTTTGTTTTTATCTTATATTTCAGTTTTTAGATATGTTTCTATAAAATGTTACCCTAAGACCTACTACTACGTACTCAATAACAGTTTTTAAACAGTGAAGTAAGCAAATTCTTAAAAATATTTGTGGAGTATGTCTAAAGGCTTTTTATAAAGTAGGGGCAGTGGTGGCTTAAATGGTTAAGGTGCTAAGTTGCTAAGCCCCACCACCGGCAAGCCAACCACGTTGGGTCCTTGAGTCCTTGGGTCCTGCCCCAGGGGTCCTGCCCCAGGGACGCTGTATCATAGCTGACTCTGACTCCAACCTAATAAGATGGGATATGTGAAAAATGCATTTCATTGGCTCTGTACATGTACCTTGCACAATGACAATAAAGTTGAATATAATATAAAGTGAGTGTGGGGTCAGATTATGTTACTATTGTTTAGTTACCAATGTTTAGCTTTTATTCAATAATTTAATATAAAAAGTAATGAGATATTTCTGGTATTGCTCCTGAATACTATTATCGGGATTGTTAAAAAAGCATTATTAATTAATTAAAAGTAATTATTGAACCTACATAAGACAATATGTAAATGACTTGGGCTATTAGTCAATACTATGCTGACAATGGTAAAATGAAGTTTGGGATATTATTAGTGATTTAATAAAATATATTTGAATTATTTTACACTTTACTGATCCAGGTAGCAGCATTAAATATAACTCAAGGTAATTATTCAGGGTAAAATGGTCTAGGTTAAAAATGGTAAAGATTCTAAATTCTTTAGAATTATTATGGCCAAAATTGATTGATTTTTTGTGCATTTTTGTATCAAACTAATTAACTTATTGTTTATTAAATTAATAAACAATGAGTAAAGACACTACAATCACTTTTGCTTGATTGATAAGGGCTTTTTTTTTAACAACAGGTGTTGTAATATGCAGATTTTTGCAATATGACACCAATACAAGTATAAATAACATTGTTTTATAAAGTCATTGAAGTTTTGCCAGAATACTAGTTTATTATAGTAATTGAAAATGAATTAGCTACTGCAAGTGCTAAGTGTTTAATTGCATTAATTTAGGAAACTATACATAATGGGTAAATGGTAATTTAACGGTAATTGCTTTTTCTTCTAAATGTGTGGACAATAGTCCTTTTACCGTTCTACAAATTGTTAAAAAAAAAAAGAAATAAAGTAAAGATTCGAGTCTTGATTAAAGCACAGCCTTTATTCAAAGCCACACAAGTGAATCACATCACCGCACAATGATAACACCATTTACAAATAACTCTGCCTGATTAACTGGCACAGAATGTGTACAATGCACTGCAGTAGGCTCTTCTCGCTGGCAGGAAGGTGGAGCTGAAGTGGAAGTGGAATAAATTACATGGAATGGCGTGGGGTGTGTTTTGTAAGAGGGAGTCTACTTAGGTTCCAGTTCACAGTTGTTACGATGAACATACTCCAGATTAGTCTGTGGCAAGAATACAAAAAAATAAATTATTGAGAGCATTAAGAGCTATGACCCTGTCCCAATGCCCGCACTCTCATTGTTCTTTCTGAGAGGTGCGAGTACGTAGGGTGTCCAAATTTACTGGTGCGCTTTTCCACCCCAACTACATGTGCCCTTAATGCACACTTTCTGTAAGTGCAGGTCCAAGTGGACTTTAGGTAAATATAGTACCCAGAATTCATCTGGTGGTGTGACAGTCCAAAAAAAATTGGAAAACTGTTTTGGTGGACATTTTAAAAAGGGCAACAGAATGGACACGGATAGGAAAGTTAAGTGTAAGAAAAAAGTTTATAAAGTATTATTTATTCAGTGCAACTGTCAGCACCACCATTTTTTTCTGAGTGATGACGTAGCAGTGATGTTTGACGCAAATGGGGCACATTAGTGCACTTGTTTTCTCACACCCTCATCAACTAAAGTGTGTCCTTACTACATTGCACACTTTATGAAAAACCTAGCAGTGTGGGTATTGGGACATGACCTAGTACATCACTATATATTTCAGTATATCAATAAACAAGTAACAGGTAGATTACTACCTTATAGTACAATGTTCAACGTTCCAGTCTTACTCACTAGCAGCTTCTGTTGTTCATTGGATAAAGGCAACTGTACCTGAACCTCACCATATTTAAAATATAAAATATGGGTAAAACATATGTAGTTGTCATATGTAGTTGTTGTTTTTCCTTCCAAAATAAACCAACAATCAAACACAAGGTTGAAAAAAAGTACGCACTTTCTAATTCATTGATAAAAAAAATATATGATATAGTATGACTCTTTTCTTTTTTTTATGACTTTGTCAAAATACCAATGACCGCTTTTTAGTGACTTTACTTAAATATTGCTACATAGATATAGATAGATGTTTTATTGAATTAAAACTCTTCCAGGTATTGTTATTCATCAAGCTTTGTTTATTGTACCTAGTGGTTAAAAATGGGTACTACAACCAGGCCCAGTAGGGCAGGATTTCATTTGCTTCATGCTCACATTTACGGCATTTTCCAGATGTCTTCATCTATGGCGACTTACATTTATCTCTTTTATACAACTGAGGGTTAAGGGCTTTGCTCAGGAGCTCAGCAGTGGCAACTTGGTGGTGCTAGGAATCAAACCCCGGTCTTCCAATTAGCAGTCCAACACTTTAACCACTGTGCTACCACAACCGCTTACTTTATGAACATTAGTAATCGAGGAACATGGTACAGCAAAGTTAACGACTGCATGTGTGTTGTGTGTTGTTTTCGTTTATAAAAAAGAATAAAAAAGTGAAAGAGAAGAGAGGAGGTATAATAGTTAGATTAAATGATTAACGATTAGTACAACCCCACCCACCTTGATGTTTTGAATCAACTCCTAAGGAAATGGGTGTGGGGCATTTGCTTTGGCCTTGTTTTGCATTAGTTGCACATTAATGAGCGTGTGTGTGTGTGTAGCCAATATTTTTCCTTTCCAATGCAGCCATTGCTGGATAATAAATCACTGTTCCCTAAGCCATTATTGTGCTAACGCTGTTGTGTTTCATAGACGTACCAAAAGAATTAGGGAGTACACAGCCTATTAATCACTAAAGGAAAAAAAACACCCCTTGAGAGTTTATTTTTGCAAAAAGAAACAATGGCAAAGTGTTCTGCATCAAAAAGACAAGAGGCTCAATGGCCAGTTGTGAAAACAGGAAGTAGTCTTACTAACAGGATAGGAAATGACACCTGGTGCCTCCTGCATGCTTTAAAAAAGTCCTGATGCTAAAACCATCCAAAATCTTAGTTGTCTTAGTTTACGCCTTTATGTTACAGATTAATTCACAAAGTCATAAATGATTATTTCGATATTTAGACTCACCTTGTTTAATGTTCTGGTAATCACCTTTCACTGTGTCTGTATCGTTTATAATGAGCTCTATGGAGACACAAATATAAGCATCACGATGCGGTGAAAAACACATTTGCATATATATAAGCAAGCATAGGCACTATATGCCCAAAAGTTTGTGGACACTTTACCAGCACACCTACATAAGTAGCTGCTACAAATTTGCATGCCTTGCCAAATGTATGTTGCAGCATTATATTATTCCATTATTAAAAGTTAGAGACCCAAACACATGACAGGACCTCTGTGCACAAAGACCATGAGCTCCATGAAGACATGGTGTAAAAAAAACCTCAAGTGTTCTGCACAGAACCCTGACCTTATCTCCATTGAACGCCTTTGGGAAGAACTGCACCACAAACCTCCTTACCTGACGTTACTTTTTAAACTCATGATCTTTGTTTCACCGTCATTGCAACCAGCATCCAATGGAAAGCCTTTTCAATAGTTTGAAGGTAAAAATGAGATGTTGTATTCGAAAAACACATACAGGTGTAATCGTCAGGTGTCCCAATACTTTTGTCTATATAGTGTTTTTGAAGCTTGATTTATATTCCAATAAAAATGTATTAATTCATCCTGATCAAATTACAACAGCGCACCTCCTCCAGAGTCCACATTGTTTAGAGGTGCCTCATCAGCATGTTGAGACTTCTCAGATTCTTCCTTCTCGGTTTCTTCATTAGATTCTATGACATACAGATCTTTCATCATTATATAAACACACTAGTCATATGACGTTATGACGAGTACTGAAAGTCTAGCCTGGAATGCAGTCAGCACATGACTTAGATATGTATAAAAGAGAAAAAAGTAGCACAATGTCAAAATAGACCTTCTATGTTCTTGTTATTTACCAGCAATTCAATGAAAAATTTGTGGTTATTACACTCATTTGTCCATGTCATTAAGTAATAAACAGTAGGTACATTTGTACAGTTTACTCATTTTTAATTTTTTTTCATAATTTATACTAAATTTATACCTGAGCTTGATACATGATCACTCCACACATTCCGGCCCATGATACCAGGGGTGGCTTTAGAAAAAAAAAAAAAGATATATATATATATATATATATATATATATATATATATATATATATATATATATATATATATATATATATATATATACATACACACACATATATATACATGCATACACACACCCACATTATATATATATATATATATATATATATATATATATATATATAATATATATATATATATATATTAAATTGTTTAACTGTCCTGTGTTTAATGTCATATAAAATTATTTCAGAATATTTGTGTTACATACAAATACAACACAATGTACAAGACAAATGTACTTAAAAATAGAAAATAGAAAAAAATAGAAAGTCCATATGTGCATGTGAAGCAATTTATTTTTAAAACCATGTCCATTATCATTGTGTAAAATAGCCACAAGAGCAGTACCAAATGTGCAGTCTGTGTTAGGTGGGATTAGGGTAGGGGTTCTGTGGAGGACACGCAAATATTACATTCAAACTAAAAACCTTAAAGACGTAACTTTATGATGACGTCATTGTTATTTTTTGGAACAGGTTTTATGTTTCAGTTATAGGAAAATCTAATACCACAGCATATAAAGTCTTTCTGGGCAATTCCAGCTTTTACAGTATGGTGTTATAGACAGTAATTATGTCCACCTATATTTTTCTAAATAGTGTTAACTATTTGTTATGTGCACATACAGAGTTGAGTATATCTATACCGCAATTTAATACACGGTTTAGCAAGTGTATTTATTTAATAGTAATAAAAGAAAGCAAATAAAAAATAGTTTATATAAATGACAAGAAATTAGACTAGCTGTTTAATTGCAACAAATAAATGACCAATTTACCAGGGAATAGTAAATGTGCGGCTTCTCTACGTTTAAAAAAAGAAATGTTGCTATTTGTGTAGTTTTGTGGGTGATTTTTTGTGAGTATTAATGTGTCGGGGATTAGGGTTTATAATAAAATGTGTGTACAAGAGTTTTGATTCAATTTTTTTGGTGTCTGTATGTAAAACTTACCATTGCCGGCAGCATTTTCCTCAAAGTCAAGCGTCAAACTCACCCTCATGGGATCCCCAGATTTAGCATGTACAGGCTTTCTAAAAAAACAGAAGAAATCATTATTTCAATAACTTATTATTAATTTATAATAAAATAATAAGAGGAATAATAACTAGCAACTCGAAAACACCTACACAGACAACTCAACAGCTCTTTTCTTTTTCTGTGGAGTATGTGCTTTCTTGAAGAAAAGGACCAGAATGATGACAATGATCAGAACAATAACAACAAAGGACACACCAATGAGAGCTTTCTTCCATGCGGCTAAGTTCACTGTAAAGGAAATATAAAACGTGATTAGAAAAAGTTTATTAATCGATTACTGTTTGTACAGGATTCAATGTAAATTTGCTTATTAGATATTTAAATAAATAAAGTCTACATATTGGGCAGCACGGTGGCTTAGTGGTTTGCATTGTTGCCTCACAGCAAGAAGGTCCCCGGTTCGATTCCCAGGCAGGGGCCTTTCTGTGTTTCCTCCCACAGTCCAAAAAAATGTTAATTGGTGATTCTAAATTGCCCATAGGAGTCTGTGTGCCCTGTGATAGACTGGTGACCTGTCAAGGGTGTACCCAAGCACCCCCCCCTTTTGAGACGGCTCAAGCAGATCCACTGCACCCCGAATTAAGAAATTAACAGGTTTAGAAGATAAATGAATGAAGTCTACATAATTTATCTGATAAATAAATGAATAAGTAAAAAAAAATAAATATTATAATGTTTTTCCTTTTTTCCCCCCTTTGATTATATTAATTAGACTGCGTTAATTAAACACACATGTACAAATTCATTACATTAATCCAAGTTCTCATAACCAGTGATAAGAAGATGTATAATGACCCAATTAAAAATGTAATACATAGTGACTTAAAGTAAAGTAATTGATTACATTCAATTACTTTTTAATTACTGTTAGGTTTCTAGCAGATATATTTTTTTAACTAAATCATTTTTGAACATTTACACACCCAGTGTTATCCTTTCAGAAGCGCATAACTCTGTTTAGTGTAAAATTAAGATTATAATCAGTTCATTTTAAAGCACAGCCACTACAAAAACTGCCTTATAACAATGAAAATCGTATCAAAAACATTTAAAGCAACAACAAATTATTATTATTCAATATTCTAAAGAAAATATTCAGATGTAACCCTATTTTTATAAATAACTGTAATTTAATTATACATTTTTTTTTAAATTACACATTACTGTTACATTTATTTTATAATTAAATGACGCGACTCTGTTACATGTAGCTCGTTACTACCCAATACTCCTCATAACACATTATAGTAAATAAATGTTGGTATATCAAAAGGTATTTCCACTTTGGGCCACAGGTTATTAAAACTATTTTAGAGCAGGGTGGTAACAGCGCTGCACTTCCTTTACACCATCCTGTGCTGTGATGTTTTACCTTTTAAAGAACACATTAAGACTCTACAACAAAAAAAAGGGGGATGTATGACCTCTGATGTTGACAGGATAACTACTCCTCGTCTCATTAGCGTCGTTAGAGGCTCGGCAGTAGTATTCTCCTTCATCATCACGGGTTATGGATTTGATGGTGTGTAATCCTCGTGTTTTGCTGATTCGCATGGTGTTCAGTGGCTTAACATCTCCAGTGCGGTACCAGGTGAAGGTAATTGGGAAAGTTCCTTGCTGCACACTGCAGTAGAAACTGAGAGTCACACCTTCTGTAACAACCTTGCTCTTAGTGTTAAGAGTCAACTCTGGTATGGACACCATTTCTAGTGGGTATAGAAAATAAAGGGAGGAAAAAAAATGAACAAATTACCTAAAAAATATATATTTGAAATTACTCTCTCTTTTATTGCTATAGTTCCATTTGATTATATTTGATTGAATATAAGCCATTTTGGGCTTATCTGTGGGCCAGGAAGGTCGTGTAGAGAAGAAAAGCAGAAATTTTTGAGTGCTTTGGAAGATCTAAGATCATAATTCTCCGCTTTTCATTGTATTTTCAATAAAATTACGGTTCCCTACTTGTGCCTGTTAGGTACTTTAAATAAAGCCTTGCATAGTTTGGCATCTAATTATTTAGCGGAACTTTTAAATGTCTACGCTCCTAGGCGTGTGCTCCGATCCTTTAATTCTGGCCTGCTGATTGTTCCCTCAACACGTCTACACTCTCGATGTAAGCGGGCATTTTCCGCTTATGCACCTAAATTCTGAAACTACTCTGGACCTACAATATGCTGAATCATTGGGGTGTTTAAAGCATCTCTTGAAACTCACTTTTTAAAACTCGCCTGTGATTTTGACCTGTTCCCTTTATACTGTTTTGTATTTTAAATCTATAAAATAAATGTTTGATTTTTCTTATAAATGTCTGTATCTGTTCCTTTATTCAGATCAGGTTGTGGTCTATATCTGCCTATAATTAACCCCCTAGAAATACTAAATACTGGAAAAAAACACGCTGTAGTATTAATAAATAATAACATGCTGTAGCCAGCATTCATCTCAAATAGATAAAGTATTTTCTTTTTTTAAATGTGAGTTAACCCAACTTAAACAGTGGCACATACACTAACGATCATCAAGGCACTGAATTCAGTAAGACTTTTTAAATGACTGTAGTACAGTACAGCGTGCATCCCAGCGACGCTAGACGATATTTGTATTTTTTTTAAGTTTATTATCAAATCTCTTACCTATGACTTGTGTGTTGAGAGATAAACTATATTTTTTGTAGTGCGACCCCGGGTTCTCGGCCACACATATAAAACTGCTGCTTTCATTTCTGTGACTGATGGAGGAGACGTTAAATAAAGCACTACGTTGAGGACCGGTCACTGTCATGTGTTCCACAGACTTCTGGAACTTAAGTAAGGTGTAGGTGATAGGAAGGGTTCCATGTACACTCTCACACAAAAGCTGAAACGGCTGCCCCATGATTATCTTTCCAACTGTGCGAATAACTGGATCGGAAACAGGTACTAAGAGAGAAGTGAAAAAAAAGACAAGAAGAATAAATGTTGGTAACTAAGGAAATGGGTGTACAGTAAAGCACCTAAAGACAAATAGGTGGTCATCAGCAGCTGCTATGAACAATTAAATGACAAACAGCACCTAAACCTAACAGCAAAAACTATCAACCGAATTCAGTATGTAGTCATGTAAAATTACTAGTATACCAGTAACCAAGCAAGAGACAGTGGCGCTGAGGAAACAGGTGGCAAAGCTGGAAGTAGCAGATCTGAAGAGGTTGAGGTTTCTTTGGGAGTGACGAGGTTGGACGAAATTAGGAACGAGTTCATTAGGGGGACTTTTTTGGGGGAAAAAGTCAGTGAAGCCAGATTGAGGTGGTTTGAGCATGTACAGAGGAGGGATAGTGAATATATTGGTAGGAGGATGTTAGAAATGAAGCTACCAGAAATGAAGGTAAAGAGGAAGAGCAAAGAGGAGGTATATGGATGCGATAAACGAGGATATGAAGTTAGTGGGTGTGAGTGAAGAGGATATAGAGAATAGGGTCAGGTGGAGACAGATGATTCACTGTGGAGACCCCTAAAAGGGAACAGCTGAAAGGAGAAGAAGAAGTAACCAACTAAGTAGCCAAAATTTATAAAGTATAAATTTTCTTTAATTGACAAAAAAACGTGTAATAAGCTTATTCCAAGGTTTTTTTTAATTTAGCAGTCTACGGTGAAAATGATTCAACATTGTGATGTCAACATTGTCAATCCACGTTTTTACTGTTTATTGCCTAAGGATATAAAGAAAAACCTACATTATGTAAACGATAAATCTTTATAAGCACATAAAATCTTTATATAATAAGTTGAATGAAATCGATTGATTGAATAAAACTGTTCTCTCTAAAACTTGAGTAATGGTTCCAAACGTATATGTTTAAGTGTGCATAACTTGATGCTCATTTAGACTTTACTGTCTACATAATAGACTATTCAATTCACTTGAAAAACGTAAAATAACACAATAAAACCTCCCGTCCTCTCCTTTACGGTAACAGACAAGATGGTAATGCTCCGCCCTTTTGTAATAATCCACCAATTAGTGCATTAGTTCTTTTGTATGTCCACTTACAGTAAAGGAAAACCAGTGTTAGCTTATTGAATGACTCGACATTTTAAGTGTTATAATTCTTAATTTCATATATTTTAAAGGTTAATAAGTGACACTAAATCAGGTTCCAGGTTCGATTCCCGGGCAGGGATCTTTCTGTGTGGAGTTTGCATGTTCTTCCCGTGCTTGAGTGGGTTTACTCCGAGTTCTCTGGTTTCCTCCCAAAGTCCAAAAACATGTATGTTAGATTGATTGGTGGTTCTAAATTGCCCATAGGAGTGAGTGTGTGTGTAGCCCTGTGATAGACTAGTGACCTGTCCAGGGTGTACCCCTCCTGCCTTTGGCTAGGATAGACTCCAGCTGATCCCTGTGACCCCGAATTAGGAAATAAGCGGGTATAGAAGATGAATGAATGAATGACTAATTAAAGTTATGTGTCAAACATGCAAATGCTTAGTCAAGATGACAGGATGACCCATGTTACCTCGTAAGAAACAACAAGGGTGCACTTTCTTTTTCCCCCATGTATGTATATTATCTGCATACAAAATAACTACAAACTGACAAAGACCGAGACTCAATAATGTGTGATTATTATTTTAATTGTAATGGCAGGGTGACAGGAAAATTCTATATTTCACCCTATACTTATAATTGATGCCGTATACCAAAAAAAAGATAGTTTGCTTACCTTTTACATTAACAACCATAGGCATGCTGGTTTTAGTGATGCCCTTAGCTTCAGCCTTACAGTAATAACTTCCACTGCTTGCTTTGCTCGCTAAAGTGCTATAAACTTGTCCGTCTATTAGATGATTCTTGTCTTTGTAAAAGCCGTACTTCACATCTATGGGAGCGTCTTGTGTTTGAAAGCTCTTACAGCTCAGGTTAAAATGTTCTCCTTCGAACACATACTTTGGAGTCATGATTAGTATAGGATCTGAAAACAACTCTAGGAAAAAAAAAATAATAATTAGGAATTATAACAAAGTATTAAATTAATCTGGAATCATATATTTATGGATATTTACCTAGTACCGTTAGCTGGGCTTCTGAACTCTTCTGAACACTTCCTCTTTCAGATTTACATATATATTTTCCCGAGTCATTCGCTTTTACCTCAAAGCTATGTCTGAATGACCCGCTGTCTTTATGTAACACAGTGTCTTTGGTCAGGAAGACTTCAAGATCACTTTGAGAGGAATAGGACACTTTACAGTCAATTTGCACCCGGTCCCCCTCCACAACCACTGGTTTAGGAAAAATCCTTATTGTAGGTGTGATCTCAAGTTCTGAAAGACAACCAAGACAATAAGAAGATACAGTCTTACAGCAAAGCCAAATTGTCGAAATAGCTCAAGTTTGGGAGTTTTTACCTTGCACATAGACGCTCACATTGTTGCTGTTGCTGGAATGGCCTGCAGTGGGATACAGCATAAGCATGTAGTTACAGTGAAGGGAGAAGTTTCCTGATTCCTGAACTTTTACAACAATGGCTGCTGAATTGGCTGTGCTCCGGGCATGCTGGAAATATTGATTGTTCTTGTAGAAGGAGATGTACAGACCACCACTCTCCTCTGGGGCACTGCACGTGGCTGTAACTTTATCACCTTCATACACAGTGGTGGGCTGCACTGTCAACAGTGGAGTCTGTAGGCCTGCATGAAAACAGAATTTGTGACACAAACATGTTATACTAAGAGAAATAAAGCTAAGGTTAATTTTCCAACATGACGCTTTAAGTATCCTGGTACCATCATATATACAAAAAAGTTTCGGATTTGTATTACTAAGATATGTTTAGGTTTATTCATTTTGTTCAGTTTTAACATGACATGTACAAGTGGACGCAACGCCACTATATATGGCATACCACTAGCTTTATTCTAACAATTTGCGGATACCTTACCATTTTTTCCAAAGTGTTAAGACAAACTTAAAAACAAATAATTGTTTGTTTGTGATGTTCCGTCAGTATAACTAAGATGCTCAAAGACTCTTTCAACATGACAATGTTCCTGTGCACAAACACCTCCTGAGCTCCTTAAAGACATGTTGCATTCTGGTTGGTATAGAGGAACTCAAGCATCCTGCACAAAGCCCTTAACTCACTGAACATGCTTGGGAAAACCAACTGCACTCTGAACGTTTTTTACACATTTGGACACGATTTCACTTATAACATCCACAACTACTTTCAGAAATGTGGTGGTTATTATAGGGATAAAAAACATATCCATGTAATAGTCCAGTGTGCCAATACTTTATATATTCTGTATGTGAAATTCCAAATTAAATTTACAATTTGAAAATATTTTACTATATATTATATGAACTACACAAACTACACTATAATTTAAAGTGCCACAGCCCTGATGTCATTATGCAACAAAAGATATGTTAACTGAAACAACAAAACAGACACTTCATTCATTCATTCATTCATTCATTCATTCATCTTCTACATCTGCTTATTCTCTAATTCGGGGTCACAGAGATCTGCTGGAGTCCCAGCCGTATCCCAGGAGGGGGACACCCTGGACAGGTCGCCAGTCCATCAAAGGGCCACATACACACTCACACTCACTCCTATGGACAATTTAGAATCACCAATCAACCTAACATACATGTTTTTGGACTGTGGGAGGAAACCGGAGAACCGGAGAACCAACGCAAACATGGGAAAACATCCACACAGAAAGGCTCCCTAAGCCACCGTGCTGCCCTACACTTTATTTAACTGTTAGCTAAGATTAAATTTAAATCTATTATCTTGTATATGGCTTTTCACATCATTTATTACTTTGTTGTCAATTGTATTAAAAGGACATGATAGACACAATTCCATTCTACTAGTCATGTGTACAATAAAAGGATAATATAGTCTAAATCTTCTTTTAGCATTTCCAACTATTTTACTTCTTAGTTATTTCACACACTTCACACATACCTGTTACCGTAAGTTCTTGAGTTGCACTGCTCTTCTCCTTTTTGAAGATTTCGACCTGGCATTTATAAAAGCCTGAGTGGGAAGCCTTAGCTGGGACCAGGCTATACTCCACCACAGTGTCGGTGGTGTTTTTGGAGTAGATTACTGTCCCATCCATGAGGAACTTTAGTGTGTGCATAGGTTGTTTGGAACTGTAGCTGATCTTGGCTTCACAGCGGAGGGTTAGGTTGCTGCTACTTTCCACCGTGGCTCCTGGAAGAAGGGTCAGCTTCACCCAGTCAATAGTGAATGCTGAAATTGGAGGTTAAACAATTGTTAAAGGAAATGTTTCACTTTGAATCGGGTTATTTTTAAATTAAAAAAGTATATTATAGACATGTAAATTGTTTGTTCATTTAAAACCTTTATGGAAATCATGTTATTTTCACTTCAATAGCAATGCCTATTTAGGGAGTGTGCAGGAAGAGTGCACTTCAGAACTGAAGGAGTTATACATTTTAAGCAAAATTTGTAAAAAGAGAGAAACAAGCAAATGAACTCCACCCATCTAAGGACATCAATAATACCAAAGCTATCAAATGCAGCATGCAAGTAAAGCAGCTATACACATCCCAAAATCACAGGGTTAGGCCAACCTCGGGCATTTGTTATAATAAAGGCACCTGGTGTCATTTTTTTAAATAGAATACAACTAAAAGTTGGGCCAAAAATAAGTTTTAGGCTTTTAAATTTAATTGCACAGCATGAGACCAAATCACTGCCGTCAAAAATCTACTACTTAAACACAACACACTGAATTAATCTTACATTAAATTAAGCAACTGAATCACAATGCATCAAATCAAGTCTTGCTACAATTTTGTAGGTGAACACTAGGAAAGTTACATAGTAAACTTACCCGTATGTGCCCTGTTGTCATACCCTGCAGCTGAAAAAGTAATAAAAAGCAAAAATAAGTTGGATTTTAGAATTTAAAATGATGGTTAATTAATGTGGTTAAATTGAAACACTTACACAGATTTAAAACGCAGATGAGGATCAGATTGGGCCAAAACGGCCAGCGCTTCATCATCTCAGGTGTGTGGTGTGACTATGCCGACACACTTGAGAATGTATAAAGGAGGAATTTAGGGAGCTGGAGTTTTTCTTTAACCTTTCTTTGTTTTTCTTTTAATCAGGAAGTGAGCACCGCTTCCTCAGGATGTGCGCATTTTGAACCACCGTTTTGACAGTGCTTGCCCATGTCCTGCTGACTCCTACTGGACAGTCCTGCACTAGGGATATTTTGTCCAGTGGCACAAAAACCATGTAATTTAAAGTTATACAGCTTGTGGAAGAGGGTGTGAGACCAGTATTCAGAGATTTATGCAAGGATTATTATACACAAGTGCCAAAAAAAGTACAGTGATTTGTTTGATATTAAACATTGGATGAATTTGATTTGTCTGGTCACAAGAAAAACTTAATGCAAGGCTTAAGTAAACATTAACTGTTTTTTTTATCTGATAATTACATACTGGACATCTGATCCTTACACATACCTCATATGTGTGTTTTATACCTTTTAAGATTTAGTCCCTAATTTATTTTTGTGATAACCTTTAAAATACTGTGCAGACTTTCCATTCCAATGATTTGACAATAGAATTATTAAGGTCTGGCATGCCGTTAGTGTTTCAGTTTATCATCAAGGGTGTTTAGGGAGGTTCAGGTCAGGACACTGTCATGCTGGAACAGTGTTTGCATCCCTTAACATAAGTGAAGAAAAATATTACTAAATATTAAAATAAAGCTACAACAGAAACAGTCTTGACAAGACACACTCGTAAAGGGTGCTGGCAGTGTGTCCACAAACCTTTGGATGTAGTACAGTGTTGCATTAAAAATTGGAGTGTTGAAACAGAAGCATCAAACTGAAACAATGGAGGTTAACAATAACGGTAGGTTTCTTCACTGGGGGAAAGTTTCTGCATTGTTCCTGTACATACACTAGGTGCTGCTCGAGGTTCATGTTGAGTATTTCTGTCTTTCGGGTGATTAAACTCTTACATTCAACAGAATAACGCTGCTCTGTAGTACATACTTCATTTTGATATGCATGTCTGGGAATGCTCCTGTCAGCATCTGTCTGCAATCCAGCATCTGTATCGGATAAGGTTCGGGAGGGTAATGTAACAGGAAGTGATTTTATTTATTGTTGTATTTTTCTAATCAATAATTTGTGTAATATTTTACATTTGTAGATCGAAATCACCCCGCAAATAATGTGTAAATAGGGTAAAAGCAGATACACTGACAGTAAATGTTACTTATTATTTTTGTTCAGTTATATCAAATTAGCCAAATTGAAATATATTATTCATTTTTAAAGAATGATACAAGGTTTTTATTATTTTATTATTAAATAAATTGTATTATTTTAATAACTATTTTATTATAAGGTATAAAGTGAATGTACAGGTAAAATAACCAGATGAAACCAAATAACTTTTCATGACTAGGGTAGATTTAGATTAGATGGATTTACATCCAAACTAACATAACTTGAGCTTGCCATTTAAATACATGTATAAGTTTCCAAATTTAAATCAAATAGTTTCTAATTACGTTATAAGTAATTACTAATTCATCCATTGGGAACCAAGACAGTGGTGAGACCAGCTATGATGTATGGTTTAGAGACATATGTGTATGTTTAGAGACAGTGGTGATGAGACCAGCTATGATGTATGGTTTTTTTTTTTTTTTTTTCGAGAGACAGAGGACCAGCTATAGGTAGGTTTAGAGACAGTGGTGAGACCAGCTATGATGTATGGTTTAGAGACAGTGGTGAGACCAGCTATGATGTATGGTTTAGAGACAGTGGTGAGACCAGCTATGATGTATGGTTTAGAGATGGTTTAGAGACAGTGGTGAGACCAGCTATGATGTATGGTTTAGAGACCGTGGTGAGAGACAGTGGTGAGACCAGCTATGATGTGGTTAGAGACAGTGGTTTAGAGACAGAGAGCAGTGGGGAGACCAGCTATGATGTATGGTTTAGAGACAGTGGTGAGACAGTGGTGAGACAGCTATGATGTATGGTTTAGAGACAGTGGCGCTATGATGTATGGTTTAGAGACAGTGGCGCTGAGAAAGAGACAGGTAACAGAGCTGAAAGTAGCAGAGCTGAAGATGTTGAGTTTTTTTTGGGGAGTGACGAGGTTGGACAGGATTAGGAACGAGTTCATCAGGGGGACGGCTCATGTTAGATGTTTTGGGGAAAAAGTTAGGGAAGCCAGATTGAGGTGGTTTGAACATTTACAGAGGAGGGATAGTGAATATATTGGTAGGAGGATGTTAAAAATGAAGCTACCAGGCAGAAGGCAAAGAGGAAGAGCAAAGAGGAGGTGTATAGGTGTGATAAAGGAGGACATGAAGTTAGTGGGTGTGAGTGAAGAGGATGCAGAGAATAGGATTAAGTGGAGACAGATGATTCACTGTGGTGACCCCTAAAAGCAAACAGCTAAAAGGAAAAGAAGATGAATTTAACCGTTGGGATAAGTAGTATGCCTAAAACCAAAATGGATTAAATTCCAAACAAATGCTGGTGTTTTTTAAGCTTTAGATATGTTTAGACTCCTTACAAATGCAGATCACATCGATGAGTGCTGAAGAGGTCAGTGGTTACTAATCTTACCCAAACAGACACACTGAGTGGCTTCACAGTAGAAAGAGCAGTGTACATGTCTGCCCTGTCCTTTAGGTCACTGTCTGGTAAAAGGTTGGCTGTAAAATTATAATTTCTCTTTTATTTGATGCCATATTTTTGTGAAAAGGGCAATTTATTTGCATGTGGGGAAAAATGTGAACTCTAAAGGTCTCCGAGGAGGGCACACTGACATTTAACAGCATTCTACAAATATTATTCTATATCAATGCTTAATATTAATAAAATGAATAGTATATGTGGGAAATAATGATTAAAACAATTCTTTACTTAATACTGTATAAACAGCATTAAGTCTTGCTCTTACTCCCGTTACTGAGCACACGGTCTTAAAATCTTTACATATAATAAGGAATTTCTGAATAAATACTAAAGAAGTTACTGTAACACAGCTTATTGGTGTGTTTTTACCATTAACACCGCAAACCCTACTTTACAAAATATTCTCTGCATAACACCTTATGGCATTTGTACTATTACGTATGCCCTCTATTACACTCTCTTGAATATTCATGATAATACTAAGGCATTAAATCACTCTGGATAAAGAGCTACGGGCTAAACAACACATTGCATTTGCAGTACTATTAGTCAGCCCCGCTATAAATTAATACACACTGCAGTGCAACGGCTTGGGTTGTATATGACTGGAACCCTAGAGCATTTGCAGTGGTGGTGGTGGTGGTGGTGGTGGTGATGGTTTCGAAGTAGCTCACCAGGTCTCCTTCGCCCTGAATGACGCTTTTCCTTCCAGACCACAGTGCTAAGAGAACAATGCCTCTTTCCTACTGCACTACAGCTATAGCAAAAAAAACCCCAACAACCCTGTTACTGATATAATAATGGTTGTCAGCACGCTAAAAAAAGCAGCACAAGGAAAAACGAATAGGAATATAGATGGATGAGTCAGTGTGAGGGAGTTATTCAATTAGAGCAGTGGGGAAAATCACTGTTTTTTATTGGTTCTATCAACACGAATATGTTTTATTAGTTTGTTTTAACAGGATTTATATGACATAACTACTCCTACATTTAGAGTTTGTGGGTGTAGCGTGTGCAATAAGCAGACCAGAATTACATTTTTACAGTTTTCTGGAATTGCACTGAAAAAAACAACCTTGTACCAGAGCAGGAACAATGGGGACATAGATAATGCCACATTTTGTTTTTTTAACACAAGAAAAAAAAAAAAAAGGACATTACATAGACCGGGTTGTGATAATGCTTGTAGAGATGTTGAAGCAACTGATTTACACCCAATTTTAGGTTATGTAACTGTGGAAACAGGACGATATTGTTCTTTTGCTTTTTGTGTAAACTTTATATCCTGTTTATTCCAAATACCCAAAACCGACTAAAGTTTTATGCATTGCACTGTTGCCACACAATTGCCTAAATGTACACAGACGTATGTGTTCGAATGCTGGTGATCACCAACACTTTGGTTTTGGCATTTTTATTGGAATTTATGTCCTTGATTCGGGTGGACCTATAGAAACTTTGGATGCTGTGTTTACTTAAAAAAATATCAGAAATTGAGGATATCATTGTTGACAAGTTATATGTCTATATGTATGTGTATATATTTAAAACTACAAGAGACTAAAAACTAAAAGAGACTTTAAACATAGAAGAGACTAAAAACTAAAAGAGACTTTAAAAGTAGAAGAGACTAAAAACTAGAAGAGAATTGAAATCTAGAGGAGACTAAAACTAGAAGAGACTAAAAACAAGAAGATAATTTAAAACTAGAAGAGACTAAAAACTAGAAGAGAATTTAAAACTAGAAGAGACTAAAAAGAAAAAAAACCCCTAAAAATTGTATTTTACCTACAACAGTAAAGCATTAGGCTGCTGTATGTTCGAATGTAAAGCTTGTTTAGAATGCTTCCTAAGGTACCTTTATCTGACCAATTATGAAAGCATGATTTGATCATGTATTACTTTGCATATCCTATAATTCACTGCTTTAGCTAGCTTGTAAAAACACACACTAGAAAGCAAGAGTTTAATTCATGCACAAATATCTTAACTATTACATTCATATCTGCTTTTATAACATCCTATACCATCCTTATATTTTATTTTAACCTTATATTTCGAGAAATAACCTTTCCTCTTGATTTTGGAGTGGGAAAGTTGGGCTCTATCGGGAACAACAGTATCATCCCAATCATGTACAGTGGGTTTAAGTTCATGGCTCTGTGCAAAAAAAACAAAAAACAAAACATTCAAGTTCTTCCAATCGAACCAGAACACACCATGTCTTTATGGAGCTCAGACAGCTTTGTGGACTGGGAAATTCTTATGTTAAAACAGTGCTTGTGACTCTTAGGATATGGATAATTACATAGATGAACAGGGGAAACATGTGTTCCTGCTAAATTTGCTAGTGAGATAAAGGTTTTAGTCAAAGTTACACAAACTAAAAACATTCTAAGTGTAAGGGGGATGCGTTTACACACTTTTGCCCATATATTATATACACATGATGGCAAGTGGACATAGTAGCATAAGTAACATAGTGTAGCGATGTAGGGATGTATACTATCTTCAAATTCTCCGAAGGATTTCTGAAAAACGTATAATAACAGCTGACATGTGAATTAACATAAGACAGCCTGCCTAACGTCAATAAAAATCACCTTCGACTTCTCTCATATCCTCATATTCTTTTTTTCCACCCCCACCCTCTACATTTCCCAATTTTATTTCCTTTCCTTAGCTGCAGACACAATTAACGGCACCTCCACAAAACATCCTTTATGACCATATCCGAATTTATCCTGCTGTTCTGAAATCCTGAGTCAGTAATATATCACGTGAGACAGCAGGCACTTTTCCTTATCCCTACTAGAGTGCACATGGCCCGGAAGACTCCAAACACAGATCATTTCTGCATGACTACAGAAGATATACCTTTATTTCTAAATTTCTTACAATTCTATGAGATATTATATCATTTATAGGATGTAGGATATATATCTTACAGGATTTATAAAGGATACTGTTTAAGTTCAAATACTATATACATTGGGTCCTATATTGCAGTAGGATAAATGTATAAGACAATTACAATTAGACAATCAATTGAAAATAGTGTAAAGCAAAGAATTATTAAGCTTTACAATGGGTAAATAAATATGACCGTTATATGTTTGTTGGTGCAATACCGGTTCTTTTTAATATTACAGAAACTGCTGATCTGACAGGAATGACATAGTAACTCAAATAACTCCCAGCCTATTTCGTTTCAGTGAGCAATGCTGCCTTCGATTTATGTCCATGCCTGACAGGAGTAAAACCTGAGTTGTTGCATTGATAAACAGGGGTACGAGGGGTGTGAGTGTGTGTGTGGCCTTGTGATGGACTCGCGACCTGTCCAGGGTGTACCCCTCCTGCCTTTCGCCCTTTCACTGACGGCTGGGATGGACTCCAGCAGATCCCCGTGACCCCAAATTAGGGAATAAGTGGGTATAGAAGATGAATGAATGAATAAACAGGGGCAGGGGCACATGAGTTCCTATTAAAGTGGCGGTTAAATATATTATATTGACACAATTAAAAAGAATTGCCAAAAAAACTATTCATATCTGCATTTGACCTAGGATAAGTTGACAAAAAAAATTAATTTCATTGTTAAAAAAGAAATCACATACATACAGTATAACTATATATATTAAAGCTGTGAATAAACTCTTTACTATTACCTATACATCTATTTTTAAAAAGTAGTACCAATAGCAACCAAGTTTTCAGATCCTATAGAAGAAGGCTGTATGTCTCGAATCCAAATCCATAAATAATGTACCATTAAAAAAAAAAGTGCAGTTAAATTATATCAAGAAATCAAAATCGAGAGGAAGGGGTACTGAGATTGATGATGGAACAACCAACTGGCTAATATAATACAAAATAAATGCACTGAACAGCTTACAACCTTGAAAGAAAAGTTTTAATGAATAAAAATGAACTATATTTAATAAATAAAAGTTTGTATAATTGTTATGAGTGCTGTATTATAAGTGCTGCTGTGTATGCATAAAAATATGCTAATAAAGGCCTGGGCTGTTTTAGCAAAATGTTCCACTTGTGATTATTCTCATCAGGGATCATGTGTTATTTATCACTTAAAAACAAAGGCAGAGTATTTTGGACTTTTTTAAGATGAAGGGCGATATAAGAAATAGTTAGACAATGTTTGAAGTCTGTACATTTACACAGTTATAATGTTAATAATATGTACATTTTTATTATTATATCAAGCCAGTTTACAACTATTCTGTTTACCATGTGACATAATATCAGTAGTGCATTATGGGTTTACCCATAACTCATAATGCTCGAATACTTAACTGCTTATATATGGAAAGGTTCACTTAGTAACATGAATTAACATATATACATATTTATATTACTTTTCTGGCTTTTCCTATGTAATAAGACAGTTATAACAGTAATAAGAAGGACAGATAGTCTGTGCTACACAATATTTCAATATAGGAAGTTGTAGCGCAGTGGTTAAGGTGTTGGACTGCTAAATAGAAAATTGGGGGGACCACCAAGATGGCACTGTTGGGCCCCTGAGCAAGGCCCTTAACCCACAATTGCTCAATTTTATAAAGAGATAAATGTAAGTCGCTCTGGATAAAAGCGTCTGCCAAATGTCGCAAATGCAAATGTAATGTAAATGGAAAAAGTCCCTGAATATTGACTGTCAACAAAATGTATTCCTCTGCGTCATCAGTCACACACTGGGGTCAAAACTTGTGGGGAAAAAGTGATTTGGTGGAAATGCAAAGTAGCTGTTTAATATACAGGGATCCACTGGTTCACCACTGGTTCATGAATGATGCAATGCCGCATTATATTTAGCACGGTAACGTGATAAACATAAAACTGAAAAAGTATAAATAAATGTTTATAAGTGTTCATAAATGTCATGTTGATAAAATTATATATTTTAAATATATCAGTAAAAACTAAAAAAAAAAAATCTCTATTATTTTTTATTTCTCTTGGAATGACTAACCAGTTAATATAGGTCTGTTTTGACAGTAGCTAATAAAACTAACTCTTACATTTGACTGCAGTCTGAGCTTTTCATCCTTATTTCAGCTTGATCATTGATGCTCATTTCCCCCCTCATCACCCAGCAAGGATCTGCAAAGGGCTTATGTTCAAATCAATAGCAGTGAAATGCCGGTGCTCTTGCATAAAACATTTCTAGGTGACTGGAAAACAGCCTGCTCAGTGTACACAAATGAATGAAGCTTAGGGTTAAAGAGATTTTCTGAGGGTTTTGTTAAAATTATAATCGTATCCACATAACAAATACAACCACTTGCCTCCTAGAAATGTTGTTCATCTATGCTGCATGCTGTTATAAATGTGTAATTACAAAAGGGGCATGGAATCTCCCAACATGGCTGACATGGACTACAACAAACAGTTGCCTCAGTAAAACAGGCTGTTCTGCACTGATGTAGATGCCGTAGTTTCCACCTGTTGATTTATGAAGCTTAAAGTTGTTAAAGTTTAAATGCAGGTAATTCTTTTGCGGTGCTATTTATATTTACATTTTTTTTTTTTGGAATTGTTGTTTTGTGACTGTGGTAGCAGAGGGTAATACATTCTTATCCCTTAATGAATCAAATAGTAGCAGACAGTAAGTAGGAACATTTAAAACAATTTTAAATAAATAAATAATAAAAATACAGACTTCTTGGGGGTGGGAGACTTAAAGCCAGTGTATAAAGCAATAGATAAGGCTTTTGATTCAGCTTTTGCTATCATGTAGATAAAAATCTCTACAAATTTAATTACAATAGAATAAAACAGATTTTAAGCTGAACTATAGCGATATCAACCGTACAATAGACTGCACAGGTAATCAGTCTATTCGTCTATTCAGTATAACAACATAATACCTGGACCCTCCTCCCAACCAACCTGGACCCTCACCAATTTGCCTATCGTCCAAATAGGTCAACTGAAGATGCCATTTCCACAGTACTACATTCTACCCTGACTCATTTGGACAACCCCGACACTTATGCCAGGATGCTGTTTGTCGATTTTAGTTCAGCTTTTAATACAGTTAGCTAACCTTGAAGCTGAAACAGCTCGGCATCAGCACACACCTTTGCACACACCAATTGGACCCTGGACTTCCTTACGAACAGATCACAGTCTGTTCGATTGAATAACATCACCTCCTCCAATCTCACTATCAGCACCGGGGTTCCCCAGGGTTGTGTTTTGTCCCCTCTCCTATACTCCCTTTCACCTATGATTGCGTGCCTGTCTATGCATCAAACAGCATTGTCAAGATCGCAGATGACACCGTGGTAGTAGGCCTGATCAGAGGTAACGATGAGACGGCCTACAGGGAGGAGATCCAGCACCTGGCAGCATGGTGTGAGGACAATAACCTGGAACTCAACACTAAGAAGACAAAGGAGGTCATTGTGGATTTCAGACGAGCTAGCAATCACACTCATCCTCCAATACACATCAACGGAGCGGCTGTTGAGCGTGTACCTAGCTTCAAGTTCCTAGGAATCCACATCTCTGAGGATCTCACCTGGTCTCTGAACTCTTCTTTCCTGGTCAAAAAGGCACAACAGCGCCTATATTTTCTGAGGAGACTAATCACTCCCATCTCAGCAACAGGATATTGGAGAACTTTTACTGCAGTACCATCGAGAGCATCCTCACAAACTGCATCTCAGTATGGTACAGCAGCTGCACTGCTTCAGACCGCACAGCCCTTCAGAGGGTGGTGAAAACCGCCCAACGAATCATCGGCACTCAGCTACCCACCCTGGACAACATACACAAAAAACGCTGTCTGCAAAGGGCGAGAGGCATAATCAAAGTTCCCTCTCACCCCAACCACGAACTGTTCACTCTTCTCCCATCAGGCAGACGCTACCGATGCCTCAGAGCCGCACAAACACACTGAAAAACAGCTTCTTTCCTGTGGCTGTTTCTGCACTGAACAGCTGATATACAGTATTAATTACTACTGCACTGCCACTTCTGTACTTTGCACTACCTATCATTATGCATCTTTGCACAATCTATAACTATCTATTGTTATACCTCTATATTCTATCCATATACCTCTGTACATTATTTACCCCCACCTCTGTAATTATCAACCCCATACTCTATTTATTACACTGATATTTATTGTAAATAAGCCACTTATGCACTTCTTGTTAGATGCTAACTGCATTTCATTGGCTCTGTACAATGACAATAAAGTTGAATCTAATCTAATCTAATCTAATAACGTGTGATATTGATTATTGATTTTATTAAAATAACTTTTTAAACGGTTCTATAAACAAGAAATATGAATTAACTGATAGCCCAAACAGATTATAGTCAAAATTTTACTTTGCAATTGTTTTTAAAGCAGCTATGGTGGGCGAAAAAGGTTCTGTGTTGCCTTCATTGTAGCTAGTCTTGTGAAGCCAGATCTTCAGACGAAGGACAAAAAGGCTGGAAACTTTGCTTTGAACGTCCAACAGGATATGTGACTGACTGGTTAAGCAGCGAATAAGGTTTTGTTTTGTGTTGCGTTATGTTTAGAAGTTTGAAAACACAACGAAGCAGTTTACTTCCTTGATCAGACAGCAATGGATATGTTTGCAGGTGGACTGTTAAACAATGCTTTTTCCGACTTTCCTGGAAATTCTGTACACTTTATCCAGAGGATGACGTTAAAACTCACATAGTGTCACAGTGTCACATAGTGAAGTGTATCATATGCATCAGACCAGACCTCCATCAGGCCTGTCCGTGGGCGTGACGTCTGAGGCTGAGACGACATGGAGCAAACTATTAAAAGTTTTGCTACGAGTCACAAACACAGATAAATAAATCAATTTTATTTATTTTACAGCCAATTGCTTTATAGAATTATGTTTAGCAATCAAAGCAGCACATTGGCTTACAGTTTAATGTCAGAAAAACACAATGCAAAGTGGGATATCTAGCATTTCTGATATTATAATGGTTAAGATAGTGTGTAAAAATTAAAAAATTATATGAAGAAATGTGCTATTGTAAATTTTAGGCGAACTTTTCTTGACTGGAATTTAGATGCTAGTAAAAACATCAGCGTAGTAAAACAGCAAAATTCATCTCAAGGTATTTCTCGTACCAATCGGACGAGTGGTTAGAAGTTAAATTAGATCATTTAGAATAATTTGTCTACTTTATTAACATAAAAACATTTTATGAATAATAAGCAATGAATCCAAGCTGCTAAATCACCAGGGAACCCAGTACCACAATATGGCTCTGTACCAGAACTGTATTGTTGATTTTATAACAAAGTATATGCAGTTGTGTACAAACTTGTATAACAGCTTTTAATTATGCATTTCTACTCATTAAATACTACCTACTCTGTCACTGTATACAAGCATCCACTTACCGCCATAGTGCTACTTATACTACAAGGCATCCTTTATAACATAAGACACGATCTGCACATTGGTTTTGTACTTATTTAATTTAAAATTTGCTTTATATAAATGTTTATTACTGGGATATAGACATTTATTTTTCCATTAACTACGATGTCCACAGAAAACGTTTCTTATTAATACAGTATCAGAGAGCATGAAAACGTTATTTCTTGTACAATTTTCTGCCGCTTAACATGATGTACAGGAGTATTTCCTGCAATTAGCAGTATAAGTGGTCGCCGAGGTTCCTGACCGCTACGCAAAAAGTACAATTTGCTCCGTTTTGAGATCAAAAGCATAGAAATGTCAGATGGCAGAAGACAGTGACATTTGTGGCTTTTATTAAATGGCTGGAGGTCATGCTGTAGGCAGTTTTCCCAGAAACAGGGCAACATTATATACACTGTGCAAATAGAGTTTTTGGAAGAGCTTGGCTTTACTTAAGTTGCTTCAGCACTGCTGGGACTAAGCCGGGTGGATAATGACACTTTAAAGCTTCGGTTCAATCGAGCAGCCAAAAGTTTGATGAGAACTAAAGCTGCTAGCCTTGGTCCTGCATATTTAAAACTTAATTAGGATCCTAATACTAATAGTACTAAATAGTGTTAAAATTAGCGTTTAAACTCACATTATTTGGACAAAATTATTTCGATACCTGACCTCGAAGTCCTACATATAATCACCGCCACACTTCTGGAAACAGTGTGGTGAATTTTCCCTTTTAGCTGCAAACAGTTGACATTCCAGCTCAGAAAAGAGATCAGGGATCTGTTTAGTTCTTCTACATCAATCATAACAAACCGTGTGTCAATGGATCTTGCTGGAACAGTGTTTGGGTGAAATAATGTAACTCTACAACATACACACACATTCTAGACAACTCTGTGCTTCCAATGCAACACTTTGGAGATGACACACTTATGTGGATATGCTGATAAAGTGTCCACAAACATTTGACCTTATATTGTATATAGAGGCTTGCAGACAGTGGTTCATACAAAGTGGGGACTTATGTTGGACGTGTCAGTCAGACCAGGAAATCTGTGGGACAATAAGGAAAGTTTGTAATTGTGACATGGAGACAGATTTTTCCTTGATGGAGACATTTTATTTTGTGACGCATGAGAGTATAATCTAGGTAATAAAACATTCTACAATGGACCCTATTAAGGCTTTGGATATGCAATGGATTGTAAACAGGTTCAAATTTGTGAAAGCTGTCATAAACCATCAATAAAGTTGCCTATTGCTCATCCTAAAACAGCAGACACGTCCTCCGAGTTAGCTGTCTGCTATCTGTTATAGCCAAAGTATCAATCATCATGCTGGAGCAAAAACCCTGGATTTCTCCATCTGTGCTGTTTCGAGAACTCTTAAGCTTGGGACTGAGTGTCACTCAAGGAACCTAAAGATTTTCATCATGGAACATACATGCTCAGACCTTTGGTTTTTTCGTAAGTGGGCAAAATAATTGCTCAGCACAGGAACCCAGTACATTTAGAATGCCAACTTTTAGTCGCTGAGGGGAGTTTTCCTTTAGCACTAGCTCATTAATGCCTCTGTCAGTCGTGTGGGTGCAAATTTCTTTAAGAGAATAATCGAAGGAGCTCCAGGAAGTGCTTGTACCAGCCACTCTGCTCTCCATTTTGGGTCTAGAAGGCACTTGCCCAGCTGAGGGTCATATCTGTAAGCGAGTTAATAAACTAAGCAATATTAGTCTTCTCATTTATTCCTACTTAACCTGAAAAATATCAACATTGATATTTGATATATTTGGAACCACTTAAATTAAAAAAAAGGAAAGTAACATGTTGGATAATGCCTTTAGAGGCCATGTTTGTGACTTGACATTTAAAATCCATTAAAAATCCTTTTTTTTAAGCAGTCGCAGTATGTTGCTCTTTATATACGCTGCTCTTTTCAACAGTTTTAAGGTTGTTACCCTTTCATTTGTGATCTAGTGTAACGGTACTCAGCCGTTTAATGATGAGACTCTGGATAAGGGCGTCTTGCTAAATAATTTAAATGTAAATGTCAGTGAAAAAGGCAATTCTGCAATGACATGACAAGAAAGTGCAATTATTTAGCTCACTAATCTTACTCATGTAAATGCCTTTATTTTGTCACATATACTTTTTTACAGCACAGTGAAATTCTTTTTCCGCATATCCCATTTTAGTAAGTTGGGGTCAGAGCACAGGGTCAGCTATGATACAGCGCCCCCTGGAGCAGGAAGGGTTAAGGGTCTTGCTCAAGGACCCAACAGTGGTTGGCTTGCCAGGTGTTTCTGGTATTTAGATCAGCAGCTGGTGGTGGTGGGGCTCGAACCCAGGTCTTCCTGGTCTCCAGGTCAGCAACTCAGATCAGCGCCTTAACCATTTGAGCCACCACTGCCCCATGATCTGCTAGTTAATTAGATCTGCTCATCTAGTGGACATCTACTGAGACGCTGTAGTAACATAAACATAAAATTGTATTAAGTGCAACAATCAGATTATATAGCAATAAAATCTGGCCTAGTATTTGTACCCTTCTTATTCATTTCACAAAATAGACAGTAAGACAGTTTTAAGGATTGTTTTCTGTTTATTAGGGACTTTTAGACGTTTTAAACATGAAAAAAACTATTTCTTAAGCGCACTGCAAATCCCCAAGTCCTTATTCACCGAATTGGAAAGACGTAAAGTCGAAAAGACAACAAAAACAGGGAGCTCTTGGCGAACACGCATACTACCTTTCTGTCTCTGTCTCTTTCTTTCTCACTTTCTCTTTTCTGTCTGCTTCTCTCCTCAAACAGCAACCAATTATAAAGTAGGAGCACTCTACCAAAATGCAAAGAAAAAAAGACCTTGAGAGTAAAAGAGAGTAAAAAAAAAAAAAAAAGGATTACAGATACAAGTGCAGATACAAGGAGGGCACATCTGAGCGTGCAAGAATACTCTTGCTACTATGACCCTTCAATCTGGATAGAACAATTCAGTATAGTTCTTCTCATCTGCGGTGTAAAATAGAAAACGTTAAAAAGGATAAGTGAGAAATCTTACTTTCACTGTGCCTCATCAAATAAAAAACATGAAAGGATATAGTAACAAAATTTCCTTCGTAAAAGCTATTATTACATAGAATTGTGTGGATGAGGAGGAGGAGGAGGAGGAGGAGTGTAAGGGTTGAAGAGCCACTTTGCTTTTACACCTGACCTTTTTTAAGAGCTATACACGGTGAAGATTCGAGTGCCACATATGTGTGAAGAGCCCTCACATGGCTGAAATGATCATTAGCCCAGACAGGCTATTGTAGCCCAATGTAGGTTGTTCCTGTACGGTGTCTCCAGTACAATCCGGGGAAAGAAAAAAAACTGAGATATCACAAACTTATCTGTTTGGATGTGCATGCAATTATGACCTACAGCATACTGATGATGTAACTATAGCTTGCTTCCAATTTGCTGCATTACACCACCCGAGCACACAGTGAAAGATGATTAGGCATATGGAACGCACTAAAAAAACACTAATTAGTGCTATCAATTCCTTTCTAGAATATTAAAATGCTTATTAATCTTAATTTTGTCCAATAAGTTATATCACACTTCATACAATTGTGTTTATACTTTATTAATACTTTATTAATGTTCTTATTACACTTGCCTACATGCATCCATCTTTAGAAAAGCGGCAGTACAGCAGATCCTGTTCTATTAGCTAGCCGCATTACAGGACGAGTGGGAAGTTTATCTTCACAGCGAATATTGCACACGGTAACAAAAATGAGTTATTTGATCGCTGATATTGTCTTACCCTGCTTATAAAAACAGAATTTATTCTCCCTCCGAAAATAAAGCAACACGAAATAAAGAGATGGTATGCCTCGATGCTTCTAAATGTGCCACAGATTGCCGTTGTATGTGATAAATACATAGGAAAAACAGGTTTTAAGCAGATTTCAACAGCTTAAAGTCAATATTTACCTGTTTATTTGAGTTCAAAGCCTTAAAGCTCAGATGAGAAATCCTCAGCTTATATTTTATGTGTAATTGGCTTTAGGGGTGCCAGCAGCAAATTTGGACCCTATGTAATAATATAGAGGTTAAGCCCCCTACCAAACCCATTCCGCACTAAACATGCTATTATATTACTACTAGTACTAATTAAACAGATCTCTGGGGGCTTCCAAAGTGTGTGGGCCCTTACAATCATCCTAACTACCCCCTTAATGGAGAGGGGGGGGGGTGGATCTGTGCAGAAAAGCTAGATATTCAGTTTCGTGATTACAAAGGAAAGCTTATGTGGCTGAAATTGTCACTAATATTAGGGCACTTGACATTATATGTGCGTTTTTAGTCTTACTCTTACTCCTATAATAATCTTCACACACACCCACACACACAGTGTGTAGCTTTGGGGATTTTTCTTTTTAGCCTCTATTTTATTGGTGAGATCAGTAAGAAGGTCTGGGATGCGGTCAGTGTTATTGCATATATTAAAGATGTTAAGTAAGATTAAAAACAGTGCTATATGCAGGAAACACACATTTTCTTTTACAACAACTATAACATACCCTGTCTTGCGGAGTTCAGGGTTCAGAGGTTATCATGCTGGAACAGTGTTTGGGGGACAAAATATTGGTGTACACAAGTATTTAAAAAGCTAGGCTAAAGGTGTGTGGTAGGTCCGGTGTCAAATGCGAAGTTTCTGGTGCAGATATGCTACTATATGGAGGTAAAAGTTTAAAGATGGTGAGACTTTAACTTAATTATGCAACTGGCTTGTCATTTGTGTTAATAAAATATTTTACTTTCAATTTTTAGCTGTTTTTGAGATTTCCGGTCAGAAAAATGGTGCCCCAAAAGGAGCACATGGTAGCTTTTAATTTGCCATCATAAAAAAATGTATAAATTGTCCCCTTCTTGCATTTCCCCTATACACTCAAGAAATATAAAATACACTTGAAAGATATAAACGAATTCTATTTTTTTGCTCCTGTTCCTTTGTGATCACTTCACATAAGTTCACCTTTCTGATGAGTACGGATGTGTGTGCACTGTAATTACATCCTTCCAGAAACTAATCCGTTTCCTTTTTTTCCTCCTGCTTTATTCTGTCTCCATTCTTTCTCTCTCCGTCTCCTTGTCAGGCTCAGTGTCAGTCTAGGAAAAATGAGCCATGAGACTGAATAAGACTAAGGATGTATTCAGTCTCTGTCAGCTCCTGTGGTTGCAGCATGCATCACTTAACTTAGAGCTTAAAATCAAATTCCCTTCATGCTGTTTTCATGAAGTGAAAAAATTCTTGTTGCTCTAAGATCCTGTCAAAGAGGCAGCAGGTCTGACCTTGGCTGTGTGTATGGCGGTCAAAAGCTGTTTTTTTATTGTTGAACTTTGTTGTTATATGAGAATTTTAATTAACTTGGAGCTGGGAGATGGTTGTCATAGCAACCTGGTTAAGCGGTACTGGCTTGTTTGGTAGAGACTACAAGGATGGAAAAGTTTAGTTGGAGGAGAAAGGATGATCTGTCACCTGTGTGTTTGTGTGTGTGCGTCATTATATGTACTGTACATGAGAAAGTAGACAGAAAGAATGACAAAGGGATCGATTCCCCTCACAAATGATTACTTTCTTCCATTATAAGCCTTTTCGTTTCTCTTTTGTTTAATTTTTGGCATTTGAAGTTAAAGGGGTGTCATTGTCTAACCCAGCGGTTCCCAACAGGGGGGTCCCGAACCTGCAAAAGGGGCTCTGTGGGGGGCAGTGAGCATTAATGAGGAACAATCATATTCCATTAGCTAATTTTATCCATGATCTCCTGGTCAACCAAAAAATGGAATATTTTGTAAGTCGTCCTTCACAAAAACGACAGAGTTTCACTCGGCTGATAGTAATGACCCAGGCATACTTGACCAAGGTGAGAAAGCTTCTACCAATTTAAGTCGCAGTGCTAGCAATAGAGGAAAGATGAAAGGCAGGAAATACCAAGAGAGATAATATTATTAAATGTGAAGGGGGTCCTAAAATATTATCTTGGGGAAAAGGGGGACTCAGACTAAAAAAAGGTTGGAAACCACTGGTACAACCAATAAAAGCAACATTCCATCAACTCATAAAGGCATTAAAAATGATACCCACTATGTGGTTTTGTAGACTCCTTAGCAGCACCACACCTATCTGGTGGTCTCCACAATCACTGTTCCAGCATGACAATGCCATTGTGCACAAAGCCCCTGAGATCCAAAACGGCATAGTTGGTGTTATAGTTATAGTATACATTGGTGCGTTATAGTTGGTGTGGAAAGAAAATCGAGTGTTCTGACCTTCATCGCACTGAACACCTTTGGGATGAACTGAAATGCTGACTGCACCCCAGACATCTTTACCTGACTTCAAAAGTCAAAATGAAAAATACCTAAAAGCCTCCTAACAATCCAGAGGAAAAGCCTTTCTGGAACTGTGGAGAATATTATAAAAGTAAGAGGAGAATGCACCAGGGTTTGACATTGGTGGAAAAAGTTATTATTACAAACAATTTTGCTGAGGTTTTTTAATTAACATGAGTTACAGGAGTCTTGGCCCTTGGCTGGAAAATGAGAAATGTCTGGTATGTGTGAATGTGTGTGAGAACGAGGCTAAAAGAGACTGGTGAGAAAATGGCTGTATTAACGTTTGATATGAAGACGGAAACTTTATTTCTTCGATTTTTAACTAAAAAATAAAACATACATACATACACAAAACATTTAACAGGTTAATGTTATCAAAATATTATGCGTTGAGGTATTATACAGTATATTATAAACTATAGATATACGTATATATACATTATATTAAAAATTGAAAACTTTAAGGATGTCTTTAATGCTGAGAAGGAGAGGGAGAATTTTGTTACATAAAATTTCCGAAAAAACGGACTACAAACTGTTTTGTTTAAGTCCCACTTTTATAAGTGGTATGGAAATGTTATGTAATATATCTTATTACAATATCCTTATATAACAGGCCTGAGTGTATGTCTAGACATATTCAATATACGCTGGAAATTGTCTTTTTCTATTTGTTGCTTTAACAGACAAACATTTGGAATAAGCAAAACTCCCCGGCAAGGACAATTTTACATAAGTTATAAAAGTAGAACTTACATAAGTTGTAAATTATAACTTAATCTATATAAGTATAAAATTAGTAAAATAAGTCTATATATCCCTATACAAATGTGGAAACAATTTTGTTTTGTTATCATGATAATAATAACAATAATAATAATAATTATTATTATAATTATTATTGTACAGTTTTTTGCAGCCAAACTAGAATTTTAGTTTAAATATGAGCCAAAGACTAGATTTTAGTTTTTAGTACGCATACATATGTTGAATTACATGCCTCATTTGCATAAACAAATCTAGATTTTTGACAGGTAAACCTTATTTATGATCCTATTTAGCAGTAGTAGTAGTCACTCAACCTCCAAACCAAACATTCCTCTCTCCCCGAAACACACACACACACACACACACACCCACACACAAGCCCATGAATGCAATTACCTTAAGATCTTTTCATCATAGGCAATGTAACACTTGCTGACACGTTTATTAATAATGAAAGAAATCAGGGTCATGTGGTTTGTGGGTTCGGAATGATTTTATTGCTTACATTCCCTCTATAACCCTTTTCCATCTAATTATGGCTCTTTTAAAATAATAGACTGTAAACTCTACGGCTGCAGTAATCGACTTTCTAATACGCAGTTATGTAGGTTCTTGTATAGTAAAAGGAGGAACACAGAGAAAAATGCGAAGGAGAACAATTTTCAATGCGACGGATTCGGTGTAGTAGGTACACACAACACACGCCAAGAGTTTATTATACTGGCCTGTGTGTGACCCTCTGCACAGAACTGTTGCTGACTCCACTGACAAGCACACACCATCTTTTTTTTAAGACGCTTTTCTTTTCAAACAAACTCTCTCTCTCTCTCTCTCTCTCTCTCTCTCTCTCTCTCTTACTTGCTCGCTTTCTTTCACTCCACTTTGATGTATGATTATAATCTTCAGGCTGAGTCGGTTTTACTGCGTCTTTATCTCAGCAGTTTTGGCCAGTAGCCAACGCCAAGCCCAAATAGCCTGATGATTTGTGATGCTGCAGTGTTTTACTGCCATTTTCTTGCCTCTGTTTGGCAGAAGGAGCTACTGGAACTGTAAAGACAGAGGTTGACCCATGTCACTACAAAATAGAGACGGATAAAAAAGCAGAAACAAAACATTTTAAAAAAAGACTGTAAGTGAAATCAATAAATGCGCAATCATGACAGTATTATACTAGTAGCTACTGTAGGGATTTTTAGCAGTATGTGAGTGAACTGCTTTGTAAAACTAAAATAATTAACTGGATATTGAGTCAGATTTACATTAAAACTGTGTATTTTTTTGTGAGACGACTTGAGTATGCTTTTTTCCCCTCATATAAACTTAAATAAAATAAAACTTTTTTTTTTTCCCCACCACTGTCACTTGTGGCTTGATGAGTAGGTCCTGGGTCCATGTTTAAAACAAAAATTATAATAAATACAACAGAACTGAAATAAATCATGCAATTTTCTATCAAAGACATTAAATAGCAGTAGGAAAGTTTTAAAGGAAAAGTGATAAAGGTGTTAGACAGTTGATAATACAATTGAAGGGTTTATTTCCTAGAACCACCACCCAGCTGCCACTGGGACCCTAGAGCAAGTCTCTTAAACTGCAACTTCTCAGTTGTTTGTAAATGTAAATAAAATAAAATAATTAAAAATCTAAAAATGAAAAAAAAAGTGAATTCCTATAATGTAATATTTACATTTGCTGTATGTCTACTGTATTTGTAAATTCATAAAGTGTATCCTAATAATACATCTATTTCAGGAGGTAATAGTTAATTGAAAATAACTTTGAAAGTAAATTTTGGCACATTAATCACAAATTTACATGCAATTATTTAATCGACTGCAGAAGCCTATGAAAGTCCAAATTTGAGCAGATGAGATCTGGTGATGTGAAGCTTAAATTGTCACAGTGATTAATTTGATTGAGTTTGCTGATCGAGTTGAAGGTACGGAATTAGGTAAGAGTGATGGTATATTCTCTTTGCCCTGTCAAAAGTGACACTATGCCATGTGTGCAAGAGAGTTTTTTTAACATTGTTCAGTGACTAGGGATGACCTTATTAGTGTTCTCCCTCAGGACCTCCAGATGGCGGTAAAAGACCGAGACTTTTATGCTGAAGTATTTCCGGTTTGCGAATGTTTTTCTGTGTTATGTTAACCTAGTCGTGTCTTTTCTTCATTCATTGTGTTCGGGTGTTTCTTATTTCATCCGTTTATGTCTTTGTGTATTAATTCCCTGTGTTTCTGTCTAGATTTTTCTTCGCATTCCGTCTTTTATGCTAAATGCTAATGCTAACCGCTTAACCCCAGCTGTAAGAGTTGGCTGTTTGCGTGTTTCTTAGTTCGTCTCTTGTGTTCCTTTGCATTTGATATTAATAATGACTTGTTGCATTCAATCTCCTTGTCGTCTTGTTCTCCAAACGTCTGCAGCCCAGGACGGAACCTTTTCACTGGCGCTTTTGTTTCTGTTGTCTGAAAAAATAAATCATTTGAAGGCAGTGCAGATAATGCTGCTGCAACATGGTGGGAGGTCACTGAAAGCAAGTTTCTAGAGCTGGTGCACTTCACAACCTTCCCCGAGAGCAGCCTCTGCACTTTCTCTTTCGTCGGGCTGAACATTGCCACATAAGCCAAGCTTTTGCGGGATGGCCCCCGAGGAGACTATGTGGAATATGTGAAAAGGGTGCTGGCCTGCAACGGTACCCTGTTCACTCTGGGCCCTGTGAAAGAGATTCCGAGCCGCACCACTCCTAGACCCGACATTGACTTCTGACTTCGACCAGACCCATTTATTTACAACACTACGCCGTCGTTAACTTCAGCCGTTTATCCTGTACACTGTGGAATTTACAGTGCATTAAATAGCTTTCAGTATTACATGTTCAGTGCTTTTACAAAATTTTTATGTCTTGACCTTCTAAGGTTTTAGTAGTTATGAATCTGCTGAAAAGACCGCAGACATACAACCCACAGTCAATGGAGTCTTATAGAAATTTTTCAGAGGTCTTAAGGCCATTACTTTTAGCATCTGTCACAAAAGCTTCACTTAGTGTTGAAACATTTTTTAAATAAGGTTTAAATCTTGCTCCAATATTTTATTTTCTCTCTCTTTTCCTGTGTGCTGATTATTTTCTGAGGTTTATCGACTGGTGTGGGCTGTTGAGAAGTTATAATCTGCAATATTTATTTATTTCGGGAATCAGAAAACACTAACGTAAAGGAAAAAACATAAAAAGCTGGTAACATTTCACAGACTTTTCATCTTATAAACATGATGTTTAAAGGTGTCTAGTCTGGAAAAGCTCAAACGATGAAATAAAAAAAAAAAACAGCTACACCCTGGTATTTTCGGGTCTCAGGTGTGACTTCAAAGAGAACATTTCTCCGACTTTTATGTTCCTTTTCAGCTGGTTCGCTGTTTCCCTCTTGACAAGGGCTCCTGCCTGTTCTCCGTGCATGGACTGCAACTGGGGTGATTTCAAAATGAGCACTGAGTTCAATATTTCTCTGTTCCTTCCTTCCTCCCTTTTTTCCTCCATTTCTTTCTTCCACCTTGGTTATTTTTGAAATATAAAATAAAAATAAGTTGGGGAAAAAAAAGGAAAAACTGTTAAACAGTTGAAGTAACTGCAAAGTAACTAATTTTTTTCTAGGTATGTGATTATAAATATAAAAAATGAATATTAATCAGTTTAATAAACAAGTTTAATATTTTCTATTTTGGCAAGGATTTAAGATTTTGTTCTAGCTAGATGTTCAAATCCTTAGTGAAAAAGCAAATATTAAGATTCTGATCCAAAGTAAATACAATCCAAGTACATGATGGCTGAAAAATATTTAGTTTGATAATATTCTAGTTGCCCTTCTATCTTATCTAACATGATTCTTCAATAACATGCCACGATAGGACCTAAATTTGTCCGATAATATAAATCTGCATCATATTAATATCATCATTTCATGATATTCAACATAATCAACATAAAATATTGTCTACAACCTGATCACCAGGTGGATCTACTGCCTAAATTAACATTTATTACAATACCAAATAACCCAAAATGACCAGTATAAGCAACTCTAATGAAATTATTTAAGCAAAAGCTATCCAGAGCCTAGAATCTAATAAAAAGTGTTTAAAAGAAGCCCTGTAGCTCTTCTCATTATCCTTTTTTTTAATGATCTCTTGTATCGTTATCATTAAGTTGGCTGGCCAAGCTTACTTTGTGTGTAATTGCACAGTGTCTTGCGTCGTTAATTATCTGAAAGTTTTCATAAGCTCTCCGAAAGACCTGTGAAACGATTTACCAATCTGAATCTGAAAAGGCCAAAAGCAGAGCCTGTTACAGGAAACTGCATAATAAGCACACATGTGTTTTAATTATGTTTACTGTTACTGAATATCTATGCCTGCAGCTTAATGCAACCCTAAAGTGACCTTTAAAGAAAAAGCAAGCGACAATTAAAAACGGTCGTTTCTTGTTATTAGCATCGATTTTAAATAGCGTTATTGTATTTTAATACAAGAACAAAGTTGCGAGGTAAAAATAAACCAAAAAGGACAAAGACTGATACAAAATGGTTACATAGGACAAAGTGCTCAAACACACCTAGTGAAAAACAAAGCCAGGAAGACAAAATAAAAAAATAACTAAGTGGACGTAGTAAAAAAGGACAAGAAAATAAAGGGACCAAGTCATACCAGGGCAAGCAGGGCAATGTTATAACATGGTAGATAGGATATATAAGGCAAAGTAAGACCATGCATAACAGAATAAGGTAATAATATGACAGAAAGGATAAAAGAAAAGCAAACAGTGCAAACAGAACATATGTTATAATAAAACACATTACAATAATGTATTGATCAGATGAATTTTAATTCAAAACTATATAAAAAAAACTTGAATGGTTTCTGTAAGCCCGTGTTTAGTGTTGGCTAGGATTCCTGTTCTTAGGCTAACTATAGGAAAACCTGTGCTAGTTTGCTGCTATTATAGCCTTTATATTATTGGTTTAACAGTGTGTTTTATGCTTTGGATAAAAGTACTGTTTGTGCTGCTTTATGATCAACACTTTCTAAACTGGTTAACCTGTTAAAAGTCAATAAAACCATTTTACTTTTTCATGCTGATGTTTGATGTGAATACTGATGAATACTGATTAAAGCTTCTGATCTGTATCTGCAGGATTACACTGTAAGAGATTTAGAGGTTTTTCAAATTAGAAACAAATTTTAATCCGCTTTAGCTGTTTCAATTTACTGGAGAAAATCGAGTCTCTATCCGTGAATAGATCATTACTAGTTTGTTGGGTTACAGACTAAGCTGTTTAAAAAAGAAGACAAAAAATTAAATATAGTGCTGGTTGTATAGTCAGTTCCGACATTGATGGAACGTTTTTTCCACCACCTTCTTTCCAGAACAGAGAAAAGTTTAGAAACATAACAACCTGGTATCGTAAAGAACAGTTGGACCAGTATAAGTGAATCGGAGGGAGCGTGGTGCAGTGCATGGAGAAATAAGTGCTTGGTGGTACAAGGATGCTGTTTCATTTTGGGCTTTTCAGAAAGGCATGAAGTGGATGAAGTGCACCGACAGGGTGGCGTGTAAGAACTTTGGGAGGTTAAAACAATTTGTGCAAAAGAATACTGGATCATTTGCAAAGGACAAATTGCGCTTAAATGAGTGAGTCGCAGTAGTCTGGTCGAGGACAAGTTTACATTTACAGCATTTGGCAGATGCCCTTATTCAGAGCGACCTACATTTATCTCATTTGTACAACTTTTACACCAGGTCATTTGATGGAATAGCTATCTGATTGTGAAAAGAACGGTGTAAGTGCCTTCCGAAATGCATTTGAGACGGATTTAAATCTGATCGCTCAAATCACTTCAGGAAGCGGTCCAGGACGCATTTTTAGACAAAACTGGACTAGTCTTAATGCATTCGTCTGCATCTCACTCACTTTAAGACATGACCATGTCAAATTTGCAACGGGCAAGGAAAAGGACATTTTGGTGATTATCCCAGGGTGGCAGACAGTATCTTAATGAGTGATTAGTAAGTTATCCAATAAGAGTAAAAGATCTTAACATGAAGATGAAATCAGAAGTTTGGTTCCGCTGGGGTTGAAATTCAGTACCACCTACCATCCACAATGATTTGCTGTCCAAGCAGAAGCAGTATTGTTTAAGAAAGAAGTGAAAAAGATAAGTGATATATATCTGATATATATATATATATATATATATATATATATATATATCTATATATATATATATATGTATATATATGCAAAAATACAAAAATACCAATATATACAAAAAAAGCCTATTTTTTTATCTTCTTTTGACATATGAGACCCCTTAAATTGCAGCTTTTTACATGGTAGAAAGGCATTTGTAAGCCCAAGTGGGGTGAGCGCCCTTTTATTCTCTAAGAAGGATTACAGGGATCATACGGAGTCCTCAAGGAAGACCCGACACTTCTTCCAAGAGGTTGCAGGCTTCAGCAATTCTGCATTCAAGGCAAGCAGTGGGAGGAGTGGTAAAGACTTTGAAGAAAGGTTTTAGTAAAAACAGAGCCAGAAATATATTTGCCAGTTTTCCATTTTTATGAGGGATCAATAAATGAAGATTCCCTAGATCTTCGGGTTCAGGTTCTTGCAACCCATGCTAAGAAAGCAGATTTGTCAAAACAAATTAAAAGACATTGGATGTGGTCCAGGATCACAGGAGTCAGGAATAGAAATAGTTTGACTTTAGCTTTAACTTTCATTAGTGTGAAACGGGATCAGAGTGTGCCTGGGGTAGGTTTTTCCTTATCCTGTGATTTAGTACTGAAAAAAAATCATTTTATAATGAATAAAAACTTGTAATACATGATTACCAGAAAAAAAACCATTTAACTTTCTAAAAGACAAAATCACAGTAAATTCTTGTACATACAATGCACCGCATACGCCCAGGCTAACTGCAGTGAGAATGCAGAGGAAGTGATGGATGGATTGTCAGTGGGAGTGAGTCATTAGGAAAATGGGAATTGTAAGTGGTGGTAATAGAGGAGTAATACATGTAGACCCTTTTGCACTGCACAGGGCCTTGGGCATGAGTTATTGACCTATGAAGCAGAGCTGTGTGAAACTCACAGGCAAAAGGTAGCTTTATGACTGATGTAACAAGATGCTGGTCATTGAGGTTGCTTTGCTGTAATGTTCTTTCTCATGCATAATGCAGAGTCCAGAGTGCATGTGAAAGCTAGCAGGATTGAAAGAAAAAGTAGAAAGAAAAGCTAGCTACAGCTTAAAAGCTAAAAGATCATTTTACCAATTTATAGCTAATCCATAGAGGCAGATTTCTGACTGAACACACACTGTCGGTAAAACTCTTCATTGCTATCGTCGTCTATCGTGCACCCTGAGCCGACGTTCACAGGTTGAGGTCCCTCACTCACTCCATTACTTATTACTCCATTACAAAAATTAGTAACTTAAAAAAAGAGATAAAAAGGAGCAAAAACTGTAGTTGCAGTCAGACAAAACATGTTCAAAAGAGATCTTAGAAGGCATCTCTTTCTCACAAAAAATTGACACAAGCAATGCGTCTTAATCAAGAAGCAAAATGAGTGCAAAGTCTTTTTATTCTAGGTTTTGGAGAATACCTTTCTTTTAATTTGCGTGCTTCTAGCAAATTCCTATTATGTTTTACCTTTGTTTCTATTTTGACCCGCCTACTAATTATTCCAATTTGATTTCCTATTATTTCCTGAGCTTTCGGTTTTCTCCTCTAACCGCTAATTTGCATTCTATTTGGAGTTCCCATTATTTTTAAAGTTTTAAGCCAGAACTTTTGTCTGGACATCATGACTGACGCTTTGCCTAGCGGATCTACTTTGGTGTGTGTGAAGCCTTTTATTTTACAATAATGCATAAATCATGCCTTTATAAATAATGCCTTTTATCTCTTTTTTTTCTATTTTTGTTTAGCTCTTCTTCTAGATGATTAGTATATTTGTTAGTCTTGTGCAAAGCCTGCTTCATTTATACTATATGAGGCATTGCATAAGACTAACAAACATACTAATAATCTAAAATATTCGGATACCAATTTTGAGAGCATGCGGTACATTTCAGGTTCTCATTTTTTTATTCCTCTCTATCACAGCACCTTCTCCCACTTCCTGGGCACGGACTCTGTGTCATTACTGGAATTTCATGCTGTCACACATGACCCCCTTGTCTTGCATGCTCTTAAAATTGTTCTCAGAATATTCTTCCTTTCTGGAGAACCCTTATGCAACAGCGTGTTACGGCAAACCTCTCCTACTGTCAAGGTGCACTCCACACCTTTCTCAAACAGAGAAAAATCGGCTGGGCAACTCTTTCAGGATGGCAGTCCCTTTAACTTCCAGCACCGTTCCTAAACTATTTTTATATCTCTCAGTGTCTTTGGTCAATTTTTTAATATAGTCATACCCAAACTGTGGCCTTTTCTTTGCCTCCTCTTTCCTTTTCCTTGAATCCTTAACATAAACAGGCAAAAGCTTTAAACTGACTAGAGTAAGTGATATAACGATTAATAGTGGGATATATATTTCCTGCTAGTTTAGATTAATTACATGCAGCCACTATGTTTAATAGCACTTGCACTTATTGTCATTATTTTCTTAATCCCACTTTTAGTGCTACTTTTAATTTTGTATAATATTTAATTTATATTCATTCATTCATCTTTTATATCGGCTTATTTCCTAATTCGAGGTCACAGGGATCTGCTGGAGTCTATCCCAGCCGTCACTGACAGGGCAAAAGGTAGGAAGGGGACACAGGCCGCCAGTCCATGACAGGGCCACACACACACTCACTCACTCCAATGGGCAATTTAGAATCACTAATCAACCTAACATACATGTGTTTGGACTGTGGGAGGAAACTGGAGAACCCGGAGTAAACCCACACAAGCATGAAGAGAACATGCAAATTCCACACAGAAAGACCCCTGCCTGGGAATCGAACCCAGCCCTTTTTTGCTGTGAGACAACAGTGCTAACTACTAAGCCACCATACTGCTTAATATTATAGTATTTATTTATATTATATTTGTCGCCCAGATTCTTTAAGATAGTACTGATTTTCTAATAAAGCTCAACAACACCACGGGACTATTGCTGCCAAACTAATTAAAATATATTACTTTTAATAAATATATTTTAAGTATTAAGACAAAATATATTTACATTCATATTTTTTCCACCAAATTTGTTTATTGGCCATATTATATATATTTATATATATATATAATATATATATATATATATTTTTTGTATATTTTTAAAAAAATATCAAAAAGGTCCACAAGACACAGAAAAAAACGACACCACATATGTTGACGTTACCCACTAGGCTACTATTCTTCATTATATAAAGTAAAAAAGTAATATAAAGTAATTTGGTCATGGTTGGAAATGTATTTTCTTAACCCTGAAATATATTTTGAAATAAATTTTGTTTGAAACTAAACACATTTTTAAAACTATATTTTATTGACCATCACATATACAACATATACTTAAAACATATTATAGCCAGAAATATATATATTTATATAAAAAACATTCAAATAAAATGTGAAAACAAGCATAGCTGTCTTTTGTGTTTCTTGTAAAAGAAATTGAGCACAGAGAATAATAAAAATATCAAGTATACAAATATATATAAATTATAACTATTTCATGCAGTTGTGTATTATGGGCTTTCAGTCAAGGTCCTCTGTAAGGAACTGTAAACCATATACACACACATCTTGGATGTCTCTGTTACAGCTAACAGATCTATATGAAAAATATATGAAAATAATAAGAATATGTTGATGTTTAAGAGAAGTTTGTCAAAGCCTGAATCATTTTTCTGTCCCTTTATTTATATTAAAAAGTAAACTCGGCCAACAAAATAGCTTCAAAGTTGCATTATGTGCTAGCTCATAGCGCTCCTGGCACCACAGATTTCATGACACCATGTAACCTGTTATTTAAATATGGAACTATATTCTCCATAAAATCTTGCATATTTTGAACACCAGATGTCAGAATCCATTCCCTGTAAACACATTTACAAAATTTCCTGTGCTGATGCAATAAATATTTAATCGCAGCCATCTTCGCAGTTTGTATTTGAACATCTGCATCTGTGCCCTCTTTCTAAGGGTTTAGTCCTTGCTGCAATATTGTCCTAGGCTCTGCTAAGGGAAAAAAAGCAAACATATCAACCTCTGAAGCAAGCCCTCTTGCTATTGTAGTAATCTTTTTAGACAAATGTATCTAAGTGGTTAAGGTGTTGGACTACCAACTTGAAAACCGGGGCTCGATTTCCAGGACCACCAAGCCATCACTGCTGGGCCCTTGATCAAGGCCCTTAACGCCCAATTATAAATATATGTTTTACTGTTTAGTTATACATATTACGTACACATTATAATATACACTGCTTGCTAAAATAACACATCCTAGATCTGAATGAATGAAATATTCTTATTAAATACTTTGTTCTTTACATAGCTGAATGTGCTGAGAACAAAATCACACAAAAATTATCAATGAAAATAAAATTTAATAACCCATGGAGGTCTGGATTTGGAGTCACACTCAAAATTGAAGTGGAAAAACACACTACAGGCTGATCCAACTTTGATGTAATGTCCTTAAAACAAGTCAAAATGAGGCTCAGTAGTGTGTGTGGCCTCCACATGCCTGTATGACCTCCCTACAACGCCTGGGCATGCTCCTGATGAGGTGGCGGATGGTCTCCTGAGGGATCTTCTCCCAGACCTGGACTAAACTAAAGCACGTCTGTCACATGTGCTCAGTGTGAACCTGCTTTCATCTGTGAAGAGCACAGGGCGCCAGTGGCGAATTTGCCAATCTTGGTGTTCTCTGGCAAATGCCAAACGTCCTGCACGGTGTTGGGCTGTAAGCACAACCCCCACCTGTGGACGTCGGGCCCTCATACCACCCTCATGGAGTCTGTTTCTGACCGTTTGAGCAGACACATGCACATTTGTGGCCTGTTGGAGGTCATTTTGCAGGGCTCTGGCAGTGCTCCTCCTGTTCCTCCTTGCACAAAGGCGGAGGTCCTGCTGCTGGGTTGTTGCCCTCCTACGTCCTCCTCCACGTCTGCTGATGTACTGGCCTGTCTCCTGGTAGCGCCTCCATGCTCTGGACACTACGCTGACAGACACAGCAAACCTTCTTGCCACAGCTCGCATTGATGTGCCAACCTAGATGAGCTGCACTACCTGAGCCACTTGTGTGGGTTGTAGACTCCGTCTCATGCTACCACTAGAGTGAAAGCACCGCCAGCATTCAAAAGTGACCAAAACATCAGCCAGAAAGCATAGGAACTGAGAAGTGGTCTGTGGTCACCACCTGCAGAACCACTCCTTTATTGGGGGTGTCTTGCTAATTGCCTATAATTTCCACCTGTTGTCTATTCCATTTGCACAACAGCATGTGAAATTGATTGTCAATCAGTGTTGCTTCCTAAGTGGGCAGTTACATTGTGTTGTTTAAGTGTTCCCTTTATTTTTTTGAGCAGTGTAGTGTACATACACTACTATATATATATATATATATATATATATATATATATATATATATATATATATATAGATATATATACACACAGTATACATGTTTTTATTTTTTTAATATTACATGAACTAAACTATCACGAGTCGTAGGATTGGATTGGATGTAAACGCAGTTATTTAAAATTCAACAGTAAAGTTAAGAATTGTAATTAAGAAGTAATTAAGCCAAAAACAAGAAACACATAACATGAAACATGAAGCTTAACCATACATGACTGCTTACTATGACTGACAGACACAGCATCGTCTAAACCGAACCAGATTTTTTGGAAACGCAAGTTTATTTAATGACAAATAAATGCTTTTGAATTATGCATAGTAAGTAGATATGATGAGGACTGATTTATTTAATTTAAATCTTCTTAATAAAACATCCAGCAGCCATTTGGGTGCTTCAAGTGGAAGAACTCATTCGAAGGGCTGATATGACCCAAAATGAAGCTGAGGATAAGGAAAATAAATGTACTTGTAGAACACTAATTAACTCGAAGCACTAACCCAAGTTAACGAATGTTAAAGAAATGACTTCAGAAGAAGACGAACGCTTTAATATGGCTAACTCAAAGTGCAATCTAAATTTGATCTAAAACCTGTGAAATGGCTTAAATAGAGCTGTGCACAGGAGACACCTTTTTAATTTGACATGTCTGGAGATTTTGTGCAAGGATGTCAAACTGTCGAATCAAGACATGCTAAGGAGACCCAAACAAGCTGGGTGTTGCATCACAAGTAGAATGTGTTTTAAAGTCCATGTAAATCAATTCGGAGAAGTTTTTCTATAACATGTTAGAAATGCACTGCTGAAACATTTTACAAAAGGTTGTGAACTACGGTATGTAGTAAATAGTTGTGGAGTTAGACTGTTAAAGTGGTGGCTCATGGTTAAGGTGTTAAACTACCAACCCAGAGATTGTGGGTTCAATTCCCAGCTCGACCAAGCTACCACTGTGAGCCCTTGAGCAAGGCCCTTAACCCTCAGTTATATAAATGAGATAAATGTAAGTCGCTCTGGATAATGGCGTCTACCAAATGCTGTAAATGTAAACAGTTTTTCTATTATTTTCATGGACAGGATTTTTTGGTAAGGACTAAAATCGTGACTCAATGACAAAATCAAGTTACCAAGCATGGCCTCTCCACATAACAGAACTCATTAGCATCAGTTGTTCTCCCGCTCAATCATAAGTTACTGTCATTAGTTATACCTTGCAAGTTATGCCTTTCTCACGTAAATGCATGTTTATGGAATGCAATAATTTATAGAACAGCTCAGCCTTCTTATTTCTTCAAAACGGTTAATTAAAAAAGAGGTGGATTTTTCTCGCAAGCGATTTTCCCTTTTGGGATGAACCAGAACACTGACCACATCCCAGACCTCCTCACCCAACATCAGAGCCTGAACCTACTAATTATTTTTGTGGCTGAACTGAAAATTCCCCACAGTCATGCCGCACAATTTAGTGGAAAGCATTTCCAGACGTTTGAAGGTTATTACAAGAGACGGTGTGAGACTAAAATTGAAATAAAATGGAAAAAAAGCATCAAGAAGAATAATATATATATAAAAAATAAGTATAAAACCATTATGAATACAGTGTCAATGTGCATTGATGTTTGCAATTACAGTGCAACATGTGGGCAATGTGTAGTGCAAAATTGATGCTACATAAGTTTTAAGTGAGGAGCTGTAAGGGTGCTACCAGTTTACTGAAAAGGTGTGCAGTAGGGTTGAGGTCATGGCTTTGTGCAGGACACTCGAGTTCTTCCAGAACAACCAGAACACACCATGGAACCTCAGGGAATTTTTGTGCAGGGGTAGCATCATGGTAAAACACTGTTTGGGTCCAGCTTCATACTTATTGGCAACAGTTTGAGGAAGACTCATTAGTGTGGCTGGGGTGGTAAGGAAATTTTAACCAATTAGATACAAGTATGCATTCCAGTTATTTTTATTTTTAGATCATTAATCACAGCTGGCCAGTGATGGATGAACATACTGTTTACCTGACCTGATTTTTTTGTTAGGTTTTGCCTGTGCTTGCGTAAGGATTGACCTGTGGATGAGGTGATGGTGACGCCAGCATGTGCTACAGTCAATATCATGGTCTAGGGAGCAGTAATAGAGGGTGGCGGAATTAGTGGACAGATGGTGATGAGGAGTAAAGGCTTAAGGCTGATCTTTGTATGCAGATAAAAATCTCCCTGCACAGTTCGTTTTAATCCTAGCACAGAAGGATGCATGGCACTGAATCCCTCACCAGCATGCACCACTCACATACAGATTATAATAAAGTAGAGCTGGACATGACTCTTATTAAGTCATCTATTCAAGCAGACAAACAGTAGGATGGAACAGTCATAAAAGAATCATGAGGTGATTCTGCGGCAATACCTCAGCATAATATACTTTAAAGTTTTGGTACAACTTCCATGGTGGAATCAAATTTATTCAGTTGACGCTAAACATCTTGCAGATTGCTAGAGATGAACCATATACAGTACAGCGTGTCTCTTTCTCAGTTCCTAACGACTTGGATTAATGACAAGATGTCCAAATTAAAATTAGACCCATGTTGTTTGGCGGTTAGATGTTCTAGCTTGCTTTCAGAAATGGAAGTGAATCAATTTTTATCAAATAAAGCATAGCAAAATATTTGGATTTGCTTTAGTGAAGACAGATGGCTGGAAAAGCACTAATTTCAGGATCCAGACACATTTTTCCCTGGATATATGGAGTATAATTAATTAATATTTAAATGCAGTATTGTGACATTCCGAAAGTGCATAAACAAACCATATGAGGCTACATCATGAGCTAACACACTCCTGGCTGAAGTTCTCGAGAGTTTGAAAGCTGAGAGAACTCTTTCAGTATTTTAAAATTCACTCTAATTGATTGGATTCAACAGGAGAGGTGGTGCATTCTGGGAGATGTTTTTTAATGATCTGCCAAAAAAAAATAACAGCATGATGCTTTATCTCGCACATAATAACATAATCTGTGATGATGAGCGCTTATATTGATCATTTAAACGTAACATGACATAGTATGTCAAGTTCATGCTGTCGGCTCTTTCATTTTCACGACTTTATTAAATAAATGATCGATGGTTGCAAGCTGGTCTGTTTTTGTAGGGGCATCAACCTTACATTTTTATGTCCCTATAAACATACTATAGCTGTGAAAAAAACCATGATGGGTTGCTTTCAATGACAGACAAATGTTATCTTTGCTCTAGTATTTACTCAGCTGTGTAGTTATTCACTGTATGTATAGGTAGTATTTATGATAAACAAGAAAACTATCCACAAAGCATAAAACGAGACCATAAAGCAAAAAAAAGGGTAGAAAGAAACTCGATAAACTAAAGTTGTTGATAATATCGGTTGTAATTAAAACCCCTAGGACAGCAAACAAAAACCTTTTATTTTTCAATGTCCCTAACTTATGCCGTCTGCATATATATATATATATATATATATATATATATATATATATATCCTATTTAGTCGTTCATGAATATGCATTGCCTGTTTGACCTTTTAAACATATTTCTTTTTTCTACTAAACCGCTGAAACCTGATTATTGCTGATGGTATCAGTTCATTAACCCTAGTGGCAGGCTCAATTAACTTCACACTCAAAGTCACACTGCTAATTTGACTCAACTGCTGGACACCCAGATTACATTAAAAGGTGAACAGGAAATTAGAAACTCTCAAATATCATTAGGAGAAGAAACATACTGCAAACCGTCTCTGGTAAAAAGATAAATCTCTGGTGTTAAATAAATAAAGAGAAAACACTGTGCCTCAATCTGGATGTAATCGAGATTTTATAAATGATAAAGCAAGCAAGTTTTTGTAAATAAATGACAGAAAAAAACAAAAGCCAGACACATACACGTCTCTAAAATGGACAATTTATTCTGCTCATAAGAAGTGGCGTCTATTAGGGAGAAAATCTTACATTACATACATATTTAACTGATCCTGCATGTCTACGATTTGTTGGTATTATAATAAATGTCATTGGGGTCATTGGAAACCTTATATAATTCAATAACTATAACGCAGGTGCCCAGGATTAATGGCTCACATTGCTGACATTAGGTGACATTGTTCCATAGATTGTTATCTCTTGTTTCTTCATCACATATAAAACTGATAGCATATGATTAGATCAATTAAAAATATCTTAGTTTGTGTATTTTTGTGTTATTTTTATCCTTAGATCCTAGATATCTAGTAGGTCTTTTATCCTTTAACATCTTCTCCACATTATTTCTTGGCTATTCTATTTTTTAGACCACATAAGGGAATGACAGCTGAAGAGGTAAAGCTGTAAATAAAAAAAAAAAAACTTTCATACTTACAATTTAATTTAGGCCGGTCAGCAATAAAGATGTGTGCAATTATAAGCATCACCTAATATTCACAATGTACCATCTTCTAACATCTTCTACATAATGCACAATGTCACAAAGAAAACACCTGTAATAGGGTTCTTAATAAAGTGAATTCTAAGTATTGTCACATTTTCAAGATGTTTTTAGAAACATTTATTCATTTATTCATTCATTCATCTTTTATACCTGCTTATTCCCTAATTCGGGGTCACTGGTATCTGCTGGAGTCTATCCCAGCCGTCTCTAAAAGGGTAAAAGGCAGGAGGGGTACACCCTGGACAGGTTGCCAGTCCATCACAGGGCCACACACACACACACACACACTCCTTTGAGCAATTTAGAATCACTAATCAACCTAACAAACATGTTTTTGGACTGTAGAAGGAAACCGGAGAACCTGGAGTAAACCCACGCAAGCACAGGGAGATCATGCAAACTCCACACAGAAAGACCCCTGCCTAGGAATCGAACCCTCTCGCTTTGAGGCAACAGTGGTCACCGTGACACTGCCTGTTTTTAGAAACACTTATTTAAAGCATGCAACAAACTCTTATGACACTCGTTTTTTCTGTGGTGACCTTTGTGATGTAGAAACATTTGTGTTTTTTTTTTTATGTGCATGTTTATATTCATAAAAAAACCTGTTAAAGTGAGTTTGGGCATTTGGGTGTATTATTATCATTATTATTATTATTATTAGTAGTAGTAGTATTATTATGTGTGTATGTCAAATTTAAGGAATTTTAATAAGTGTGAGGAATTTCAGTTCATCAAGGTTATAACTAGAGCCATAACTACTGACTAGTCTGATTATAAGTGTGACAGGATCCTAAATGTCTGTCTGCAGGAAACTGGAGATATTACATACACCCACACACGAATCAATACGAAAAAAAAAGTGCATATTGGCACTAAAACAAATTCTTCTATAGATAGTGCTGTACACAGCAAACACTCTTGTGTTCTCCCACACTTAATAAGAAAAAGAAATTCACCACTAAATATTGGTGATATTATTTGTTAGCTATAAAAAATTGCAAAGTTAGACATAAACTATAAATAAGGGGTTCGGTACACCATGTACTTAGGCATTCTTTTAAAGTCATCATATACCATCTGTCTTAAATATATAACGCTTATTTCGAAAGAAATAACTCACCGAAACACATCTAACCAGAAGGTGCGTAAAATATGTGTAAGCGAAGATTTATGATGCACTTTAGATATTTCATTAAACCGCTTTCATTGTACACAAATTTCAAAATTAAAGAAAAAGAGAGACAAAGATGGCAGCATTTAAATTGAGGCATGTCAGTATCTTAGATTTAACCATAGCATCCATCTTTCCTACCATCATCTATACTGCTTATCCTACACAGGGTCACAGGGAGCCTAGAGTCTATCCCCAGGGAGTTAAAATGTCGAACCTTTGCAGGGCACAATGACTGACACACACACACACACCATAGACAATTTAAAAATTCTACAATGGTCTTTGGACTGTGGAAGCACGCTGGAGTACCCGAATGTCCAGGAAAGAACATGCAAGCTCAGCACAGAGGTTGGATATGAAACCCCAACCCCAGAGAGGCAGCCGTAGTGCTGAGATTTTAAAATGTAAAAAAAAAGAAGGTCAATGTCATGTTATGGGTACAGTATGTAGGTACAGTATGTATCAACTGAACACGGATGATCCAGATAAGAAAACTGTTAAAGGATTTGAAGATAAAGTAAACCAACTAACACATGGGAAAATTTCGTATACTTCCATACTATACAGTAGGCGAGACTAAGTATGCGAGATGGGTAGTCGGTTCAAATCCTGTGTACGCAAATGACACTATGCAAAGATGGAAACTTTACTATCGCACGAGAGACGAGACATTTTAAGGGCTTTAATTAGCTTTAGATGCTTAACGATAAAAATGTCACTTTAAGTTAAATTGCACTCGTTTAACATTATTCAAGTTAAACGTTATCCATCTTTACATCCAAAATGTAACGTTGTACGTCACTATTAAAATGGCGAATGTAGTACGTCTGAATTTCACACTACCCGTAACCATACTATATAAAACGTTTTTTACAGTCAGGAGGGTACATATTTTAGCTTTCCCAACCAGGCAGGTGTATGTACAATAAACAGTAGGAATAAAGTACCGAAAATGTTACTACAATGAGGGTCTAAAAATAAAATGATTAATTCACTGCAACTTCAGATCTTAGCAGTTTGGTTTCTTATTACTTTTTTAAAGTCATGTTGCAAAGTTATGCTTTTCTTAATCCAACGAGGCATTTTCAAAGACTCGTGTCAAGCATCTGCAAGAAACCAGGATGCAACTTCAGAACTTTAATAAAGAGCGGCGCACAAACAAAACAAAAGTAAAAACAGAACTACAAAAGACAAAAAAAACCCCTAGAAAATAGCATAGCATGTAGCAACCATAGCCATCGTGACAGACAAACCAACAAAGGAAGGAAGATCAAGACAGACTGAAACAGAGGTTAAATATAAACTAAAAAAGGGAAACAAGCAACACCTGGACACAATGAGGAAGACCAGGAAGAATCGCATGACTAGACAACATAAACAAACAAGGAGCACAGGGCCAGAAGTCCTGCGAATTGCCCTCTGGTGGCCTGGTGTGGTACCGCTCCTGGATACCCTTACAACTAAAGGGACTAGAGAAGCACTTTTCTAGAAAGACAGAAAAGATCGCTAAAAAGACCTAAATGGCATGTACCCAGTGGCTTGTTTAAATGTGATTTTTGAATCAGATGCTTACATTTATAAAGAAAAAGTGCAGCCGGAGGCAGGAGTGGTGGGACCGTGACGTAACCACCTTTAATATATAAAATCGATTATATATTAACTGTTTGCAGTATGTGACATAACTGTTCACACTGCAGTCGCATTTTAAAACATCTGACCAGTGTCGAATTTATTTATTTCCATATATGGTATTAAATTCGACACTGGTCAGATGTTTCAAAATGCGACTGGCACAAATCATTACTAAAAAGATGGAATTTCATGCGGTTTGTGTTGTCATGAGAAAAAAACGATCAGCGTCACATATGGGCAAAAAATTAAAAAATCAGATTTGGGCCACATTTGCCGGCGGTGTAAATGTAGTCTATGACTAACTGCAGTAAAGTGTTGAGAAATGGCAGTAAAGAAATCTGAGACTCAAAAATACAAGTTCAATAAACATAATTAGTTTTTTTTTTTTAATCACAAAGTATTAATCAGTTTTTCCGAAGGCGTTTCAAAACTGTTATATCCATGTTTAAAAATGCATGTGCAAGTTCCAATGCTAAAGATTTAATTGTAATGCCAGAGGTAAAAGAGAAATGAAAAGAAATGTTAAAGTACACCAACTACAACTATTTAGCCATTTGAAATTCAAGGCCTTTTAGCACTTTCAGACTAAACAAATCCTATTTCTGACTGGCTGATACAAAATTAAATGCTATTGATGTAGTTACATAAGCAAAATCATTTAATATATATTTGCATTATTTACTTCCTTTATAGGATACAACTTTAGAAAAAATAAACAGGATTTAGCAGGATCGCTAATTGGTAGATTGAGGGTTCAGTTGGTACCTTTACACTAAATGGCTCAGTTCAGCTGGATAAATATGATAAATCTGCTAGAAACAATTTGACCAAGAGACACTAAAGGCTAGTTTAAAATGTATTATGATCTAAATGACTCGATAGGCTAAGAATGCCAGTCGGTTAGGACGTGTGCCACAATTAGGCATTACTGTTGTCTTCAACTGTAAAAAAAAAAAATCCTACATTTTTTTGCCTCGGATCCACGTGTACACGATCCATTTTTAATGCTAAGCCTGAATTCTTGCTATGTGCACTTCAGCAGTCATGCTAGGACTGACAGAAATCACAGATGAAATGGATTTTGCTAGTCACTGGTGTAAATCAATGATTACTCGTACTTTAGTTTAAATAGGTTATCCAATAATGTGCTGATGGATGCAAATGTGTCTCTTGGGGGGGACACAGACTTGGCGAGGATTGCCTTGTTTAATAGCCGGTATAAATACACATGAATTTTATTAAGCTGTGCTGAAGGTTATCTTATCATAAAATCCTGTATGATTTAGAAGCTTTTGTACCCATGGGGACGGTCAGGTTTAGGTCCCCACCAGAATGTATAAACGGGACACACACACACACACACACATTTTTTTTAACTTATTTTTTCAGTTGGCTGGTTTAATAACTCAAGCTGCATAAATATTGCATCGAAAGATTAAAGAAAAACATTGCAAGCGGTTGACGAAATCTCTAGAGGAAATTTATAAAAAGAAAAAAAGAAACCACACACACGCTGGTTGTAATAAGAAAACAGCTGCCAAAAAATGTAAATTAAAAAAAAATAAAAAATCAAGCTACTTGTTTGTGATCGGTGACACTGTTGCTCGGTGGTTTAGTTTAACAATTGTATAATTGGGATGCTATTCGAAACTCATTTTCAACTACGTTTACAATCTGGTGGGAAAATAGCTGCACTTCACAGCATGTCCAGGCTACAGGCAATAAAAACAGCGATAACGATGAGAGGAAACAATGTTTAAAATCGTATGGAAAAGGAAAAGAAATCCGTGATTGTATTCGATTGTTCAGAAGTAAACAGTGATTGAGTCGGACTCCCTGTAAGAAAGAGAGGCTCCAAGCACATTAAAATAAGAACTAAAGAAAGCTCACATGGTGCACATAAAAAAAAGCCAGTACAGATCATTTGGGGGAGACGCCGCACTTCAACAAGCCACATTTACAATTTCACTTCAAATTCCCTTAAAGCAGCTGGACAACTGAAGAACCCAAAATCCTAGACTGGTCCTCTATGGTTCTATCTCTTTAGTATTCTGATTCTTGTCCTTGAGATATCCTTGAGAAATGTCTCGTGTTTTCTAAGATGTTTTTTTCCGAAAACAGTTTTTCGGACATCTACACCACACGCCGCATCCGCAAAGCCAACAGCTATGAGGAGAACCCCACACACCCCTCACACTAACTCTTCTCTCTGAAAAAAGGTACCGTAGCATTCAAACCCTCACAACCTGAATGTGTAACAGTTTCTTTCCTCAAGCCATCAGGCTGCTCAACACACCGAACTGAACAACCTCAACCTACAAATATGCACACACACTCAAACATTTTTTGTTAAGCACAGTCACTTTACAATGCTATTTGCACAAAATTGTTGTTAATTCGCAAATTTCATGTCCAACTCATTTTACAATCTGGTTGGCGCTATTGCGTTATGTTCCGTTCTCTATTGTTTTTTGCACTGTCTTTGTAATGTTTGTATTGTCTGTTTCTGCACTGTTCTGCACCAGGTTACACACATGCACTTTATGTCTATCCTGTTTAGTGGCTCTTCATTGTGTTGTCAAATTCTATGCTTTGTGTAGCACCAGGGGGTCCTGGAGAAACGTTATTTCATTTCACTGTGTACTGCATTCTGCTATATATGTTTGAAATGACAATAAAGCTCCTTGAACTTGATCTGTTGGGTTACCCAAACCTGAGCCCTGTTGTATGATCCAACTTTTTTCATCCTTGTGATTTCCAGATGTTGCTAAACAGATGGAAAATGTGTTCAAATAATTACTAAAGGTCTCACGTATACATCTCGACTTTCCTCGAAAAATCAATGCAATTCAAGTGAATTGTAGCAACGAGGGTCTATGAATAATAGAGAGAAGAGCCTGAGCATGGAAAGATCATTTGGGGAAAAGGTACTGCTTGAACAAAAAGGAAAAGTGAGGATAATAAAGAGGCTAAAAGTGATGGTTAAGTCACTCTGGGGACAGTAAATGCAATAAAGCAATAAACTCTGACATTACCACAAAACATTTTTCAGGGGATGATGTAATTTAGAGGGACAACCCAAAGCACCTGGCAATTTATCCTCGTATTCAATCACAAATTGAAAAAATTAAATTGATTAAATGACTAAATGCTTTTTAGGATTGATGAGCTTGTTCTAAGTCAAACTTTATTGCCATTATAGACATAACAAAATACAAATACACCAGGCAATACATGAAAAAATAGTGATTGTTAGTGCAGTCATGTGGCGTAAATAAATGTGGAAAATCCCATGAAAAGTGTCACATAGGGGCTAGAAAAGAGTTCAGAAGGATTTTATCATAAAGAAAATGCTGTGACAGGAATGATAAGTTATCACAGAGGGAATAAAAACCTCATCACAGTAATGTCATCTGTGTTCAATCTACACACACTCAGACTTGAGGCTCAGAACTCTATTTTGCAAGGCAGGGGATTATTTTGAAATCCCAGCTATTTTCTCTGTCAATCTGGCAGAAATCAAAGAGCTAACAGACTTCTGTATCATGATAAAACCCTGGATTTATCACAAATAATGCACAGGGGCATCCAAAACAGCCTGAACCATAGGTCAAGTTGATTAATGTATTTACAAGAGCAATGTTGGAGTGTAAGATTTGGAAAAAAACAAAACAATGACAGTTCATATCATCAGTATTATAAAAAAAGCAGGCACACATTTTAAGGACCTGAATACGTGGGTATGTGTGGGAGTGGATATAAAGATATAAATAATTTTCTAACAGAAAAATAAAGAGGTTAAAACATGATTAAACCCACATTTGTTTTGTGGTTGTCAGGTGATCTACAACAAACATTTTGCAATATAAGGTATCTGAAAGGGCAGCACGGTGGCTTAGCACAGTTACCTCACAGCAAAAAGGCCCGGGCAGGGGTCTCCCTGTGTTTTCGTGGGTTTACCCCGGGTACTCCGGTTTCTTCCCACAGTCCAAAAACAGGTGTTAGGTTAAATGGTAATTCTAAATTTCCCATAGGAGTGAGTGTAAGTGTATGTGTGGCCCTGTGATGGACTGGCGACCTGTCCAGGGTGTCCCCCTTCTGCCTTTCGCCTTTTTATAGACGGTTGGGATAGATCCCTGTGACCCCGAGTTCGGGAATAAGCAGGTATAGAAGATGAATGTATCTGGACTGATTGTGTGTGCACCTGTTTTCCTTCCATTTGACATCAAAATCCTAAACTTCTTAAAAATAACAGTTATAAGTTAATAAGTGCTTTTCTAAAACAATAATAATTATTTCAGTTATTGGAGGAGATCCAGATTGATTTCATCCACACATAGCATATGAAAGGCTTTTAGAGGAATGACTGCTGTAGGCTGTAGGGCTGCTGTAGGTGTTCCTAATGAGGGAAAAAGTGGGTGATAATATTTCAGGGAATATGGAAACCGGAGACTAATAAATACTCCATACAGTAGGAGAGATTTATTAAATATCTACAGATTCTTGGGTAGCTTAAAGATTTCTCATTTAAAGATTCTATTTTGTATTTTTGTGTTAAATCTTGCTTTTGTCAATCCAGTAGTTTCTGGAACACTTGATTTGAGGTGAGGTCTAAAAATGGTCTAAAGAAATGTTTCTTCCTTCTTTTGTTTTTTCCTCCTTTTTTTGATTAGATTTGTGGTCATTAAATTAATTCGAAATGACCTTTAAAGATTGCTTGGAATTAGAAGACAACACTATTACCCTTTTCCTAAACCATTTCTAAACATTTTTTGCACTGTTGCAGGGCACATTACCCTGTTAAAAGAGAAAAATTAAAATCATTAAAGGAACAAACTTGGTCTGCGACAATATTTAGGTAGGTGGAACGTGTCAAAGTAAAATCCACATGATTTCCAGGATCCAAGACTTAACAGCAGAACATTGCCTGTAGCATCACACTGCAAGTCAATTATTCAAGCCAAGTGTGAAAATGTACACATTACACAGCCAATAGCTAAGAAAATTCATTTATTCCATTTGTGAATTGTGGTTATAGTCTGATACATACAGCATCTTTTAGTATATTGCCTTTTACATCGTCATATTTATTAATAAATATAATGTACTCAATTTCTAGTAAGGTGTTTATTGGATATACAGTTCATCAATGTAAAAGATATAAAAAAAAAAGAATATTAATTGCGAATTATTTGTAGGTTTTGTCACGTCTAACACTATTTTCCAGGAAAGAGATTTTCCTGAGACTTCTGTCTTTACTTTAGATCACAGTTTGTCCTCACAATTTAGCTTTTTGTGTATTGGTCTGTTAAGAACAATTTTCTTTAGGTAACAGTGAACAGCAGACCCCTTCCTTTTCCTGTAAATATGCATCCACATTAGCTTATACATGCTTTCCCAAGAGAATCTTATGCATACATTCGAATTGAAAAATAATCTGCATTCAAATAAATAAATAAATACTCCTTTTATATTAACAAAAACAATTTAAAGCCTGTCTCTCTATTCTAGACCGCCCGTGTATAAAACTTCTAAACGCCGTTTTGTGTCTTATTAAACTGTTTTTATTTTCTTAAGGATACTCTATGTTGATACAAGCTTTTCCACTCTATTTTAAAATGCTATTGTTTTGTTCTATTGCACACAGACCGACACATCATTTTTTATTAATCTAGACTATTCTCCTAGCTCAGGATTCATTGCAACTCTGAGCAGAATAAAATGACATCTGAAGATAAATGATGCATTATAACCTCGTAAACACATTTTGAACTCTCGACCCTAAACAAAGCAGGTCCAGACAAATTACATTAGGATGAAAAAGCGACACTGCGGTAACTTTGGGTTTGTGACTTTTGGCATCATAACCCAATCCTTATGACCGGGTTCAGAAAAGGCACGACTCAGCAGGTGGTAAATGGCTTTGCTAAAATTAACTATCCAATAGCGATGTCCAGTCCGCAAAAGAAAAGTTCTGTTTAACTGGTTAAAGTTATTTACTTTTCATTCACTTTAGCATGTTAGTCAAGTATTTGCATGTAGACTATGCTAACTGATACACGGAAGTACAAAGAGAAGAGGGGGCTGCTCAATACGCAGGTGGTCAACTAGAGATGGTTACCCCGGTCTATATATGCCTCTGGGACTTTTTTTTCTTAGATCTTAGATCAAAGTCTTGGGCCTGGGTTTGGGGTTGGACAGATGGAATTACTGGGTCAAAGTGGGGTCTAGGATAGAAGTGGCTTTCTCCCCACAGTCTTTCCTCTGGGCCATATCTCTTTCAGTCGATCAGGTATTGTAACTGAGGGCTTGCTAATTTGTGGTTCCTGGGGTTGCATGGCATGATAAAGTTTTTTTGTTTAATGGTGCGCCAAATGTTCTCTATAGGTGAAAAATCTAGACTGCAGGCATGTCAATTCAGCACCCGGACTCTCCTACCATAAGGCCATGCATTTGTAATAGCTGCAATATGTGGTTTTTGCATTGTCCTGCTAAAATACACAAGGCCTTTCCTGAAATTGACACCAATTGGAGGGGAGCATATGTTGCTCTAAAACCTTTATATAACTTTTAGCATTCATAGTGCCTTCCAAAACACACAAGCTGCCCATAGCAAATGCACTTACAATACAATCACCTATACAATCAGAGATGCTGACTTTTTAACTGAACGCTGATTAGACACTGGAAGGTCTTCCTCCTCTTTAGCCTGGAAGACACGCCGTCCATCATTTCCAACAAGAATGGCACATTTTGACTTGTTTGACCAAAGAACACTTTTCCACTGTGATTCAGTTCATTTTAAATAAGAACATGACGGCACTTCTGAACCATGTTCAAATATGGCTTCTTTTTTGCATGATAGAGCTTTAGTTGGGATCTGTGGATGGCACAGCAGATCGTTTGGTTTTCTGGACCATTTAGTAATGTCAATCACAGCATCATGCTGATGAGTCATGCAATGTGGTCTGAGGGCCTAAAGACCTCAGACATCCAACAAAGGTCTTCAGCTTTGTCCCTTACACACAGTTTCTCTTGTTTCTCTGAATTTTTTGATGATGTTATGCACTGTAGATGATGAGATTTGCTAACACTTTGTAAATTAATGTTGAGAAACATTGTTTTTAAAGTATTCCAAAACCTTTTACACACTCTTTCACAGATTGAAGAGCCTCTGCCTATCTTTACTTCTAAGGGTCTCTTTAAGACTTCCCTTTAATAGCTAATCATGGTTCAGTCCTGATGTCCAGTAACTAGGTTGCTAACTAAGTTAGTTGCTAAATGTTCTTCCAGTTGCTTTTTCACCCTTTTGTTATCACCGTGCGAACTTCTTTTGAGACCTGCAGCAGGCAATAAAATTTGTTATGTTAACTATGTTCTATTGTAATTTGAAAGTCTTTTAGCTTTTATTTTATTTAAATTTAAATAACATCTCATCTTTTCGGGGATGTAAGTGGTAAGAAAAAAAAAACACTTTTACCCACGTCTAAAAATGGACATATGCATTGTACATGTTGCTGAGAGGTTTTCAAAACAAGAAGAATACAGTTAGCAGAGAAAAAAACAGTTAGCAGAGGGTCAGGATAGACCGATAATTTATCAGATTCTATCTTTCAAAATATATTTACCTTTAAGAGAATACCGTTTTTCTCATGTTATCAGCTTTTAAAAATATATATATATATATATACATATTTTTTATTTAAAAGAAAAATTAATTGGCTCCTCTGCACTTAGAAATTCTTACCTTGCAGGAAAGACACCAACACAGTCAATACATGAGAAGGAGTTGCGATGACGCATAAATAATGATGCATCCAACCCACACACACGATTTTCAGAACCGAGCCAGGAGGGTCAATATTTATGGTCTCTTATTTTGTGTTCTATTCCACTCACATTTTAAAACATAAAATATTTTTTAATGACAATCAAAACAACGAGGTGAAAACATAAAAAATTAACAAAATGAATGAGTTTATAGGAGCAGGTTAGGCTCCGCTCACGCACTGCATTTATTTCCAGTTAAAAAAAACAAAACAACAAAAAACAAAGAAACAAAACAAAATGTATTCATTTATTTTCTATACTCGCTTATTTCCTTATACGGGATCACGGGGATCTGCTGGAGCCTATCCCTGTCTCTCGGAATAGGGTGAAGGCAGGAGGGGTACTCTCTGGACAGTACATCACAGCCCCCAACCCCCCCAAAAAAACACACACTTACATTCACTCCTATGGGCACTTTAGAATCACTATTCAACCTAACATACATGTTTTTGGACTGTGGGACGCAAGCATAGGAAGAACATGCAAAGTCCACACAGAAAGACCCCTACCCAGTAATCGAACCCGGGACCTTATTGCTGTAAGGCAACAGTGCTAACAAAACAAAATACTGTTTAAATTCTAACACCATTTATTAAACGCTGCAATGCAATAATTGGACTATCAGTCATTTACATGGCCACCACGGAGTTCAACCAGCCTGCTAATTAAAATCATCTGTTTTTTATGCATGTTTGGTTTTTACTCTTTACAAGCATCTTTGATTTATTTCTCCATCTAGAATTATACACTATTTCTGTATGTTTAAGAAGCCTGTTAAACCCTGCTTTGAGTTTCAGTTTTTCTGTTTGTTCTCAACTCTTTCATTTTTTTCTAGCCTATGTTGATCTGTACATTTCGATAGACGTGTGCTCATTTGTATTAGCTTATAGATAAAAATTTGGAATTAATGATTTACTGGTTTATATTTCCTGCACTGTTTCTATTATATTTTGATTGTTACTAATTTTTTTTTGCTGCCTAAACCCCCTTGACATTTGGTCACCTTGACATTATTAGTTTAAAGAGCTAAAAGTTAAAAATAGCAAATAACGTATGAGCCAAATAACTTTTTCAATAGGTTTTGCCCCCTTTTTAACCCCTGTAACAAACCTTAGGACATTGAAGATAGTCTCCTCACCTGCGATTACGGCAGCCCAGGTGTGCAAAAAGATGAGAGCAGGCCAAGATGGAGTATTGGCAAGACTACTTCAGGAGGCCAAGGTCTCAACTGGAACCTGTGATTATCATCGGTGACTGTGTGGAGTCGTCGGACTACTTTGGAATACTTTGATACCAGCAAATGCAAGACGCATCACATTTCCAATGTCTTTTGTTTTGGTTTTGATTAACACAAGAATGTATAGTTTTAATATTAAGGTTGCACTAAAGCCAGACTAAAGTTAATGACTCCAGAGTCTGACATAGTCTAACCTTCTAACTGATAATAGGTGGTCTGGACTGCAAGAGGGTGTCAAACGACATGTAAAACAACAGTTCACAGTTTCGATTGTTCAGCATCATTTTTAAAGATGTGAAACTGTAAAATGTTTTAGAAAAAAAACCCTACCTGATGTGCAAACAGATCTTTTTAAAGAGAGTTGTGCAATGTAGTGGTCCATAGAATAAACTTTACACCAAATAAAAATGAATGGCAGCAGGAGAGAGAAAGTAAAAGTACGATATATAAATATGTGAAAAATATTGTGTACCAAAAAATATTTTCGTGTGATGTATTTTAAATTTAATGTATTTTAACAATAAACATAGTCTGACACAAATACAAAAAAAACAATGTTCCTAAAAACCTTTAGGCTAAAAATATTTTACTACTGTATATATTTTACTAAAAAATATATAAACTACTGATAAAAAACTAAACATAAAACAATAATTAAGCTAATTAAAGAGCTATTTATATATGCATATGTGATGCTAGCGAGAGCACATGGGTAGAGCAGTGCTGTGCAGAGAACTTGGTGGGCGGTTTAAGGTACTGGGTTCAATGAGTTTACCCTGCTAAGGCTGTGATTTTATGAGCTGTGTGAGGAGTTGTCTTGTTGGCTGGGAATGTTATGTTGATGAAAATATTCATATTAAAAATGTTTTAAATAGACAAACTTTTTAGATTCTTTATACAAACCACTTGCAGGGCAGTTAGGGGTTGTATGCTATCATATTTGTAGCATTAAGTCTCTTTTTTCAAGATTAATAGGACCCCAAATAAAAAGCCTTACTTGTGTGTGTGTACGTCATGCAGGACATGTCATGGGTCTTTTGAAACTGTCGAAAAAGGCTGACAGTGTCTTCCTAGGATACTTAAAAGACTTTAGTTATCACCTTGCAAATAGGAACCAATCAGAATCTGGAAATGAAGTATTACAACCTGCTTCAAAGAACATTGCCCACCAGGACAGACAAGCTTCTGAAGGTGGTGAGAGCAGCTGAGGATACCATTCACACTGAACACTCTGATTTGCAGCTCTAGGGCTACTAGGGCCAGAAAGTTTACAAACCTGGAATAGATTCTTTTTCTTTCAGTCAGGAAGACATGAAATAATGAGAAGGAGCTTCTTGCTGCAGGCCATTTGGGCCCTCAACCAGAGTTTTTGAACTTTCTTCTGGACCAGTTTCTTTTTCACTACTACCTCATCTACTAACTCCCTTTGCACATATACATTATACTACAGTTTGCATTGTATTCTTCACAAAGACACTTTATTCATCCTATTATTACTATATTTTTCTGTATAGTTTTATATTAATAGTGGCAGCAACCTTCAGAGGATCATTGAAAGCGATCTATATCCTGGCGTCCCAGACATCCTCTCCAGGTAGTGGATGAAGCCCAGGAAATGCAATCTCCACCCAACGGTGGTAGAGCTCCTATCGAAATGCTATGGCAGAGCAAGGTTCTCAAACCTGGTGTCTCTTTTTAGTCATCCGTTCCAGTTACCTGTCAGGAAGGAATATTAACAGCCACCAGCTTATTTTGTAACAATACAAGGGGAAACCATCTGTACACACCGGGCACAGACTTGTCTGTGGTCAGCATTTCATATCTCACCACAAGTCTCTGCTTTCACTGACATGCTGTAAATAATAAGCATCTGTTTGCTACCTTAGTTAAAGTTAAGACTAAAGAGAGGATAAAACAATGGCTAAACAATGCAGGAAACCGGCCCTCCAGGACCGAGGTTGCCCACCCCTGCTCAAGAAGAACCACATTTAGGTACTGAGTGGCCTAGTGTCCAGACCATAGAAAATCTGTGAAGCTGAGCTGAAGGTTTGACTTGAAAGAATGATGGAAAGCACCTGCAAGGAGAAGTAGGACAAAATTCTTCTGAGATGTGTGCAAACTTGGTAGCTAACTACAGAAGAGAAATTAAAATAATTTTTTCCCCCTCGTTGTATCTACTAGGTAAAGGTACGTTAAGGGTTTCTGGTGGATCTCCATCAGCAATACATTGAGTTATTCGGCCATCAACATATTTGATTTCACAATCACTACTTTCTTCACACATTCTTCATACAGCGCAGACTTTTTGACCTTGCATACTTAGTAACTTTTCTTTAACAGGACGAAATCAAGGAGAAGATGACTAATACAACCATACAGTACGTGTTCCTAAGCATAGTCAAGCAAAGTCAAAAAACAAAATATGTAGGTGTTTGAGGTTCAAAACAAGATTGCATCATTCGCTTACAGCTTTCGGTTGCTGATGGAATCTGATGTAAAGTGCTGATGCTTACTTAGAAAGCCAAAAACAGACGAGCCCACACTTACCTGAAGGTGCTTACGACACTCTGGCCGGAACTTCGCTTTCTTTAAGCCTTGAGCATGACTCCACTCAACCCACAATCCCTCAAGGTATAAAGAAAGCACACATCATGCTACTTTTTCTTTTTTACCCAGGCACTGATATGGTGTAATGAACATCCCCTGGCGAAGTCACTGCCGGTTTCACACCTTCCTTTTTATCACTATAATGTAGGATATTTCAAATCAACCTCAACAAAACTCCTCAGCTTTTTTGTGGACATTGCGTTAATAAAATTAGAATCAAGAAAAAACATTTCAACACATTTTTTTTTACCTTCTCTGCTGGCCCCTGATGACCCACCATTGTCTAAATGTAAAAGTAGAACTGCAACAAATATTGGTAAATTGTTTAAGAAGCCACGCCCACTAAACGTTAACAAATGCTAGAATTAATTTTAAACATAATTAGTAATAAGGAATTTTGTCATTTAAAATTTTATTGTTGTTGTGAATCATTCTAACATTTCCAAGGCAGATTCTTTAACTTTTTATAGTTTTTAAAAAAAAAAAAAAAGTGAAACATCCGACAGTACAGTCTTGCACAGTTTTATGATGAAACAAAATGCAATGACAGGACAAAGACGATTATTTTACTTTACAATATGCAGGAGTTTTTTTTTTTTATTTGAAATATTATATATGCTTAATACGTTTAGGCAGAAATGCATTTATATTTTAATGAAAGTCAATTTTAGTCAACAGATACTGTGTCTACACCAGCTTGTGCTTATGACCTTAAGACCTCTGCAAAATGTGCTTCTTTTCACCATTACCTCATTTCCTACCTCCACATGGGGTCCTTGGATTAGAAGCAGTACACAGCAGCTAGTCATTCTGACCACACCTACATGTCGGGAATGCTACTAATAATGGATGTCATGCAAACAAACACAGAATCGTTTGGAAAGCTAAATAGAAGACAGACTTGTTCCTTTTTGTTCGATGTCATCCCTTACACTGCACGATTTCCAAAGCGGTCAGATTACCGTTGTTTTCACACTGCTTGACAATCTTGGGCAAGATTTACGTGCTGCTGTGTTCACATGCACATTAGCTTAGCGACAGGAGGTTACAAACTGCATGACTTTACAATAGGTAGAATTGCCAACAACTTTTGTAAACAGGAAAGGTTATTAAATGGTAGCCCACAAGAAGTTCGCAATACAAATGGTCTGCACGCTGATTTGCAGCAAAAGGATGTAAAAGAAAAAAAAAGAATTAAAAACAAAGGAAACACAAGCCATGCTTGCTGATATTGTGGTCTATAACTTCTCCCTGAACATTATTCAGCCCTGTATCCTGCTCTCTCATTGCTGGTAAGACTATAACTTCTCCCTGAACATTATTCAGCCCTGTATCCTGCTCTCTCATTGGCTGTAAGACATCACCGGTGTGTTTTTTTATACGAAACTAATTTAACACTGCTGGATTTGCAGACAAGTCCATGTATTTAGCATGGCAAATATTTCACAGTCTTTGGTGAGGCTTTGTTGTTCCATCGCAATATTATATTATGCTGTCCTTCTACCACAACCTGGGGGCCATGTAAACCATGTCCCATTGAAATTGATAAAATAAAACACGTTTGCATTTGGGATTAACATAGATTCACTCTCATCCTCATAAGCGTGGAGTGAACACACGAACCTCCTTCTTCAAGGTGCATCTTTAAAAATGCAACAATTTCAATACAATTTAAGATATTTAGAAATTAAGCATTCTGCTTATTGGGGGGGGGGGGAAGCAACCCTAACCCCTTTTAGCTTATCGGGCCCCTAAGCATTTGCCAGACACCCTTATCCAGGGCAACTTACATTTATACAACTGAGCAATTGGGGGTTAAGGGCCTTGATCAGGGACCCAGCAGTGGTGCCTTGGTGGAGCTGGGAATCAAACGTACAATCTTCAGGTTAGTAGTCCAACACCTTAACCATGAGCCACCACTTCCCACCACTTCCTACTTCACATAGTTAGCTTAGCATAGTTAAAAAGTGTCTAGTATTTTCTAATAATATTACTGTATGTGTGCTCATGTGAAACTCCAATTAATTTAAGTAAGTATTATAAAAGGTTGCACCACCAACACCAGCAAAGCTAAAATGATCACACATGAAGAGAAGGTAGAGCAGATAAAAATGTGACGTTATTTAATAGCTCTGTATGAAATCCTTTCTGATGGATTCTGCTGTCTGCTCCTTCTCTTCACTGACAGGATGATGCATTATAAATACACTCGATCTGAGGGCCGCTGTTTTCTATGGAGGCTATGCAAAATACTTTAATACTGTTACCTAGTCTGCAGTCTCTATTACATTTTCAGCAGGTTACAAGCTGTCAATGGGAGTAATATGTTTCAAAATTATAACTCCTGCATTCCTTGTGGAGTTTTTTTTAGAAGGAAGAAGGTCTGTATGAATCAAATATTAAATTAAATAAATATTAATGAGTAACATATACTGCTTAAAAAAATTAAAGGAGCACCTTTTGATCGTAGCTTAGCATCAAGTCTGGGATATTGATTTGGTAAGTTAAGTAGCAAAGACACTTGTTGATCAATTTGAGCTGTTTTGGTGTCAATGAAACAGGTGCATTACAGGACCAATAATGATACAACACCCAAAACAGGTGAAAGCCACTAAGACTTTGTCCTCCCTATTTATTTCTTACTGTTTTTTATTAGTTTTACATTTAGCAAGGGTCCGTGTGTCTCCCAACACAGTCCCAGTTAAGGCTGTGCCGATAAATGATCTCATATTGAATCGCAATAAACTTTTTTATCAATGACGATAATAAGATCTGGATATTTTTACTCGATATGGATTAAAACCTGTTATAGTTTCATCATCTTCTCGGTGAGACACTGTGCTCCATGAATAAAATCTTTGTTTTGTACAGCAGTCACAAAGAAAAAAGCTAAACATATGACATGTTTTGAGAAAGCTGAGTTTCTTGTAATTAAATGATGCAAACCATTTAAAGATACAATTAACAACAGGTCTAATCAGGTCTTTATCAGACCGCAATTACAAAACATACATTTAAAAAACTGTAACAAACTCACCTACTTACCTGACCTCAGAATGTGAGTCGTACCGTTGCGCTAACACAGGGCAAATGCTACAAAAAAACTAACAAATTAGCTTCTGTACTTGTGTGTTTCATGTCCTTTCAAAATAAAAGTATTTAGTCCTTATACCATACATGTTGTGCTGAATTTATTGGATGTCCATAATGACCACCAGTGGAAATGTCTCCAAACAAACTATTAGAAACACCCTTTATAAGGGTGGCCTGGGGATGCCTGGGGGTGCAACTCGATTGGTATTTGCCATAGTCCACTAGAATTGGCATGTCCACCACTGGTGCACTGTGCTTTTCATCCTGAGCAGATGTGGTGTAAAAAAGTGTTTGCCAAGTCCTGACCTGAATCCAATTGAGATACTGTGGCATGACCTTAAAAAGGTGGTTCATGCTCAAAAATCCTCCAATGTGGCTGAATTGCAACAATTCTGCACTAATGAATGGGTCAAAATTCCCCCACAGCGCTTTAACAGACTCATTGCAAGTTATCAAAAACGCTTGATTGCAGTTTTCCTTCACTGTTAGTTCATGGATCAATGATTTCTCAATCTTAGATCCTTAAGTTGTCACAGTTTGTTTCTCCTATTTAAATTATATTTTACTGTTCGGTCCCAAAGTATTATACTGAACATCGCATTGGTTAAATTGATCTGTTTTGGGCTGCGAATTTTCTTTGTCTATTTTTGTCTGGTTGAAATGCAAATACTGTTAAATAGACTTAGACAGTTAAAAACGTCTCCTCATGAGGGGCTCCCGAAGCGCTTTCATTGGGTGACTGCAAGTTTCATTCCCAACAGCCGCCATCTGTGGCAAGCATTCCAATTCTGCATACTTGATCCTGCTGTCTGGGTAAGTGGAATGACATTTCTTTTAATTATATGTGACACGCAACAATCATATACATCTGTGGGGTAATTTCCTTGCAACATGGCAGTTTCTTTTCCCCTCAGTTAAGCTAAAATGTACCACATAATAGAAGGTTTTTTCAAAAAAGCATATGTTAATTCTCTTTCTCTATAATTAGTTCCTGATATGTGGTAATGGTGAAACTGACTAGTGGGGTTAAAATTGGGACAGGGTGGGATATTCAGGGGAAAAAATGCTATAAACAGAAGACGGGTGTAATGACGAGGATCCATCATGCAGGTAAAAGCTTTATTAAACATGTATGAACAGTTCAATATTGTAGTCATCAAACAAGCAAGAGTCGGTACACAATGAATCCACAGTCACATAAGCAAACAAATCCAAAACGTGAGGCAAATAAGCAGAGCCAGAAAACAGGAAACGATCAGAAACCAGAAAAGCAGATAGCAGGTGCGAACGCTCGGTATGTCGCATAGCAAACAATACTTCGCAACAAGTTAGGATGAGGCTAAGCCTAAAATAGCGAGAGGACAGGAAGTGAACCCGGAAGCGCTAATACTCAGGAGACGGCGCCCTCTGGTGGTGGGAGGGCGGAATCGTTACAACAGGTCATTTAAAAATATATAAAACTGAAATATAGAAAATTCCTTCCTAAATATACACCCTCAAAATTTAATCTTAATTGCAATCAAAACCATGTTTGACTATATTAACTGGAAATTTGACCCAAAACGCACATTAAATCAATATGCTTCAAGCCTCTAACATCACTTTTCACCTTTATGGCTCACAAAACAGCATTAACAGACATACAAGTATATCTTAAAAGCTACTACTCATAGTAAAAACATATAAAACAATACTGCCATTCACACTACACATAGTTTCTCTCCACTATCCTATCCATGTTTGTGTTGTCCTGGATAACACATTGGACTTAAGGAGCTTTACAGAGGCAGGCCAGGTCATAGTGTTTAAACAGCCTGAAAAACACACACACTTCATAGAATCCAAATCTCTTTTGCTATTTTAAGCCAGATTCAAAACCTGTCCAGACGGAAACACGTTTTTGGAGAGGTTTTTTTTTTCGTGATGTAATACCTAAATCATATATATATAAAAAAAAAATGAGAATGCAGGAGTGAAAGCAGGTTGTTCACGCACCTGCACGCTCTCTTAACACTGCCAAGTCCCCAGTGAGCCTGGCACAAATTTGGCTGTGGATGGAAAGAGCCGTCTGTTGTCTCATTACTTAAAGCAGTTTGAAGCGAAGGCTGAACTTTAGCGGAATATCAAAATCACAACTGTTTACATACATACTATCTTTTTCTCCGTATGGCATTTCGAGACATTTTAAACAGTTATTTTATTGGTTTTGCCTCAAACAATTTCACGGAAACTAATTCTACAGATTTACTCTATGAATACATTTTCTAAACTGTTAATACTGTCATGTCTTTTTTACTGACTTAAGATAAAATTAGAAAGCAAGGTGTGTGAAGGCACTACAAAAGATCACATGGCCACAGGCGCACAGCCTATGGTAATTACTCCAGACTTAATCAGCTTCCGGAGGACATTGTTCTTTTTAGAAGATAGTTCTTAACACTGATTCCTCTTTTACTATCAGTTTGCCTTCTGCCCTGAAGGTTGGAAAATTTACAAGATAACAGCCACAAAGCCTGAAAAAAGAAAACTAGTGTTTACTTAGTGGACAATGGAATGTATTACAACTAATCGTAAAGTGAATCGGTGTTGACAAGGTGTTTTGTGAAAAGAAAGACATCATCTGCAGACCCCTCCTTGTTCGTCTTCCTTGTTTTTGTAATGGCATGTGTATTTGAGCTGGTTTAGCCAAGGGCACTGTGGCTGTCATGTTTTTACTGCAAGCCATCTGTTCAGTGATCCTGTGTTGGTGCCAGAGATGAGAAACAGGAGAACAATCTGCCCAGCAGACTCAGACTCAGACCACAAACACACACACACACACACATGATCACATGCATTACACCCAGCCATTTCAGCAGAAATATTGTTACTATAACTGTAGCCTACAGCATTAAAGGAGTCAGGTGTTTTTTTTGGCTATTGGCCAGTCACAGACTGTATAACTTAATTTTATTTTATCTTTAGTACCAGACCGCAAAGGACAAACTTTCTTAAAACATGCTGACTAAATGCATCCAGCCAAATAAACAGTCTGCTAGCTGATCACTGTCAAGGCAAATTGTGCAAATGACTAAATACATTATTATCTGTCTGCATCAAATATCTAAAGATAAATTAGAATTATTTTTATGATTTAGAGTAAACCATGAGATTACTTGCTATAGTTTTATTAATCTAGATTTTTTGTTCTGATAAAAGGATCATAATTTCCTGTTATTATTTGTAAAGGAACATCGTCGCGATTTCAGTTAAGTCAAAACCTATATGGGCAAAAACTTGCAAACACCTCATGTATCACATTCTTTAAAACAATTGCCACAAAAATAACAGCACACATTTTTATACCAGGTCCTTGGATGTTGAAGCATTGAGCATTGACATCTCATTTAACTGGAACTAAGAGGCTTGAACATTGTTTTAACATGACAATGCGCCTGTGCATAAAGACCATGAGTTCCTGGTTTGCCAAAGCTGAACTGGAAAACCTTGAGCTCTGATTTTATTCTAACTAAAAACATAATAATGGAATAAACTGGAACATTGACTGCACCCCAGACCAACTTACCCTACCCTTGTCACACCCCACAATCTAGTGAAAAGCCTTCTCCCAGAAATAAAGCTTGTTATATTAGTAAAGAGAATAAACCTAGAATAAAGTGTTTAAAAGCATATATGCTTGCGATAGTAAGGGTCAGGATGACAGTTTGACAGCTGGACAGTTTATACATAAACTGTGTTTTAAGCATCTTAGCCATGGTGACTAATAGCATATAGCTATTATTAACCAGTGACCCGTGCTATATGAAGGTAGGCAGGAAAATGAGAGCAACGTTCTGAAACACTGCAGTAAGCAGAAGGCGGTGAGCATTTTGGTGTCTTCAGGTAACTGCTGAGAAAGTAATGAGATGAGACTGACCCCATAACATTTAAAGAGAGGAACGACCGTTTAATGCGGATTAATGACAGCCACAAGTTGACACTTGTGTTGTTTTAACACAAGCACATATTTTAAGCTCACACAGTGCCAGCGCACATCCACACGAATGGGAGAAACACTATTCTGGATATCTGAATACGAAAGAAAAAATGTATCTGTCTGTCTATCCATTTTTTTCAAGCTGTAGTAGATTAAAGATAAAATATGAAAACGCAGGTAAATGAATCACATTGTTTAGTCTTAAAGCTGTCAAATCTTAACTCATCTAAGTATAAACACAAAAATATAGACACCCAAACAGGCTACGACACATACGGATAAAGATTTACGAGCACACACATCATTATATATACACTAAATCCAGAGCCTTCTTCCGTTAGAACGTCCCTCTGCTTGTGTTTGGATGCTATTTATGCTATTGTAGTTTTCGTCTATACTGAATAAAACTAATTTTAAGATTCACTTAATAAAATTTGCACAAGCAGATTTTAAGTAAACGTTATTATGCTAACATTATGTGCGAGTCACCTTTTATTATCATGTTCTACTTAATATTTACTGTAACGCCTATTAAAAAAATCAATTAAAAGTTACCTAATTATATTTAATGTATAGATTTAAAATCAGATTTATTTCAAGCAATCAAGTAAAACTTAATTGTTTTATCAATAAAAATGTTGCTTTTATCAAAGCATTAAGTAAATCTTATAAATTACTAGTAAGTAGATTTTATTTTTAAATAGATCGATATTTTTTTTTGTTTTAGTTTTACTTAGAAGTTTTACCAAATTTTGATTGGGTGGGCAAGACAAACGTTTGAGTGGGCTCCGCCCACCCCTGCCCATCCCTAGAGCCGGTCCTGTTTAATAGCATTATAAACAGTTAAACACTATGTGTGTTAACATCCCATTATAAATATAAATGTATCCTATGTAAATACCAGATGGCATTTGTCGCACAGGTGATCCTATAGTAAATTAACCGTTATTAGACCCTTTTGTTCATGGTACGTGTAAACTAGCTCTGTACAGGCCTGCTCAACTGAGGGTGCAATATTTAACGTTAGTTAAAAACACACTTTAGCAGGTTATGCTATTAAATTAAACGGCATTGTATGCCGAGTCACGTAAACAAGAATCCTACAATACACGTAAAGAAATAAACACGACTAATTTTATCACGTCTAAAACAGAAAGCTAAACTTACCGCGAACGCGACAAACTTTAGTCATGATCTTCTGCAAAGATCCCAACCGTCTCTGTTTCTCTAACTCACATGTGCGATTTCAAAATTTTTATTAAAATTGACCTAATATTAAAATATTAATTAGCTAATATTACTAGGTTTAATTATAATTATAATTATAAAACATTAAAATATTTCAAGTAAGCACATAATAATAAAAAAAGAATAATAAAACTTTTAATTAAGTTTGTTTATTACATCAATCAAATGTGTATGTATGTCAGATTTTACTTGGGAAATTTTAGTTCTTATTAAAATTTAATATTAGAATATAAAAATTATGAATGTTAATTTAATAAATAATAATAAATGTACAATGTAGCAGAAGGAACTTAGCAATGACTCACTCATAACACAGAAGTTCTGTGATTATTTATTACTAAAAACACACGCTACTCTTTACACAGCAAAGAGATGAGCACAGCTTGTGTGCAGGACCTAAAAGAAACCAGCTGGCTTAAAAAAACTGGGTCAATATGGAAAAGGTTAACCAGTTAAATATTCAATCCCATATAACATAACATTTTTTAATTGGCTATCTTTACTTTATTAAATCGGGAACTACAAAATAATAATTATTATTCAGTAATTAACACTAATTTTTATAATTACAGAAGAATGTTATTATGACTTTTACCGGTATGTGACATCATGCTCTTGCAAACAGGAACAACTATTTTCAAAAGTGTTATTTAAACATGAGTGGTACAGAGTAAAGTGTTCGTATGGGCCATAAGCAACTCAACGGAACGCATACTCATAGAGCGGAATATTGAGGGGAACCTCCAGTTTGGGAACCGCTAAATTAGTAGTTTAAAGATATTTTTATAGCCTTATTTTGTTTTGCAAGCTTTTTATCATGACCACTCACTATATAAAGCTTCGAGGATGAATAGGGACTCCAATTGACCCAAGGCTACAGTTTACATTACATTTGATCACTATAACCATAATTAGGTGACATCCAGATGAGGATGGGTTCCCTACCTAGTCGGGTTCCTCTCATAGTTTCTTCCTACTTCATCTCAGGGAGTTTTTCCTTGCCACAGGTGCCACCTGCTTTTTAATTAGGAACAAACTTACAACTTTTTTACTGTTAATGCATTCTGTATAAAGCTGCTTGGAGATAATGTCTACTGTTAAAAGCTCTACAAATCAAGTTGAATTAAATAAAAAAAATAAAAACTCCGGCTCTCTTTTTCCAAATCCAAATATGCTGATAAGCTTACTAAAGTCTAATGTATATACAGAATTAATGGAGGAGCTATGAAGTATTCTATAGGTATTCTATAAAGGTTTAACTTTTATGTAGTGGTCAGATAGGAAGACAAAATAAGATTCGAAAAAATTATACTACCAATTTGGGAAACTAAACCAATATATATATATATATATATATATATATATATATATATATATATTATATATATATTTTTAAGGAAATATCAAGACCTGGTCCGAAAAATTTAAAACAATTAAAAACTGAAACTGTGTCACAGCCCATGCTTAAGAGAACTATTACCCCTACAGTGTTTTTGGCCTATATTTCGGACACCTGAACCAGTTACATCTGGTTTAATAGTTTTTATCCCTTTCCTCATGTAGTGTTTAGAGATTTTTACAGCTCAGAAAAAAAAAAAAACTTAACAGGTGACCCAAAACTCTTTTTTTTTTTTACATTTACATTTTTTAATTCCCCTTTTTTATGGCATTTTTAATGTGCTTGCCCTCATTCTGCGGCTGATAGCAAATTACCATCCAACTACTGTAAAGTCAGCAAAGCCAGCTTCCTCTCCAGGCTGTTAGAAAAAGTCGATTTTGGCCTTTAATACCAATAACTGCAGATAAAGTTATTTTCTCTTTGTTTTGTGTTCTCTTTTTCCACCATACTTTCCTAATGTCTTCACAGGCTTTGATTTATATGGTGCTTTGCAAATAGGCGAGTGAGAGAAAAAAAAAACTGCACCTTAAATAAAAAAACAAATATCTGAGTAACAGCTCTGATTGATATTTCCACCGGGGGCCTGAAAGAAGAGGATAGAAGAATTTCTGTACGCTTGCTAAAAAGCAATATTACTTTGAAGAGTGTCTATCATACATCTTATCCTGTGGTGTGGAAATAGAACTTGGTGGAAAGGCTATGCTTTTTTGTATTGATTTACTAAAAATGTTTTTAGTGCATTATTCAGAAAGACTTTTTTTTTTTACTCTTGTACAAACAAACAGACAAATGAAAAGCTTTTATGTCATGCTAAAAGCCCACAAGTCCAGAAAAAAAAATTGTTCTTAAAGGCAAAAGCAAACACAACAAAATGTTTGTATTTTTAATTAATTTTGTGTTTATGTGTTATGTGTAATTATGTGTTTTTTTTTCTTTTTTCGTAGGCACAAACATAAAAATGTATTTTAAACTTAGTATTCTTCAATTAAAATAAAATCTACGCTACCATATACCTTCCCATCCTCCACTTTACATAACCCCTTCTAACAGTAGGATTTCTGTCTGAAATCGTATCTACAGTGTATATATATTTTCACACAAACACAATATCGATTAATCTGCCTGCATCCTGGGAACTCACCCTGGCGGGGATGTCAGACCTTCACAGTGCACCATGCACACCCCTGCATCACATGAGTCCTTCTAATATAGCAGCAGTGCAGAATTACAGGCCTAACAGACTCCAGAGATTCGAAACACACACACACACACACCTATATTGAAAAACAGCTTTGTTTCTCACTTTGACATGAAGGCATGTTGTTATTGAAGGTCTGTATCGTTGTTACAGATCCACAGAAAAACAAAAAGTAAATTTATACCAGACAGGAAATCGACAGTACCTCAAATAAACACCATTAATTTACAATAATGGTGAGCACAAAAGCATCTTGAAGTGGAAAAACATGTCCAACCTTGCATATAGTCTACAGCAGCAGAAAGCCACTGTAAGTATGTGATTATTCAATGTTCTATTACAGATTTAGTCCCTATCATATTTCTTCAAACTTCTGAAGATGCTTTTTACTAGATTATAGGAATTTGCTTCTATAGCCACGAAATGATCAGTGAGATCAGGCACTAATGTTAAGTCTGGGATGCAGTCAGTGTTTTGATTTATCCCAATGGTTTTTAGTGCGGTTGAGGTTAGAGCTCTGTACAAAACACTTGGATGGTTCTTTTACTTTAACTATAAGACGCTGTGCCATTATTTACAGGGGCTTTGTGCACTGGGGCATCGTTAGGAGAAGTGGTAGCGCAGTGGTTAAGGTGTTGGACTTCTAATTGGAAGACCAGGGTTCGATTCCCAGCATCGCCAAGCTTCCACTGCTGAGTACAGAATGATTACAAATAATCCTGATAGTTTGGAATGTAAAAAAAATGAGCATTTTCGTTATTAATATTAACCAATGGCCAATGAATAAGTTAAAGTGTTAAGGGCTTTTACATCATGGGATTTGCAGAGAAAAAAGTAGCAGGACGTTTAATCCGTAGAGGTCAGGCTAAATATGATTGTGATGCAAACCATTAGTGCAGAGGGAGGGTATTTCTGGAGCTTATTTAAGAGTGCCTGGGGCAGTTTAAATCAGGCAAAATCCATTAAACTAAAAATAAAGGACCTCATTCTACAAATACAGCAATATATATATATATATATATATATAATATATATATCTATATATATATAAGCAGTGGAAATATGCCCTATTTCATATAATGGCTGGAATAAAGAATAATTATTAGATTTAGAATATATTAAAGAAGGTCTTTAGCTAATTAGGGTTAACATTAATTAGAGTAAATTTGCCAACACAGACTGTGTAAGTATTGAATTACAATCCTCAAAGTTGCATACAATCGATGATAAACATTCTGGGTTTAAATTAAAAAAAAAAAAAATGTGAGGTGGGTTCGAACCTTAGGTATGCCCAGCAAAAGCTCCACCATTGGACCACTGCTTAGACAAATGTTTTACATCCTGGGAACAATAAGCTAACATATGCATATAAGAATCACTTTCCTCTGTGTGAATGGTGAAAATGTTTATTCAACTTTTCAGAGATTATCTACTCTTCCCCAATGGATGACCTCTGACCTACTTGATGAAGCATCTGAATTTGGGTTTGTCTTTTTTCTGAACATTGAATTTGATGTTCTGAATTCTATTGTTTGAATCTTTAACATTGAATTTGATGTTCTGAATTCTATTGTTTGAATCTTTAACACTGAATTTGATGCTACAAACTTCTTCATCTTGAAACCTTAAAATTTGATGAAATCAAAATGTTGATGAAGTCAACAAAAAATTTGTTGACTAAAAAAAGAACAATTATGTTCATTTTAAATGTTTAAATGTTAAATTACACTTGTCAATATGTCGAATTGTCACCATTCAAATTCAACTGCAGATATGTGGTTCCTCTTCAAAATTTAAATACACATCAACACAAATTCGAAATCTTATAGTTGTCTAGAATGGCTTTGTATGTTGTGGCATTACATTATACCTTTAGTAGAACTAACAGACTCAAACACTGTTCCAGCATGACTATGCCCCTGAGCACAATGCCCCTGTGTTCCATTAAGACATAGCGTTTTATGTTTAAAGTGGAAAAAACTTGAGTGTTCTGCACAAAGCCCTGACCTTAACACCACTGAACACCTTTGGGATGAACTGAAACACAGACTGCACCACAGACATCCTTACCTGACGTTAGAGCCTGATGTCACTAATATTACAGTAAAACTGATACATTTAATCATGTGGAAAGTGTAGCATTGAAATGCCAAAGATAAATTATTTCATTTTTTTATACAACTGAGGAATTTGGGGGTAAAGAGCCTTGCTCAGGGGCCCAGCAGTAGCAAGTTGGTGGTGCTGGGAATGAAACCCCTGATCTTTCAATTAGCAATCCCACACCCACTGCGCTACCACTTCCCTTCCCTTTCCAAATGATGTTCACAATATAGACTCCTCTACAGTTAAATGCTATCTCTTTTTTTTTTTTTTTTTTTTTTGTAGGGATGACTTTTTTTTTTTTACACCAATCCCACGGCGGCGCTACCACTTCCCTTTTTTTAGTTGTAGAATTTCATTTACAAATGTATTTCTCTTTGTACGCATTTGAACACTTGCAATCAACTACTATATCTGTTAAAACGGTTTAAACACACTAATGCACACAAATAAACAGTGCACAAAGAATAATAATACATAATAATATGTATTAGTATACAGTAATATAATACATATTATGTATGCTATTATTATAATACATATTATATAATTATAATACATATTGTGTATCCACACATTGTTAGACCTCCACTAGAAATATTTGTGCTATTTCTGTCTACTGTTTCCTGGCCTATTTTTGAGCCATGTCGAGGTCTCACTGGCAGGGAACCTGTCAAAATTCCAAAAGCATGAGAGCAGATACAAGTTTGAGTTCTTGGCTTTTGAACCATACAAGTAAGGTAAGAACTCTTGTGCAAAACTTTCTGGAAAAAAAAGCGCTTTCTTATCCTTATCCTTGGCACAACGTAGTTAAAATCTAATAGAAATCTTTAATTTTTCACTTTATATTCTTGCTATAATGAGGACGTATCAGTGAACATCTGCCTTAAGCTACTCATATATGGAAGCAGAATGAAACAGAACAGTTTTTTTCTGCATCCTTTTCATCTCACCCACTAAACCTTTTTTTTATTCTAGGCAAAAATCTTAAGGAAAAAGTTAAAAAGTCATGTTAAAAAAATGTATTTCAACTTATGCAAATATGCAAATAAGGAAAATCACAGCACACAGTAGTGTAGAATATGACTACGGATGTCTTTAAATAGTATGATCCGATACATAAAGATCTATCTTCTAGACCTTAAACACAGAAAATTCTTTCGGAGAATTAAGAAAGGGCTTTTTGGCTAATTAAGACTATACTGTAATTAACCGGATAGAATGAATCATAAAATATTTCAGCTTTAACTAATTACAATTACTAATAATATTTAAAATATATACATAAGTAATAATGTTAATGTTTTTCGGTACCTGTCAAGACGAGTAGCAATTTGAGTTTAATCAACTAAGGGACACAGAATTAAACATCAAACTGGCAGCATACATGTGTAAATCACTTTAGTTTGCGCCGATGAATAAATCAGACTGCCTGTAGCATAATACCAAATGAAGATCTAAGCAAACGTTTGTTTAGCTGTTAACAATCAACCGTTATTGCTTAAATCTGTGCCAAGTAAAGAAGATCTGGGACGACTAGCTGTCAGTACAAGCTCACATACTACTTATTAAACCAGCAATAAGTCATAACCTGCTAGTAATATTTTGTCACATCTCAGCCTATGACCCGTGTGGGTAAACTGTATCTTTTTATGCGGATCAGATAAACGTTGGCTTTTCCAAATGACGTTCACAATATAGACTCAATTTTTAAGCAATCTACGGTTAAATACTATCTCTTTTGTTTGTAGGGATGACTTTTTTTACACCCCTAAACATGACGCAGAACAAAATGAACGCTGATTGGTTGCTGTAAATTGCAGTCAGATACCCTGTTGGCCAAGATTTGATTACTTGAGACCTTTTTTTTAGGTTAAATTAACAATGATTTCACTGGGAAACATAGAAAGGAGAAGCTCAGTGAGACGGGTTAGGCATATAATTAATTAAAGATAAGCATGGTATTTTATTTTCAGTTACATTATAATCAGCCTTGATATTTTCAATACTTTAAATGATATAAATAAACTTATTTTTAGATCTATTCTCTCCATCAGACAATGATTTATCAGAAAGATTTAACTTTGGTACGATATAATTTTACCGTGGCACCAGTAAAAGGGTCTAGAGACATTCCTGGTCAATGGAGTTACAGATACTAAAGCCAAAATGAGCATTAGAACTTCTGACGCTGTTTTTTTAATGTTTCTGTGGTTTAAAAGGTGCCCATAAAGACATGCATCTTTTTTATAGACCTGAGCTGCTTGGCTTATTCGCTATAATATCAGCTATTTGGGTTGCAAAGCAGATTTTGTCTCACTTAACACCAAAATTCCGTTGCTCCTAATGGTTATTTTTCTGGTTAGCATTTATTGCACCATCAATCACTTCGCTGTGCCACTAACGATACCACTTCTTATCCTGAGTTTTATATTTTAATAAAACTTTTATATAGTTACTTGTGTTGTAAGAAAAGGCTGTGGTTCCACTTCTGGATGTTTTATTCACAAAGCCCAAACTTCTATCACTAATCATAAAATAGACCCAAAATAGCTGTCATTTTCTGTCATTTATTTAATAGCACAACAACCGTTCAGCCATAACATTAGGGCAGCTTACTATTTTGTAGGTCCCACTCGTGTCAACAAAACAGCTCGACATCAACACTAACACAAGCATGGTTTTTACAACACCTCTGTAGATGTGCTGTGTTATCTAGTACCAAGATTTTATTGTGATATTATTTAAAGACTCCTGTACCTGTCCCTGTACTTTGTGGGGTGGGGAACTCTGACTTAGATCCTGACTCCAGTCCTGCAGATGCATAATTATTTATTCATTTATTTATCTTCTATACCTGCTTATTCCCTAATTCGGGGTCAGGGGGATCTGCCTATTTCAGCCGTCTCTAAAAGAGCAAAAGGCAGGAGGGGTACACCATGGACAGGTCATCAGTCCATCACATGAACACACACACACTTACACTCATTTCCATGGGCAATTTAGAATCACTAATCAACCTAACATACATGTTTTTGGACTGTAGGAGGAAACTGGAGAATCCGGAGTAAACCCATGCAAGCACACTGGGAGAACATGCAATCTCCACACAGAAAGACCCCTACCTGGGAATCGAACCCGGGACATTCTTGCTGTGAGGCAACAGTGCTACTTAGCTACGATGCTGCGATTTAACACAAATACAATTTAAAGAATTTTCTAAATATGACGATAAACTAGATTATATGCAGTCCCGACAGGCTATAAGTAACTAAATACACTTTAAAAGTAGGATATCTCTATTGATGTCCAGCAAAGACAATGACTAAGACAGAAGGAAAAGGGAATATTCGATTACAACATCTAAAATCCTTGCCTGGGTGGAAACTCAAACTATTATTGCCAAAGAATTATGGATAGATAATAGTCTGTGTGACGCACAAGTGTACACATCGTTGTCCCAAACTGTCACATAGACTATTTTCACTACCTTTCAGCGTGTGTGTGAGTTGCATGAATAATGAGCAACGCCGCAGCGATGAGGTACAATGTCTGCTTCAGGCACTCAAACAGAAGGCTAAATTAACATCACAGACAATCACTAGGAAAACTAATGAAATCTCTGCTTCGGCACCTTTTGAGATATGAGTCCATTTGTCATATTATCTCCATAAATTGTTTCCCACTCTCCCGGATGTTTAAGAGAAAAAACCTAAACAGTTGGTGAAGTTGATTGTATTGGAACTGCTGAGGCATGTGGCACATGGCGTATCAGTCACACCCAATTACAATGCAACTCAAAGAACTAAGCAACTGGGAAATGCATTTCTCTGCTTGTGACTATGCTTTAAAACTTCATAAAACATAACAAAATTATCTCACATTTCCTTAGAGAGACAGCGAGTGGAAAGAGAGAGAGAGAGGAAAAATAAAAAAAAAAGAAAAAAGACCAAGAGCAACACAATATTTCTTTTGTACTTATTCAAAACTATAATTATGTATTCAAAGCCCTGAATATATCCCAGAATATTTAATAAACCATTCTACTGAGAGACAATATGAAAGATTGATTGAATTCAGATTTTAGAACTAATAACTAAAGTCATTTTTCTATTATCCACAAGCCAGCATTGAAGGAAAATGGCAGTAGGTAGTAACATTTTCAAGATATCACATGGAGTGCTTAGAGGTGCCATGTTTTATGGTAACTTATCTTGTAGTGCAAATGCTAATCCTAGCAGAAAAAGATAGCAATATGCTATGGTGTATGTGGCAGTTTCATTTTCATACATGGGAATCCTAGTACAGTTCTAACAACAGAAATTAGATCATGTCCCACATGTAGTCTTAGTTTTAGCAACTCAGTTAGCATCCTGGTCTGCATAACAGCATTCACATTGCCAAAGCAATGTATAACTGTATTAAGAAAACAAGTTTGCTTAGAAAAAGATGCGCACATCCTGTGTGTTTTCTTTTTTTTCTTCTAAAAACAAAAAAAATGTTTACAATTAGAGAGTACCAAAATAAAAGTAAACCCTTTACAATCTGGAAGTATGTATTTCTTTAATTTGTATTACCTTAAACGGAGGAGTACTTAAGTAATATTTACTGTTAAAAAAAAAAAACCCCAAAAAAAACAACTGGTGGTGCCGGTGCCTCCGCGGACCTCAGGGGGTTAAGCAAAACAGCCAGTAAAAAAGTTTTTTTTTTTGTTGTGGGTTTACTGGAATGTAAAAACTGAATGGTCTTTTAGGGTTGTCTTTATGTCACTACCTTTGAAAAAAAAAATCAGATAAAAAAATAAACAACTCTGGGCTGGTTGATGGTGATGTACTGAATGTATATAGGCATATTCAAGGGTTAAGCTTTTTTTTTTTTCATTATTCATATCAATGTCAAATCAAAATTCAATTAGAGAATGGAGAAAAGGAAATGAACCACAGAGACACTGAAATGTAAATGAAAGAGGAAAAAAACCATAAACATCCACAGGGTTACTGATAAAAAAGCTTGATATATCCACCATAGTGATGAAGGGGATAAACACAAGACTTCTAAATCAGACTTTCCACTACTTTTTCATGTATTCATTCATCTTCTATACCCGCTTATTCCCTAATTCGGGGTCACAGGGATCTGCTGGAGTCTATTCCAGCCGTCTCTGAAAGGGCGAAAGACAGAAGGGGTATAACCTGGACAGGTCACAGGGCCAAACACAGAAACCGAAGAACCCGGAGTAAACCCACGCAAACACGGAGAGAACCTGGGCTGAGAGGCAACAGTGCTAACCACTAATCCACCGTGCTGCCTTTTACTACTTTTCTTATTAATAAGATTTTGTCTCAAACATTTTTTTGTAAGCACACTCACTTTACAATGCTATTTGCACAGTACCGTTGTAATTTGCACATTTCGTTCTAACACATCTACAGTATGGTTGGCGCTATGTCCCGTCCTCTACTGTCTTTTTGTACTGTCCTTGTTATGTTTGTATTGTTTATTGCACTGTCTGTTTCTGCACTGACATGCACTTTATGTTTATCTGTTTAGTGGCTCTTTGTAAATTCTATGTTTTTGTGTAGCACCAGGGGGTCCTGGAGAAACGTTATTTCATTTCACTGTGTACTGCATTCTGCTATATATGATTGAAATGACAATAAATCTCCCTGAACCTTAAAGAAAAATCTTAAAGAAATGAAATAATGGTAACCCATGATAAAAGAAATGTTTTTAAAAGGAGTTCACATTAAGAAGGACTTCCTGGAACAATCCAATTAAGTAAGGAAAACACATTTTTGGAGTGTTTTACATCAATCTATTTATAGCAGGACAGCCTTAAATGCTTATGCAATGTAGATTTTACTCTACAACAGTCTTATAAAGCTAAGAAAACTTACATATGCCAAGGTTGATTTTTCTCCACTGGCATGATTAAAGCGTTTCGAAATAAATCAATTAGGTTTGTGCATTTAAAGCACTTTGGTTGCCTATAAAAATTGCCAGCTGTATAAATTAAAATAAGCTTTTTATAAAAAAGAAAACACTTTCAATCCAAATGCCTGTAACTCTGTTAATGGAAAGCTCCAAACCCCGGGACAGCAGGAGAACAAAACAACACATCTCTATCATCTATATCCTCGACATCCGCTTGTTTGTTTTTACTTTACGATATCTGTATCTGTCTGTCTACTTTAATTTGTGTGAAATGCAATGCTTCTCTATTTGACTTGTTCGGTCTTTGTCAGATACGGTGTGGAAAAAACGAAAGCATTTCTTTCTTTTTTTTTTTTTTTTTTTTTTTACAGGAATCTTCCTCCATTAATTTTAACTCAAAACTGAGCAGATTTCAAAAAATATTAGCTTGATTTAATTACTTATGACTTCTATTTTAACTACCTTTTTATAATGATTTTATGTAATCTATTTTCTATTTTGCGGCACTTTGTACTTACAGTTATTACGTTCATGTAAATATCTTGAAATCTGTAAACTTTTCTATTTTGCACTTATACTGCAGTTTATTCATTTACCTTAAGAATTTATTTATATTATTTATATTTATATAAATCAGTCATTGTGTTATATTTCATTTACTTTTTTCTTCTGTCCTGTATAGCTAATTTATTTATTCATTCATTCATTCATTCATTCATTCATCTTCTATACCCGCTTATTTCCTAATTCAGGGTCACAGGGATCTGCTGGAGTCTATCCCAGCCCTCTCTGGAAGGGTGAAAGGCTAGGACGGGTACACCCTGGACAGGTCACCAGTCCATCACAGGGCCACACACACACTCAGACTCACTCCTATGGGCAATTTAGAACAATTTATAAACAATTTACTACATGTTGTTCTGTGTATAAGTGTGTATGTAACTAGGAGCTGGTAGCTCAGTAGTTAAGGTGTCAGGCTGCTAAGCAGATGATTGAGGGTTCAATTCCCAGCGCCACCAAGCTACCATTGCCAGGCCCCTGTCAGTTGCTCAGTTATGTAAGATTGTGATAAATGTAAGCGCTGGATAAAGGTGTTGGGTGGAGGGGATGAAGTGATGGATAGAGTGTAGACTCAATAACATGGCTAGTTACTTTTGACCTACTAGGTTGCGAAGGTTTAAAGGTTTTTGATTATATATTTATAAGAGCCTTTTCTTTATTGAACTTATTTGCTTTAACAGAAAATCAATGAGACATGAGTCTATGAGTAATCATTGCAGAAATGTCAGTTGTCATTCAGGCTAGGAAAACCACACCCCACCCCGCCCCACCCACCACCACCATCACCACCACATCCCGAAAGTACCCTATCAGATTCAGATCTGGTAACTGGGGAGACCACTAAAGGACACCAAAGTCATTAATGTGTCCATGAACCACTTTAAGATGATTTGTTCTTTAGGGCGTGTTATTATGTTTCGAGTAGCTATTATAACAGAGATCAATTGTGGCCATGAAGGAATGGATCTGGTCAGCAACAATACTCAAAAACTTCAATTAAGGCTCAATTATTATTTAAGAGCCTAGTAAGTGTGCTAAAGTCATTCCCTATAGCTTAACATGACCAATATCAGCCCACATTATTAAAACTATGCAGGTTATGTTCATGGATTCAGGCTGAAGGTATCAGACTTTGACCTTAACATCTATGTTTCACAGCAAACATATTTTTAGACTTCCACTAATAAACCTGTGCCCATTTCTGTCCTCAGATTTCTGTTTTTATCTTACAGAAGTGGAAGATGGTGTGCTGTTGTAATTCACCCGTCTTAATGTTTTATACGCATTCTAAGATGCTTTTATCTTTACTACTGTTGCAACACTGTATAATAAAGTTATGATATGCCTGATATGCCTGTATGTGTGTGCATCTTGTTTTACATGCATATTTGATTATTTCTGTATTTTCACCAAGTTTGATTAGTTTTTTGTCCATCGATGCACAAGAAGCACATGCTTATTACATTGCACTTTACATTCATGTTACAATATACATAACATTGTGTCTTATCAGTGATTAAAAGAGTCAAACCGTCAGCTGATGTCGGAACACCAAACACACAACGCAGACTAGACCGGCCACATTCAGTCATCCTGACATCAGTATTTTTTTATGAATTGAATTCTTTAATTCCCTCTCATTAAGCAAGTTTGAGGCAACACTGGCAAGAAAAAACTATGTAGGATGATGAGACAAAACCTTGAAAGAAATTAAAACCCATTCTCAACTGGCTGACACTGGAACGTGTAATTAAAGATAATAACTTTAACATAACATAAAGTCACTGTTATATCTAACATTCATTCATTCATCTTCTATACCTGCTTATTCACTAATTTGGGGTCACGGGGGTCTGCTGGAGTCTATCCCAGCGTCTCTGAAAGAACGAAAGACAGAAGGGGTACAACCCCGGACAGGTGGCCAGTCCACACACACACTTACACATAAACTCACTCCTATGGGAAATTTAGAATCACTGATCAACCTAACATACATGTTTTTTGGACTATGGGAGGAAACCAGAATACTCTACACAGAAAGACCCGGGAATCGAACCCGGGACCTTCTTATATATCCACACTATACATATATAAATACTGCCTCATGCACAAGTAATGAATACCATACCTGCCTCTGACCTCACATTTATCTTCTATTAGTATGACCACTATAACCTAATAAAAAATATTTCCCTTTGTGATATTACATTTTTCTTTTATAACAGAAACATGCATGTGCTCACTTCACTATAAACATATAAATAGTTCTAAATAAAGGAAGGCCATTTTTCAAGTGATGTCAAAACAGCAGTTTCTTAATGTCGTCTCATTAAAAGCTTCCCTGTGTATTCGGATACAGTACTGCTCCGTAGACAGCCTTTCTTCTATCATCCCAAATATTCTAATAAAGTGTGTTCCTGTGACATTTCTCTGTAGGGGCTCAAGCTGTTGAACAATTCCTTCCAGGAAATCATTTAAATAAGATTAATTTAATATAATAAGCAAATGATCATACAAGGCTTCGGCGCTACTTTTACACTCTTAGTTATAACGGAATTTGTTTATTATAAAATACACAGCATGTCTTTACTGTTTGTGGACACCTTATGCCTATTAACCACACCCACGTTAATGTGTTTTCCTAAAAGTATAAAAAATGTATTTTATGTTGACATATTTCATTATTTTTTATACATTAAGAGGCCCTAACACTGTTCCTGCATGACAATGCCCATGTCTCTAAGCTCCATGAAGACATAGGTTGTTATGATTGGACAGGAAGAACTTGGGTATTCTGTACCTCAACTCCACTGAACACCTTTGGGTGACCTAGAACGGGGCACCACTAAGGGTGGGGGGAGTTAGGTTGATTCTAAGCACATTGCGGGCCCCTCTATCCTAGTGCCCAAAATTGCTAGCGACACTCCTGACTGGAACACAGACTGCATTACTTAATATTAGTGCTATTGTCGCTAAATGAGCAAATTCTCACAGTCATGAGTCAAAAGTTTTTTTCTGTTGGTTGAGTGTTAATGATAGGTAAGCAAGTGAGAAAAATACAAATTAAAAGTGATAGTCAGGGTCTATACTTTTAACTCTACAGCACATGAGATTATTGTGCATTTTTGGGATTGTTATAAATGCATATCATACATAATATGACACAAGCCCGGTTTCCATCTTAACTTAAACTGAAAATCTTTTCAAATGTAAAAATAAAGAAAATTATACGTTTTAGGTCTTTTCAGCGATCGGCTGATGGTGGCTAATGCTAGTTATACCATACGTACTCCACTGTTCCACAATTTCTGTCTATTCTGAATTGTTCCATACTGTAATTTCAGTATTCGATTTCTTTTGTACTATTTTTTAAATCCATTTATTACATACTCTGCGCTTTCATTTCTCTGCAAGTTAAATAATGCATCTAACTGTGTATGTGACAAATACATTCCTGAATCTAAAAGTATTAAGAAATACCATTTGACACTGACTCTTACCATTTCTTAACACTTCAGTGACCTGCTTTTAGTGCCGTTGGGGAATATTCTTTGATGAATAATGGATAGATTTTTCTTTACAGGGTGAAAGAAGAGTCCAGTGGGTCTACCAGATTTTTTTACACTTTAAACTGCAAAAGCAAAAAGGGTTATTTACACAATGCCACTACCATTTTTTCTGTAAGCCACTTCAGTCATTGATAATTCGGTGCATACTGTGAATACTGCGTTTGACACCTTTAAGAAAAATAAAATAAAACACCAAAAGCCTTTTATTTCACCTCTTCTTATCATGGAGGGTCTTTCTAACGATCTAAAAATTCATAACAGCTAACGATACTTGATATAGCAATATGGAGAATATATTGCATATTGTGCACATCTGCAATGTGGAGAAACCAGATTGACCCATGTGAATTTAATTCATCACACTGCAGCTGCGAAAGCAGAAGTAAATTTTTTAAATCGGATCCTTACCGAACGAACGTCTGAAGTGATTGATTGTCTCTCTCTGCATCCTGTTTGTGCTATAGATCCTGCTTTCTGAAATGCACACATGTTTATAGGATTGCGGAGAGAAATAATGATACATCAGCACTGCAGGTTAGAGAGGGGGGGTAGACAACTGAGCCAGAGACATACAAGATCAATTTAAGGTGACTGCCTAACGCAGAGTAATGCAATGAGTAATTTATAACCTTAAGTGAAACATATGGGAGACAGAGGGATATATGGAGGAGAATGGCTACCTGGGGAATGATGAGGCGTGGAGCTTAATTAGCTGTACACCGAGAGATATCTTACCGCACAGTACACAGTGGCTGGCATTTGAATCTATTCCACCAGAGAGTATCCCTGATTGGTGTGGTGACCTCCAGGTTCCCCAATTTATCCTATACCGGGAAGTTCGGAACAGCTTCAGCCCCAGAGCCCTGGATTGCAAGGTTTTATCGGGTTTATCATCCCTAAAAGAGCCAGGCAGCTTATTAGTAATATTAAGCATCATAGCAATAATATGGTGCTGTAGTATGGAGCACTAATGACTGGCAAGAACGCTCCACCACAGCTTAATAAAGAAAGAGACTGCAGAGATGTTCCGAGGTGATTTTAGAGAAGACATGATTGGAAAATTTACAGTCAGCAGTTACTGCTCCCTGTGCAAACCTTTCAAGTTGAACTAATTTAAAAGTGATTGAATACATATCAATGTTTGGCACAGGGAAGCATTTTCATGCCTGGAAACCGTATGCAAGGGGGCAGGGCAATGCAGCTATAGATTAAAAAAAAACAGCATGCAAAAACAGCATGCTATATCAGTCAAACCACCCTATGCTGTATTAGGAGAATAACCAATGAGCTACAAAGGATAATTAACCATCAGCTAGTTCAGTTTGCTGTAGCTACATAAATGATGGCTTTGTTATAATCTAGATGCATTAAAGAGAAGAGCAGTAAAGGTAAAATAAGACTTCTTAAAACTACAAGTGTTTCCTGTATTTTTAAAAGTTTCAAGTTTATCCTTTTGGGTGTATTTTACAAATATTATAGTATTTTAACAAATCTGTTTACTCCCAACAGAAAATGAGGGATAAAATATCATTCAAAAGACTTCTATTATGGCTACCACACAGGAGCATTCGTCAGGTTGATGTCTTTTTACGAACTGAACTGAATAACAAACCGAGCTAGCAACAATTTAAACATCTGGAAACGTTAAAATTGTTGTGTGAAAATAAAGTAAAAATTATTTTGCAGGATGGGTTACGTTATAAATCAAAGATCAAGAATGGAAAGATTTCTTGTTAATATATATACATATATAAAAAAAAATCAATTTTCAATCAATTATTGCTTGTCAGAGGTTAGCCATCTATATTTTTACGTTTACAGCATTTAGCAGACATTTTTATCCAGAATGATTTAAATTCACGTGAGCAATTGAGGATTAAGAGCCTCGCACAAGAGCCCAGCAATGGCAACTTAGTGATTCTGGAAATCACTGGAGAGCGACTTACATTTATCTCTTTTATACAACTGAGCAACTGGAGGTTGAGGGCCTTGCTCAGAGGCCCAGCAGGGGTAGATTGGTGGTGCTGGGAATCGAACCCCGGTCTTCAAATTGGTAGTCTAACACCTTAACTATTGCGCAACCATCTCTTAAACTAACTTACTTTATATTTAGCAGGACATCTTAAGCACTTATCTACCACTTTCATAATCACATCTGGTATGTTTTCACATATAATTTCTGGTGTAAACTGTAAATTTTGCACTATATGAAACCACAGGTGAAAGAAAGAAAAGAAAAAAAAACAACATAAATGCATGGCTGTTGGAAATGTTCGTCTCTATGCGGGAATGAATTTTTCAACATTTCCCCAAACCTAATCGCTCCGTTTTTAACAGCACTGCCCTTATGCTCTTTGGTGCTTTTTGCAAACTGGCAACAGCCGAAAAATGATCTAATAACAATGATAAAAAAAAGTTTTTTGCGCTGTACATAGCTCCCTGTGGATAACTTATTGCTTTGTAACTTAGACAGCATTCAGTCCTTTTCTACAAATAACCTATACCCTCTGAGAGCTCAGATACACTTAATAACCCATGATGTAGATCTTTATAGCTATTGCATATTCCATTGCTTCCAGACACGCGTAAACAAGCTCTTTCTGGACTTAAACAGAACTTAATTTCTTCTCCAGAAGGGATACAGTTTAGTAGAGGAGCAGGTGGGCAGCCAGTTAAAGTTTGTAGTTAATGTTTTAAATAGCACAAGTTGTTCATTCTGTCTTAAAAAAAAAACAGTGTATTGTTACAAGTCTCTGTTTATTTTAGCAGTTGATAATAGGATCACAAGTAACTGAATTATTTACTGGATTACGAGAAAATACAAAAATATTTTAATATTAATTTAAATAAAAATTGAAAAGAGGAATTACATATTGGTGTTATCATACTAAATTGCAATAAAACAGCATATTGAATATATTTACTAACCAAAAGTAACATTATTTAAATTACAAACTGTATTGAAAATAAAGTTTAATCAAAACACTGTACAGGTGGTAATAATAATAATAATAATAATAATAATAATAACAATGTCCCTGCTGCACTAATAAAGTAGCTATAAAGCAATGAAGCTCAAGTCTCATAACCTGTAATATAAAAAACAATATATTAAAACGTTAACAAAGGCAAAATTAAAAACAATAAACTTTACTTAATTATAACTAATTATAATCAAAAATATAATCTGAAATTATACTGATATGCCTAAACTGGCAAAAACGGTAAATTAGAGCATAATTAGATAGAATTTTTATTACATTAGCATAAAAAACAAAGTTAAAAAGTTGTTCTTCATTTTTTTTTTTAAAAAAGTACCATTAAGATTTTAACCTATTTTACAACTTTTTTGCACCGAACTAGTTTCTATATAATAATCTTCATGTGTTTTATGTAGCTTGAGGGTTCATAAGACACTAATGTGTCTAGGGTTAGATATGTAACCTTGGTTTCTTGAGGGAACTAGATGCTGCATCAAAACACTATGGAACGCTTCCTGTTTAACCGCAGTCTTGAAGCACATGTAAAATTAGACCAATTATGCTCACAGTGCGTCATGGACGGGGTATATTCATCAATCAGAAGAAGCATCCAGCTAGTGAGACTATGGCAGGTTGATTGCCACCCTGAGCTGGCTTTAAAGGGGCCGTGACTGGGGATTGCCCATAGTGACTGCTAGATTCAGGTGATACAAGTGGAAGATGTGTGCTGGGGGGACCAGCCTGCCACATTACAGATGACATGACCCTACCTGGGATGGTGGTCACTTAGTAAACGTTCCCAAAAACGAGTTTTATGGGTCCAAAATTCAAATTCTTAGTCAAAATAGCTTGATCATTAAGGAAATAAAAACATTCGGGGGTTTTAGTGTATTAATACTGATGGATGTGTAAATGTCACCATATGCTGGGTGCAGTCAGTAACTTTAGGTTAAAAAATAACAGGCACTATAACATATGCTATTCTGTGTTTATACAGTATATCATAAAACCTGTCTAAAAGTCACACTTATCTGATCCTGATTATTATCTCAGCGCCCGATTCTGCCGTCTCATATATCTCCAATTAGAACTGTGGATCGCTGTCAACATTGAATTAATTAATCCCAGCATAATTGTTCAAATATTTTATTTTTATAAATGACACAATTTACACACCTAAATTACATCACACACACACACACACACACCTAATTTAACATCATTACACATGAACAAAATATCTCATGTTCGCCATCTGTTCTATCATAGGAGATCTCCTACAGTATGTGTTCAGAGTCATGTTTCTATGTGTGGTCGTGTGTGTGTGCATGGGCAGCCATGTGTCTGCTGCAGAATATTTTAGACCAATAAAATATATTGTAGACTTTTGCATGATCTCAAAATGAATTTTATGCATTTTTATTCTGCAGCAAGAGGTACAGGTGTAGGTTCATTAACTTAAGTCCTTAAATTGCAATCCTTAAAAATTGTCCTAAAATATTTAATAGCAGATATGCAGTAATTATTTTTAATTTTGCATTTATAACCGAAACTTTATGAACAGGATATGATTTGAGGTTTCGGTTTCCAGTCTTAGAATAAAACGTATCAAAAAATGTGTGCGGAAAGTTAAAGTTTTATCTTGTTTTTATTGTAGTTAGTGGTTTTTAAAGCCTTTATATTTTTAGTGAAAATGTCCCTGACACAGAAAAGAACATGTTACATATTTCTTAGCATTTATATGACTTCATCGGCAAAAAAAACAATAGGATACTAAACCTGGCGTTAATAACGGTTTTCCCCTACTGTAATGACACGCTTTCCGCGTGAAGGCGGATATACAAGCTTGACGCTGATTGGTCGAAAGGTCCTTTCCCGTCCATGACGCGGTGAAACCTGTCCGCCGCAGCCCAATGCGCTATATAAACGCGCAGCGCGCCCTAAATCGGATTACACACAGTGAACTGCGGACAGCTCCACGGTGCTGAAATCACTCAGCACCCTAGAAGACTCCACACACACACACACACACACACCATGGAGGCTAAAGCAAGAAGAATCATGTGGAAACTTTTTTTACTTTATTGCTTGTTGGCTGATGTCTTTGCTCAAGATTTTGCTCAGACGCAGTTTATCTGCACATCAGTGCCCAAAGACGTGGACATTTGCACAGCCGCGCTGCAGAACAGCGTTCCTGGTGAGGAGCTTAGAGCCACAGTCATGCAGCTTAGGGAGACTGTGGTCCAGCAGAAGGAAACCATCGTAAACCAAAAAGAGACCATCAGAGAGCTCACGGCTAAGCTGGCGCGATGCGAGAGCCAGCGCGCTCCCGAGGCTGGAGGAGCAGGAGGAGGAGGAGGAGGAGGGAGGAGAAAGGAGACTGGCTCCAAAAACACCATGGGAGATGTGTCCAGGGGTCCTAGTGAAACACTTGCGCAACTCTCGCAGACTTTACAGAATCTAAAGCAAAGATTAGAAAACCTGGAGGTGAGGGGAGGAGGTTTTGCGCGAAAAAAAGAGTTCATTTTACTGCGGTGTTATAATTTACTGAAAAATGTAACATCTTATTAAGTTTATTATTATTAAAACAACGAGTGCGTCATTTCCTGGAGTTTATTGAACGCGTTTTAACTACTGTGGGACTTTTTCTATTACTTAACCCTAAATCGATTCATCATCACTCCTGCTGCACTAAACGATTCAGGGGGTTATTAGGCAGCTGGCTCTTTTAACCAGTGTCACAGATGCTGTAAACTCTATTGAATATTTAAAAAAAACACTAAAACTACAGCAAATCTGTCCACTTGGGAATAAAATTCTGCAGGAAGAACTGTCTGTAAAAGAAAAAAACCTTAAAGAAGTTAATCCTGCTTTGTGCCGCTTTGTCTCTCTGTTTAAAGTGCTGTCGAAAAATTACAGGTGTGTGTGTGTGTGTGTGCTATATTTTTTATTTCTGACGCATTTTGTCCTCTGTAGCAATTCAGCCGAAGTAACGGCTCGGCTCCAGCAAACAGTCTAAGGGATCTGTTGCAGAGTAAAATCGACGATCTGGAGCGCCAGGTGTTGGCCCGCGTTAACGCCGTGGAGGAAGAGGGCAGACCAGCCGCGCGCAACGAGAGCGCGCAACGCGGGCAAGTCGAAGCTACACTTACATCCCTGCACCAGCGCCTCAGTGACCTGGAGAAAGGTGAACGCGCATTTCTAATCACAGATTATATCTTCATCTTATAGGATCAATGCGTCCCCCCCCCCGCACTTATTGTTGCATCATAAAAATCCGATACCCTGATATCAGAAACCAGTGGAACGTCGCTGAGTCGGGAATGTCGCAGGAGATGTCAGTGATGAGGTGGAGGAGGGAGAAGTAGGAGGAGGGGTGTGATGAGGAGCTGCATTGCTTTGCATATCTGAGTCCAGCTCTATACTCAGTCTAGAGTTCAGTGATACAGAAATCAGAATGTCCTTTCATGCTGGTATCTGCAGGGGAAAAATCAAAGTTGAATGATGATAATTATTTTATTTTTTTTTGCCCACAGGTCAAAAGGAATCTAGACCGCTGGACAAATTTCAGCTGACGTTCCCCCTGAGGACCAATTACATGTACGCTAAAGTGAAAAGGAGTCTGCCAGAGATGTATGCCTTCACAGTGTGTATGTGGATTAAATCGAATGCATCACCTGGAGTGGGAACACCATTCTCATATGCAGTCCCTGGTCAGGCTAATGAGTTAGTACTTATTGAGTGGGGAAATAATCCGATGGAGATCCTTGTTAATGACAAGGTAGACTGTCCACTATGACTGTTATATATGTATGAATGTCTTGTATAAATAAAGCATGATTATATTCTAAGTTTAGATTGATTTAATTTACAAACCTTGACTCCATATTTTAATCATTATAGTTATCTTTTTTTAAAAAAAAGATTCTTTGGCTATTTTCGCATTACATTTAAATACAATTTTGTTTTTAAGATCTACTTTAGTGTATGTAAGAACCACACGTGCACAAGTCTATCAAGAACCATATAAAACCTGTCAAAGAATTATGTTGTGTTATTTGTTAGGCAAATTTTGTAAGAAGCAAGAGTACCCATATAAATATAATTATGATTATCATGTTAGTTTTATTTTTGCAAATAAATTGAAGATATTTACTTTTCTTTAGGTTGCAAAGCTGCCTTTTCTTATTAATGATGGAAAATGGCATCACATCTGTGTTACATGGACAACACGTGACGGAGTGTGGGATGCTTTTCAAGATGGTGTGCTGAGAGGAAGTGGGGAGAACCTGGCACCATATCATCCAATTAAACCCCAAGGCATGCTGATATTAGGACAAGAACAGGTAGGAGAAATCTACTTTATATATATATATATATATATATATATATATATATATATATATATATATATATATATATATATCTAGATTTGAGTTTAGTTGAAGTAGTAACACACAGAAAAAAGAAAATTGGACACTGCATCACGTGAATGACCAGAAAATATTTAAGTTCAAAAACAAATAAATTGCTTATTGGTCAAGTCATTTGAATAACGCATAGCTTTGGAATGGTAATTTTTATATAAATGTCTAAAAAAGAATGTTCATTATTTAAGGTAAAGAGCAATTAAAAAATCTATAAAATCCTTAAAAAGTTTGACCTAATATTTACTCTAATAATATCTTATTAATTAATTCCCGCATCTCACATGACCTCGTAATTTATATACGTTTAGAACGACAGTCTCTAAACTAAATCTAGACTGCTGAATTTTTTTTTTATTATTTTTTATAAAAAATTACTAAATTTTCTTAGTACTCAAATGAAGCATATTAAACTTAGTAATTAAACCACTGGGTATTAAATATATATATATTTTTTTACAGGACACACTTGGTGGAGGATTTGATGCTACTCAGGCATTTGTGGGCGACATGGCAAATTTTAACATCTGGGACCGAAAACTGACTGTAGGAGAGATTTACAATCTGGCAACATGCAGCAGCAAAGCACAAGTGGGTAATGTCTTTTCCTGGCTGGAGACCAGTATTGAGATCTACGGTGGAGTATCCAAATGGACCTTTGAAGCTTGCCGCCAGCTTAACTAAGCTATACGGGAACTATTATACTAACAAGAACTCATCCTGTTCGTCATCATAGATCATTTTAAAAAGATATGGATGCCCATGGCCACATAAAATTTCACTTGGATTTTTTTTTTCTTTTTTCGTTTTAATTAAGAATTCTTAAGAACATTTAAAAAGTCTTTGTTTTTGTCTGCTTTACATTAGTTTGGGATTTTGAAACTGAAGGACATCTTGAAAGGGTTTGTACTCGAGGTTTCTATCCTCACAAACCTGCATTATAACCCACATTTTTATCTGACTTTCTGGGCAAGTGATGTCTTATTCAGCAGTTGGCCTACTTGATATACAGTAGCATCTGATTCTGATTATATAATTTATCCTTAGTGCACAAAGTCAGGTAGATTTCTATACAACCTGTGATGTCACAGTATAACCCGATACTAGCATTTTTTCACTGTGAACAGTAAGGAGGATCACTGAACGACGAAGAAGCAAGAATCTCAGTTTTTTCCTTGTGTGTTTTCTTTCATGTTGTGTGTGTATGTAAGTGTGTGTGTGTGTGTGTGCATGTGTGTTAAAAGCCTTGGGAGTTGCCAACATTTTACAAACCTGTGTGCCTTTGGGCTGTTAAAAAAAATTTAAAGGTCATTCTTTAACATTTGCATTATTTGATATTTGCAAGTACGTGTACACGTGTGTTTATTTCCTTGTGTGATTATTGATTCTGAAAGCTATATTGATTATTGTCACAACACTACTTTTGGCAATCATTGCACATTTAAAGCAATTTGTCCACAAGCACACGACCCATAACGTGTTTGACAGGTGTTTCTATTTTGTAAGGAATGTTCTTTACAGAAAAAATAGCATGTTACTCTTAAATACTACAGCATCAACAATCAAATCTGCTTTTCCTATTCTCTCTTTTTTGGGTTTAGATTTTATACTGTATTGTTCTATGCTAAAAGCATGGCAGCACTAAAATATGAACAAAAGATATTATGTTTGTAATAAAATTGTGATACCTATATTAGTACAATTATACTTCTTTTATGATCTCTTTTTTTGTCTGTTTTACAGCATTTTGCAGACCCCCTTATTACGTCTATCTCTTTTATACAACTGAATTAAGGGTTGGGGACCTTTGCTTAGGGGCCCAACGGTGGCAACTTGGTGGTGCTGGGAATCAAACCCTGATCTTCCAATCAGCAGTCCAACACCTTAACCACTGCGCCGCAAACAATAGTAAAAAATACCCTTAGTGAACAAGTGCACACTTCCTCGTTAAATCATTACATCTTAAGTAATTATCTAACCAGACAATCACACGGAAAAGTACTTCTGAACTCTTCTAATTGTAATGCACAACAGTTTCTAGCCTTTTATACAAACTGTTAAGTAAACATACAAGTCCGTGATGAGGGAGCTGATAAGAGAACCGGTATTTGGTGCCAACTGGAGGTTGAATAACTTATTGACAATCCAAAATATTGCATCCTGTCTAAGTATTGTTACTGTCCATGTGCATCTCTTTACAGACACAATTTACACAATATGTCTACTTACAAGAATATCACAAAGAACAAATCCTCTCAAACTGGTGTAAATGCTACCACCAGCACTTTTGTAATCAATCCAGATGTTCATTGTAAAATTTGTACATTTACAATGGCTCACTGGAAAAATCGTTATATTTGCTTTTTATCAGATTTGCCAGTTTCTCCATACTACTTACCAAAAAAACATTAAAATAAGCTACTAACACAGACGATTCTATTCAACGGAAAATTACATGATATGATCACTGCAAATTAGAAAAAGACACCAATGATAAGCACATATTATCTATAGACTCTGATTATGACCTCAATTTTCCCCACAAAACAGGTCACTAAAATGTTTTCTGCCCCTACAATGCAGTTTTTATGAGCAGTGTGTGAGAGACGGCCATATTAAACAGTTTATTCAGCTCACCATCTAAACCAATCTCAGCCTAATGATGGTGAAAAAGATGTGCTGTGAACAAAGCAGACAAATACATACAATCATTCAAAATCCAGAACTGGATTATGCAAATAAAAAAAACTTTTATCTGTTTAAAAGAAAGTGTAACTTTCTTTTATTACATCAAGCTCAGGAGGACGTCGAAACGCAGAATTAAAGCTACTTTATCAGGTTTGCAGCCGTTCTATCTAGCCTGTGGAAAGTACTACCATCATGTAGATATATGACTACAATATCAAATTTTCAACATTGCAACCTCAATTTAAAATAAAGTGTGTGCGCACTAGGGTTGCACAATATATCGTTTCAGCATCGACATCGCAATGTGTGCATGTGCAAAAGTAGGTGGGATTTATAGTTGACTGCACCTCAGTTCAGAACACATGTGATTGATGGATTAATTGCAAAGTAAAAGTTTACCATTGCACACTGTTTTAAGGTCTAAACAACTGAGTAAACATTTTAAGAATGTTTAGCATTGAGGCACAAGAAAGAAAATCACTTTTGTAGCTTTAATAAATATTTATTTCTACAGTGAAGACAATACAGTGTGATTTTACATGTGATTATTCAATTTCTGTATCTGAAACTCCACAAATCCCACTGAATCAAGTATAGTTTTGAATCCAAAGGTACAGTTTATTTACAAAGTGAATAAAACAACAAACAAATTGAAAAACAGGACAAAACAGGAAGTAAACAAAAGCATGAACAATGAACAAAAACCTAAACATAAACACAATATAAACAAGATACATGAACATAAAACACTGTAAGGTTCTTGGTTCATGTTTCACGTTTCATGTTCATGTTTCTTGTTTGTGTTTTCATGTTCATGTGTTTCCTGGTTTGTCCTTGTCATGTGATCCTTGTTCCTCTTGTGTTTCTGTCACGTGATGTGTGTCATATTTTACACTTACAATAATCACAATCACAATCATTCTAGATTAAGAAAATAGACCTATTCAAGTCATTTAGGGAAAATTTTTTTCAGATCGCAATATATATTACGGAAAAACTCCAAATATCACAATGTAGGTTTTTATCGAATATCTTAATAAGCACCCCCCAAACACACTTTGCGTCTCTAGCAGATTTGTTGCCATCAGTAACATAGACATGTACGCAGGACCCAATGGGCAAAAGAGTTGCTGGAGTAGGTGCTATTTATTCTTATGTAAGCAGTATTGATAAGGAATGTCCACAGGAATAAACAGCGGTCAGAATGCACCAGTGGTATAAATATCATGCATGGCATGCATATCTCTATCTCAAAGTTCAACAACAGCTACAATCATCAACAGGCTGTGAAAATCTATGTAGCTGCTTAGGGTTCTAATACCAAATTAAAAAGTCTAGTCAAAATAAGTAGAAACATAATTTCCTCATTTGTTTCACTACACCTATAATTATACCCCATCCCGTTTCAGATGTAAATCAATTTACAGTTCAATAATCCGCACATACTCTCAGCTATAATAGTGTATAGTGTATTATTATCCAAATGCAATCAATACTATACATCATTGAGTCTTCTATTCACAGCATTAATCCATCAGATGATTTGCTTTTCTTATGGAGGGAACTTCCCATACTAATACTATAGCCAGTAGATGCAAATGTAAAAACTGCAACATTCTTCACCACGCCAGCAGAGGGAGCCCTCACCAGAGTACTAACTGTTTTCGGTCCCCCTCCTTCCTGTTTGGCAGCCATATTACCTTGGCCATGTTAAACACTTTTTTTGCGAAGTATTACCAGGTCTACTGCCAAGTGTTTCTACTTTCAGGTCTGATTGCCGCACGTCTGATTGTTTGCCTGTTTTCTGCTTTTTGCATTACCCTTTTGTCTGTTTGTCGATCGGACCGTTTATTGTCTTTCTGACTGGTTTGCCTGTGAATTTTTATTGCATTTTGGATGGTTAATTTATTTATTTATTTACATTAAACCTTTACACATAGATTCTAAACCGAGTTCCATCCTACCTCCTTTACACACGCTTACTAGTGTATATATATTATTATTTATTGTGTGTGATGTGTCCAAATTAGCATGAATGCTAAATATGCATAGTATAAAAAATAAGGTCCAGATTAGACTCCTGAAGATCACAGTGATCTTGTTGTAAACTCTGTGTATCCCCCCCCAAAAATTATGTTTGGTCCATAATAATAAAATGTATTCCTTACTAAATAATAAACTAGCTTTTCTTGCTGTATTACTTATCGTATCCATTAAATTTCTCTTTCTGGCTTTTGCAAATCGAAGCAAGGTGAAACAGAAAGTGATACAAACATCATATTTTTTTCCAACGGTTACGAGGATCTGCTGAACAGTGAATTTTTATAAATGATCATTTCTACAAATTTCTTATTAAATATATTTTTGTAAGAAAAACATCCCTAAACATGAAACTGAACCAAACCTGCTATTCAGTCCACACCATATGCTTTTAGTCTGAAGGTCTAGCTAGGTGAGTTAACTTCTGACCTTTCTCAGTCACGAGGTCATCAACTACTAACATTATTGGATGTATTTTTTCTTCTGCACCGCTTTGAAAAATCTTAGACGATCAGCAGTTTCAGCTGTGATACAGTCATAATTCACTTGAATCACTATCTTAATCTTTAATCTGTAACAAAGCTCTAGGATCCATGCTACGCTCTCAATACGCAAGCTGCATAGAACCCACAAATCACGCTGGGCCCTGCCTCCCGCTCTCGTGTCAAAACTTGTGCAGTGTTTGTAATTTAGATAGGAAAATGAATCAGAACCATCTTTCAGTTCATGGAAAGTCTGTCTTGCTAATCTAGCTTTACAACACATCTCTTAATCCTTCTGCTTTATTTACTTTCCAATCTTTTCAAGGACTGTGTGTTCTGTGACTTTGTGCTTGACAAAATTGGGAGTTAATTTTATTACGCATGATCAATGCACAAGTGCATTTGCAGTTTGGAAAAAAAAAATTTGTTTGTGGCATTCGCAAGTTGTTTACATGGCTTACAGGTAAAATAATAGAGAGTAATAGAGAATAATTCTGCATGGGGAGGTCAAGATTTAATCTGATGCTAACATGGTGCTTTATGATAGATCGGATTAGATTTAGTATTTCATTGAATATGCATATGTACAGGGGGTTCTAATATATGTTAAGGTTGTACTTTTTAGAGTTATAGAGAATCTGGCATATTAGGACATAGGACAAGGTGATGGTGCAGAACAGGGCACCTTGCACCCACACTCATTCAAAGTAGGTCAATTAACCTATTTTTTTGCAGCCATGAAGACGTGTCCACATAAATAAACACCACAGACAGTGATCTTAGAATCGAATTATACATTTTTGTAGCTGTAGGGTGCAATGCCACCTTACCTACAAACAAAATAATACATCATAAACAAATGGCAAAATAGCATACACATTTTTTGGGGGTTGGAATACTGAAAAAAACAGATACATCAAAATGAAAGTGTTGTGTTATTGAAATCTACTGCTAGAAAGCTTAAATATATATATATATATATATATATAAAATTGGCTTCTATATATAACAATGGCTTTTAAAGTAAATTCTAATGAAAGTCTTGATAAATTTAAAGCCTACAAAAAGACTAAATCTACTGCTAGTAAGCTTAAATATATATAAAATTGGCTACTATATATAAAAATGGCTTTTAGAGACAATATCCAGAGTAAGAACTGTGGAAAAAAAAGAGCAAGGCAAGTCGATGAACACAAAATTTAACCCATGCAGCAACCACGTAATAGCACGTAATCTGCCAAGTAACAACATATTCTTCAGGTTCAGAAGAAGTTAAATTTATTATGGGATAATTAATCAAAATAGCAATCTTGGCTAAAAGCCAAAGCTGTCTGAAAAGTGTGTTTGGAGTTTGGCAAAAAAAAAATGTCTAAATATATTTAGAAATGTCTTAGGGAGATATATCAGGAATTCTGCTTTTAGATTTCTCTCATATTTCTACACTAAGAAGTGCTGGCTGCAAAATCATAAAATATACATACGGCAGGCTTACTTTTTGACTTTGACAGCCAATTTTTTTTTTTCAGTTTTGATTTTTTAAAATATTTTTTTTCCCCTATTTCGTTCTGCCAAACTGTAAGCTTTGGCATTCTTCTGTTGAGTTGTCTTCATTCATTCATTCATTCATTCATTCATTCATTCGCTTACACTTTGTCCAGGTGAAAATCTTGAGAAATCTAAATCTAATGAAACCCTCTATGGTTGCATGCAAAAAAACAAAAAACTGTGATTGGTGCTTTAGATGTCCGCTAAATGCTCTTATCACCAAACAAAGCTACAAGAGAGACCAGAGCATCTACCATTTATCTGTTCTATTTCGGAAACACTGGACTTGGTGCAGCAATACACCCTGGATTTGCTTCCAGGGGTCATTTCTTTTAAATATTTGTATAATTTTAACATAGAGGCAGCAGAGAAAGCATCCGGGTGTCTGATTAACCTGATTAACAAGCGGAGGTTTGATTAACCTATGCTGGGTTGCCTGAGCGAGGATGTCTGATTAACATGATTTTTTCGAAGGTCCTGAAACACTGACTTCTGATAACCATCATGATCTTGAACAAGGAGTATGCTGGGTTGCCTGAGCGAGGATGTCTGATCGAAAGGTCCTGAAACACCTGATGACTTCAGGTAACATCATTATGATGTGCCCTGGATCTATGCAAGGTTTTGGTCAAGAGGTGTTGGTACATGGTCAGGAGTTTTACCCTCTAGTGTTAGTCTACTAATAAAAAAACCTTTTTCCTACTATAGACTTCTTCCAGCAGCTTTTCCTCATTTTTTATAATATTTAGTTTACTTCTGTGCCTAGTTCAGAGCGTTTTTTTTTCTTCTTTTCTCCTGAGAAGAAATAAGGCGGAATAATAAATTCTGGATGATAGGGCATACAGGTTGCATAACATAGCCATAAGGTATAAAACTTTTGTGAATCAGGAATTCAGAACACACTTAAAAGCAGAGAAACTCACTCTATTGAGTGTATTTATATAAAGAATCCAGTCCTGCATCTTCGGTATTCGTGCAACTATCCCTGGCAGCTCAAAAAACACCAACATAGACTGCCTGTTCTCCAAAGCAGCTGATTTAAAGTAGATACACTATTCTCCAGGAGGTTCTTCTGAATAATCAGTCTAGTGTAAAATAAAGGACGGAGGAGCTTGAATTGTGTTAGGAAGTAACCGGGGGCTCTAATTTTACAGCTACACTAATGTAATTTTAAATAATGTGGAGCAGGAACTTCAAAAGATTAGTACCTGCAAAGTTAGGATGGCTTTGAAGAGGATGAAAAGAGGAAAGGCAGTGGTCCTGATGAAATACCGGTGGAGGTGTGGAAATGTCTAGGAGAGGCAGCAATGAAATTTCTTACTAGATTGTTTAACAGGATTTTTGTGAGTGAGAAGATGCCTGAGGAATGGAGAAGTGTAATGATGCCTATCTTTAAAAACAAGGGTGATGTGCAGAGTACAGAGGAATAAAATTGATGACTAGTACAATGAAGGTATGGGAAAGAGTGGTGGAAGCTACGTTAAGGATAGTTGTAGATATTTGTGAGCAGCACTATGGCTTTATGGCCAGAAAGAGCACTACAGATGCAATATTTGCTCTGAGAATGCTGATGGAGAGGTACAGAGATGGTCGTGGGGAGCTGCATTGTGTTTTTGTAGACCTGGAGAAAGCATATGACAGGGTACCAGGAGAAGAGCTGTGGTATTGTATGAGAATGTCAGGAATAGCAGAGAAGTATGTTAGGGTGGTGCAGGATATGTATGAGAGGAGCAGGACAGTAGTGAGGTGTGCAGTAGGTCAGACAGAGGAGTTCAAAGTGGAGGTGGGACTGCATCAGGGATCAGCTCTGAGCCCCGCCTTGTTTGCTGTGGTGATGGATCGGGTAACAGATAAGGTCAGACAGGAATCTCCTTGGACAGTAATGTTTGCAGATGACATTGTGATCTTTAGTGAGAGCAGGGAGCAGGTGGAGGAAAACCTGGAGAGGTGGAGGTTTGCTCTGGAGAGAAGAGGAATGAAAGTCAGTTGTAGCAAGACAAAGTACATGTGTTTGAATGAAAGGAAGGGAAGTGGAACATTAGAGATTAAAGGGTGAAGAGGTAAAGAAGGTACAGGAGATTAAGCACTTGGGTAGTGGGGTAGTTTAAGTACGGGAAGTAGCAGAGCTGAAGATGTTGAGGTTTTCTTTGGGAGTGATGAGGTTGGACAGGATTAGGAACGAGTTCATTAGGGGGACGGCTCATGTTAGATGTTTTGGGGAAAAGCAGATTAAGGTGTTCTGGACATGTACAGAGGAAGGATAGTGTATATATTGGTAGAACGATGTTAGAAATAAAGCTACCAAGCAGAAGGCAAAGAGAAAGTGCAAAGAGGAGGTACATGAATGTGATAAACGAGAACATAAAGTTAGTGGGTGTAAGTGAAGACGATGTAGAGAATAGGGTTAGGTGGAGACCGATGATTTGCTGTGGCGACCCCTAAAAAGGGAACAACTGAAAGGAGAAGAAGAGGACATCAGTGTGTTACAACGCTGCCATTCTTTTTGTTTGTGTAGCCATGAATTAAAAGGTATAGATGCTATGGCATTCGTAATGTATATACAATAATGTGTATGTCCAAATATAATATTAATTTCTGACACGTGCATAACTTGGTTTCAGGAATTTCACCTCATTTCAACATAAGTAAGCTTCTTCAGCCAGAGACTATTTTTAGCATCAGATGCTACACTCACAGACTGCTGGCTGAATGTCTAATGCATATGCCACTCATGGCTGAAAACTAGGGCTGTGATATGATACATTTCACAAGACATGGGTCACAATACAATCAATCATGATATACTGAAATACAATACATGTTAAAATAGATTGCAATACTATGTAATGTAAAACAAATAGCTAGAAAGTACAACAAATACAAATTGGGGCGCCCTTATTTTTTCTCATTTTTTGCTTCTTAGACAATTAGTTTAAAACATAATTTAAATATTTGTTGATACTACAGGTTCAAAATATCGTAATAGTTAACTGTAACAATAGTTTTACAGGGCAGCACGGTGCGTGGTTAGCACTGTTGCTTTACAGCAAAAAAGGCTGGGTTCGATTCCTGGGCAGGGGCCTTTCTGTGTGGAGTTTGCATGTTCTTTGGGTACACCGGTTTCCTCCAACAGTTCAAAAACATGTATGTTAGGCTGATTGGTGATTCTAAATTGCCCATAGGAGTGTGTGTGAGTGTGTGGCCCTGTGATGGACTGGCATCCTGTCCAGGGTGTACCCCGCCTGCCTTTCATCCTTTCAGAGACTACTGGGATTAGACTCCAGCAGATCCCTTTGACCTCGAATTAGGGAATAAATGGGTATAAAACATAAATGAATGAATGAATATTTTCACACAGCCCTACTGAAAATGCTGTAACATTTAAAAACGTACTTTTGATCGAATTTCCACCATACGTGTTTTTTAACAGACCGCCTGGAATCAAAGATTTAACGATGCTCTACTTTGCAGATAATAAAGGAAGCCGTTTATAGTCGTAACCTTTTGTCCAAGCCAGCATTTAAATCTACAGCATCTACGACATTCATAAAGGCACATCCATTTATCTTGCTGTGTATTTTATATCAGTAATAACTGCATAGAAATCCTGTGACATATATTTCTTGTTAAAATTAACATAATTCTATTTATTTTTACACCAGTCAGCAGTATTTATGGTCTTTCTCATATTCTCTAAATAACTAAGGTCCAGTAACTCTCTATATATTCAAAAGCATCACTGTGCTGCCCTGTATACAGTTGGTTCTAAACCACAATGCACTACACCACCAGTCATAAAGAAACCCCAAAAAATGTATCATTTAATCCTAAGGCTTGTTTTTATACTTCTTTCTATATTCTTTCTTACGCAGTCAGACCTCTACACAGTCAGGTTTTGACCATAATTTACATTTATATTTGCCAGACGCCCTTATCCAGAGCGACTTACAGTGGTTACAATCAGGGGTAAGGGGCCCAGCAGTGGTGGCTTGGTGGTGCTGGGAATCGAACCCCAGTCTTTCTGGTATCAGTCCAAAACCTTAACCACTAAGCCACCACTTCCTCATGGCAATTCTTTGTACCTTCTGTCACCACACCACATGTTTATACTGCTTAATGAGCACAGTGGCACATATTCCGGTCTGTGGGGTGGCCTATAAAAAATGCATGATCGTTATAGGTAAACAGCAGGCTATTCAAAATCTAAGCTGCATGTGGGTTTGTTTGTAAAAGAGAGCGAGAGAGGAGAAGAGCACAGGCATGGATTGCAGTGACCATTTAAACTTTGTGCTTAAATGATTCATAAACCTGAATGACCCGTTAAAAAAAAGACATGCAGCGTGGGAAAAATATTACAACGAAGGAAGTAACCCAACACGCATGGTTTATTTAATAGCAGCACTGAAGCGCCTGCTAATAGTGTTATATTAGACAGTCATCAGAGCACATACAGTAGGAGGGTTAGAGGCTGGCATAAACTGCCCCGAAGTATAACCATAAATCTGATTTTATGATCTTCTTTCTGTCCTCTAATAAAATGATCCAGCAGAAACTTCTCGTATGTCAATGTAAAACTGGATTCATTTAAGCTACATTATAGCCTTATTTGCAAGACCTTTTCTGCTGACTAAACATGATCAGAAGCACTGACCTTCATTTACAACCTAAATTCTAATATTTGTTTAAATTCAGTCCAAACAGTTTATTCCATTCATTTCATAGTGTTTCTCTCGGCTGTTATGTAAGATTTTTTTTGTCCAATCAGCCTCTGTGCTGCCATGTCAATCTAATCCGCCCAGGGTCTTCAGAATCAGTAGTGCTGGCCGATGTACCTTAAACTATATTAGCAAGGGAATTGTTTCCTTAACCAATCAGATTTTACATTCGCCTCACAGGGCAAGCTTACTGGCCCACAATAACGTCAGCATGTTTATATAATTTAGTGTATCAGTTGGGTAAGTCCTGCAAATGAATAACGGATAATTAGTAATTGTATTACTATACAATAGCTGTATGGTAAAATCATGTAGCAAAACAGTAAAAAAAACAGTTACGCACACCTCAATATCAGCTGCAATTATTATTCAATCATCTGTCCAGGCTAAATAGATTAATTTATAAACAGATAAGAATATGAATACATTTAACACCAACTCTGACTGGCTTTAGGATGCTTTTACACTTATTTTCATACACACAAATCTTCACTGGTCCCCTCTCATGTTTCCATATAGCCTCAGTGCTCGAACACAGTGCACTCAAAGCCTCAATGCCACCTGCACGAATAACTGATTTCATTCCAGAGGGAAAGAGGGGGTGTGTGTGTGTGTCTGTCTTTAGTCGCTGCCAGCGTGAGCACTACCAAATTCAATTCAGTTCAATCCAAACCAATCCAGTCCTTCAGCCCTGTAAGAGTAGAAGCGAGATAGTCTGAGGGGAATTTCAAACACAAACATCAGACTGGCTGAGCTCTTCCTTTCTTTAAGTACCCTCATCTTCTTGTGATGTACACTCATGAAGACGCACTCATCACACCAGGGCTTCGGTTATTTTGGTTTTAGAACCTGGTGGTAGCTCAGTGGGTAAGGTGTTTGGCTGCTAACTGGAAGATTGTGGACTCGACTCCCAGCGCCAGCGAGGCAGCACCACTGGGCCCCTGTGCAAAGCCTAAGTGGTATAAATAAAAACATAAATGTATTCTATAAAGGTAAATGAGGTCATAAAATATAAGGCGTTAATTTGTGTTTTATAAGTTCTATTAAAAAGCCAGTATGCTAGTTAGATGAATGCTAATAAGCAACTAGCTAATGATGAGAATTTGTCGCTAAACAAGAGTACTAATTACTTTTGGTACTACAGCTTTATCAGTCTGTTCGCTAGGTTACGTACATCGTCTTAGCAAAAATGTGGGTGCGTCTAACGATGCAGCAAAGTTGAGAAACATCAAACATTTATGCAGAGAGAGAGATTACATGATATAAGTACCCAGAATAAGGTTTTAAAATTTAGATGCAAACAATCCTCCGAAATGTTTTATTTTAGGGGCAATAAATGCTAGATAAACACGATCACCATTGCAAACATTAGTAGGAGAAATAACTGGAGACGTGTAGCAATAAAATCTCTATATGGGTTAACATACTGCATCTTTTATAAGGAACAGGGATACTGGGATCAGGCAGCTTGGTCAGGTTTTTCTCCAAGTTGGAGGAACATGTAGTGTCTGAGCCTCATTTGTTACATCCAAAAAAAAAAAAACAACAGATGAAAAATAAGACAAAATTTGCTAGTTTGCTTTTAATTCGGAAAGTATTATATAGTATCGGATGTGTCTTTCACTTAATAGATTAAATTACATTTCTTGTATGGCCGTATGGTAACCCTAGCTTAAGATAGAACTAACTAGGATATTCTGGCAATTGTCCCATATAAGCCACCATAGTCAAAATGTTCTGTTACAGCTTAACTACCTTGTCAATAAAAAAAGCCATAACTTTAATAAAGATGCTGCCTGACTTGATCTCCATATAGAGATAAAACCATTTTTATATTTATATTTATTTGCAGCTAAATGACATGCCAGTGAATGTATTTACAGCCCAAATATTTATTTATTTTCGTTGAAAGCAAAACGATATATTGCGGTGACACATGGACTACAAACCGTAAAGACAGTGATGATGATTATTCCTCAATGGTCTTGCAAACCTGAATACTGACATAGATGTCCTATAATAAAATCACTGCACTCGTTTAACCAAGATCCAAAGTTTTTCTTCTCTCACTTACTTGTTTGTTTATAAATTTCGGTATACAGGCTTATGTATTAGTCGATGCAATCTACACAAATGTTCTTCAGTGACTTGAATTCTCGAACGCACTCCATCTTCAAACAAAAACACTTCAAAACTACTACTGCTGCAGGAAATACACAAAAAAACCGAAAATACAAGATAAGTACTATCGCACGATTATTTACTAGAATACAAATACAAAACTATCAGAAAGTAACGTTCATTTAGCGTTGGAAAAAGGCTGGCCAGATTATATAACTATAATTATTTCTATAGAGTGATTTCTTGATGAGGTTGTGTGTGTGTGGTTTTTTTTAACAGTACACTGGAGATCCATTACAAAAAAAATCAATTTATTTGAGATTTTCAATCAGTATAAATTAATGATTTTTTTTTTAAATTGCTGCTAAATTGATCGGTTCAGATATCCTTACACCTTATACTTCTTTTAATGGCTGACGATAACGGCTTTACATTTCAAATGCTTCTAAACAAGATACACCTGGGGTATTTCCGAGTGCGGAAATATAGATTTAATAAAAAAGGGTTTACTTCAGAAATATAAATGATTCTATTTTTGTTTTTTCGAAACTTTTCTATGCATTTATTTGTCTATTAGTCTAAATAAGACAGAAATACTACAAATTTTATGTGTCTATTTCCATATAACCCATCAAGTAATATTTGTGAGTATGACATGACATTGAAATACAATGCTAAAAAATAAGCACTAACCAGTGTGGGTTCTTTGCCTTTTTTTATGTTGTCTAATCGTCGAACAGTCACTTTAGGCAGTTTATTACTGTGGATAAAATATACGATCTTGAAAATAGATTTTGTGTAGCCATAATTCCTTCAACAGAATACAGCCAGTAATGTCTAGGATAGATTTTTTTAAACCACCTAATGCCGGGCTCACACGTGACTTTTATTAGTTGCTTGTTAGAGACTCTGGACATAATCCTCATGTCACACTGTAGAATCTAAGCTGTTTTAATGTCAGACTGTATGACAGACTGGTACGAGTCTGTCCACCTGACTCGTTTTCGCATTTACCCAAGATGGTTTAAAATTGTCAGTTTCGGCGCTCCTATTGGTTCTTAATTTTAGAGACGTTTCACTGCAGGAAATCTTCTAACACTGACAGAATGTCATTCGAGGTAAAATTATTATCGCAACGACTATCAATCGGCTGCCGGTGAACATGTCAAACTAGCGATTAAAGATTTTAGCATAGGATTTTATAATCTTTTAGGATTGAAAAATTTGCCTCAAACCACCAAATCACAGCCAAAATCACACATTGTAAGCCCGGCTTTAGTCTTTGCTGAATATTTGCTCTCTATTCTGTCTTAAACATTGTAAAACAACATCTAAGGCTTCTGTATATTTTGCATTGCCCCAAATTCAACCTGTACAAGAGGAAATAATTTCACACTAGGAATAGAATTTTATTTTACATTTAATTGTATTGTGCATTTAACAGGCTTCTTTTTTTCGGAGAAGTAACCGTCTGACATGACACAAGGAAACATTAATGACCAAGAGTCCTGGGTTGAGTGTCGGACAAGTTTTATAATTACACCAGCAGTTCTTGGATAAAGTCCAGAGAACATTTAAAGATTATCCACTAAACTATAGTACTTGCTAGCACACTATGAGCATTGTTAGCATATCTTTCTACACATTTGGCTGCGCTAAAATGAACCCTCGGTTTGAATAGGTGTTAAAGTGTGTACAAGGATATGCATTCTTCTGCCTTGGACCCAGGGATAATAAACCAGAAAAGACCACCATAAGACCCATAAGCATGTGTAATCCCATTTGTGCTGTCACGCTCAAACAGAGATTTTCTTTCTTTTCAGTAATTTAAAGGTAATCCATCTGCTAAAGGCCAGCAATATTTAGAGTAATCCACTAATGAAGATAGCAAACGGCAGTAAGTTAACAGACTATCGGTGAGTAATATAAATGTACGTTTCAGACTAAATATCGAAATATTTTATGGGTAACTTTGGGACTCCAAACAAAAGATGACTATATGATACTGTAGTCACAGAGCTTTACTAGGAATAAATAAAAACAATTAGCTGTTTTAAAATAAGTAGAACACTTTTAAACAAGCAGTAATGGAGTGGTTAAGGTGTTAAACTATTGACCAGAAGATTCAAAGTGAGTTCAAAACCCAGGCCCTCTAAACTGCTTTTACAGCTGCATTATTGAGAGCATCTTAACAAGCTCTATCACAGTGTGATATGGCGGCTCCACAGTGTGTGAAAGGATATCACTGCATCGGTACAAAACTACCATCAAGGACCCCTCCTACCCAAGTCACACATTGTTCAACCTCCCTTATATCCAGAAGGAGATACGAAACCATCCGCACCAGAACCAGCAGGTTTCCCCCACAACAATAAATCTTCTGAACTCTACATTACATAGCTAGGACACTTATGTCTCACTACACTTCATTATCTTACAGTTTTTTTTCTCTGTATAAAATTGTATATTCTAATGTTTATCACACAAATTTGTCTATAAAATAACTACACTAAATACTTGCACATACTCATCTATCTATCTATCTATCTATCTATCTATCTATCTATCTATCTATCTATCTATCTATCTATCTATCTATCCCTAAATTTTTGCTCAGTTGCATAAATACAATACATTTGTTAGACAAGTACCTAAAACTTGTCACGACTATATTCTTATGAAAGTGTACTCTTACTCTTTGTAACAACTTGTTCTTGTTATTTTTCTTCTTCTTTTTATTATTGATATTGGGCATAAGTAAAAAGGATAATAATAATAATAATAATAATTCTGTTGATGCAGGGTGGTTGCAAATAAAGAAATAAATAACCGGACTCTAATAAGTGAGAGCATAAATCATTGAAACACTCTTGATAATATCTATACATTCTAGTGTGTCCCAGACTTCAGGCTATTGGTTTTAATGTTTGTCATCTAATCTCAGCAATTATTATTTGATGCTCCTTTATAACATCATAAAAAGACAATTTTACGCAGATTTTACTTTTTTCTTTAAAAAAAATCACTTTGCAAGATTTCATATAATTACTCATGGGCTGCAGGCTAAGACAGGCGTTTCTTAATTAGTTTGTCTGACATGGATATTAAGCCGTTATAATTGTATTGAATGTATAAGAAAGACACTCGGAGATAATTCACATAAATCTTTTTTACCCAGATTAGAGAATGTGCTTGGGTATTTAAATGCCTACTAATTTATGACTAAAACAATGTTGTAACTATAAATTACCAAGGCTTTAAAAGTTATATAATAATAATATTCATTCATTCATCTTCTATACCCACTTATTTCCTAATTCAGGGTCACAGGGATCTGCTGGAGTCTATCCCAGTCGTCTCTGAAAGAGCGAAAGGCAGGGAGGGGTACACCGTGGACAGGGCGCCAGTCCATCACAGGGCCAAGCACACACACACACTCACACTCACTCCTATGGGCAATTTAGAATCAGCAACTAACCTAATATACATGTTTTGGGACTGTGGGAAGAAACCGGAGAACCCGGGTTAAAGCCACGCAAACACTAGGAGGACATGCAAACCCCATACAGAAGGACCCCTGCCTGGGAATCAAACCCGGGACCTTCTAGCTGTGAGGCAACAGTGCTAATCACTAAGCCACTGTGCTGCCCTATATTTTAAAAAATGGGCGAGCAGTAAGGATGAATTTGTCGGTTAGTCTGATTAGGTGTTTTAAATTAGCCAGAAATATGATCACTACACATTATGTTAGAGATATCATTGGCTAGATTCTAAACTTTTAGAGGAACCATTGTTTTTGCTAGTTTTGTATCTTTCTGCAAACTTGACAGTGGGTCCCTCCTGGCCCCATTGTGGTAAATTGGGTACCTGCTAGGCATCAGTTGACAGTAGTTGTAAAGTATTTTGGATTAAGGGACTTTAACAAATCCTATCTTCTGAATTTGATTGGATAATAGTTTCATTTTGTAAGTTAGGAGAGAGACTTTCTGCAGTATGGATTCCCAATGCTTGAATGACATTTAATGGAACTCTGTATCTCACTACATAACGATGACATAATGATGACACATTCTTTGGCCAGTGCATCTCTTTATACACATTCAACTGACTACCACGGATTATTCATCTTTCTAGGACCCATGGGGAAAAGAAGGTAAAAATGTCAAAAAAAGTCACATTGCCTCGTTACAGTGCGGCAGTAGAGAACCTGCTCACGATGCCACGCATAGAGGCAGAACAGGCTGTCACAGGGCAACGGTGCACATACAAGCTGGGTGACATTCTCTCTGGCTGTGAACAGGCTAATGAGATCCACATACATGCAAACACACATTTTCCAAAGCTTCAGGTTTACAAGTCAAAACAGAAGCCCATTATTGTCCATCCACTGCCTCGTACCTAGTTTTACCTCCATCATAATATTTTTTTTAGCAAACTGTTAGTGCAATTTTACTAACTATATGTTGTAACATTATAACCAGTCAACCATTAAAGGTAATATTGCAAAGAGCCAGTTTTTTAACACAAATACAGAGTTTTATACAAGAGTTCAATTATTGCTATTTCTATAGACGCCCTAAATGATACCCTTTTAATGCTTTACATAGATTGCTGATTCTTGCTATTGATTGTACCAAAATATCAACAAAATTAACACTTGCTATAAAGTTACACCAGACAGTCAATGCACAGAATGGGTAACAATTTGCATAGCATGTTGTATCTACTTAGATGTTAAACGTCAGGTCTTTTTTTCAGTATCTTTGTTGTTGGACAATGTAAAAACACATCTTATACAGCTGAATACAAATAATTAGCATATAAACTATATGACTGTAGCCAGTTAAAATCACCTTCACTAAACACCATACTAGCACAGCCACTTTAGTGGTACTTTCTGTTGGGAAAAAGAAACCACAAAGTCCCAGCAAAGCCTAAATGTAATTCTATGATATGAAAAACATTCTAGACTCAATGAAAAGAGCTAAACCTGTTATTGTCCCTATAAGAGTTGGGATGAGACCTATTTTTGGGACCCAAAGGGATCTGTTTTATTAGCAGTAATCGTGTGGAATGGGTGTGGTAGGTGGCCCAACCATAACTGCTATTGCCCCAAAGCTTTATGAAGAAGGTAACACAAGGTAGGTCTGCCACAAGACTTTTCTCTGTTCTGGCACCAAGTTGGATGAATGAACTGCCCCATTAATGTCAGAACAGCAGAGTCACTGGCTGTCCTCAAGAGACTAACCTTTTTCTTAAATACCTAGCACTCGACATTTAACAAAAAAACTGTATTTATGTGGGTTGTTACACTTTGTGATCTAATATACCAGTATTGAGCTGTTCGATGATGTGAAAGCACTTTTGTCCGTTGCTCTGAAAAAGAGAATCTGCTAAATGAATAAATGTAGCTTTAGTCAACACTGTGTATATATAAAAAATGCATTAATATGCTGCTATTATTATATCTATGCGTAAGTATGCTGTTGTTGTATTAACTAGGTCTAACATTTTACTAATAAAAATGCTTTATATTTGTCCAAGGTTTGGATATATTGGCAAGCTGCTTAATTAAACACTGGCAACTGCTCAGTTGTTTGGATTGCTGTAGAAAACTGTTAACGGCAATATAGCAACGGCACAAATGGCAGGAACATTTATTATTTATTGCCTTGTGTAATGATTTCTAGCCTGTAACATTTTGGCTATTTCTTATGTAGTAAATTTACAATAAATGTAAATGCATCTAACTGTAGGCAAGCATTTAACATGATGACAACACACACAACACAACACAACAGAAAGGCATTTAAAAAGCAAACACAATTTCACAACACAATGGATTCAAGCCAAAACACAATGAAATCAAATTACAACTTAATGGAAATCCTCCTGACCAACAGGGGACAGTGTTGTCACTGAAAAAACAAAAAACAAACAAAAAAAATTAGAATATCTATGCAAGTTATGCGACCTTATTATGTGTAGTTGATTTAAATAAAAATACATTTTCATATTTAGCGTCTACTTACAATCATATGCTTTTTGTGCGCAGAGAGCAGTCAATTACGGTGGCCCAGTATTGCACAACACAACAACATGTACACTACACAACGGTATCAAGCTGAAACACAATAGAAACAAGCGACAATACAACAAAATTAGGTCACAACACAACTAAAATGCTCCTGAACACTAGGGATTACTGGTCTGTGGAAACGTGTATGCATATGGCAGTAAAGGGTAATGATTTTGCTACAGTACCTCGAGTATTTGAGTATTTTAAACAGAAAGGAAATCATTTCTGAGACACAACAAAAATCTATTATTTTATTAGTTAATGTAATAATTCATTAAAATCCTACAAACATTTGATCATTTTTTAATGACTGATAACCTTAGGGCATAATGCTTCCACCACTTAGAGCAGATAGAAAAACATTTGTAAATAAATGCATGGCGGAATTAAATAAATAAAATTAAAATTAATTCATTAAATACATTTATTTTTCAATTAAATGCAAATAATACTTTAGTAAAAATCTTCCAAAATAAAATCGGTCTTAGGTATGTTCTTTTCCTGGGACGATAGTCATTCTATTAAGTAAGTTGTACAACCCAAATTCCGGAAAATTCCGAAACTAAAACCTTTTCCAATCACACGAGCCGATATTTTATTCACAATAATTTTATTCACGATACATTTTACACTTCTATGCACCAAATGAGCTCATTTTAAATTCGATGCCTGCTACAGATATCAAAATAGTTGGAACGGGGCATGTAGACGCCATATATCATATTCATCTCTTGCATATTTACCCTTGCCCACTTCTTCAATGTCGTTTATAAAAGTTCTACATTTGTAATAATCATTCATTTGTCATAACGTGTGTCAAAATTGTAGTCCAAATTTATACATAGTTTTATTATGGAAACCTCCAGAGGAAAAACTACCACAATAAAGAATATTTACATGTTTATTAAATGTAGGATTAATATGGTTGTGCAAATTTGTTTATCTTTTATTGCCTTTTTTAATAAAAAACAGTCATCAGCAGATCCCTGTGACCCCGAATTAGAGAGTAAGCGGGTATAGAAGATGAATGCATGAATTAATGAATGCAACCTACATTGAACTTTATATATAATCCATGCACGTGTAAAGTAGGTCAATAGCTACACTATTAATAAAGCTACTTTTTTAACACATTTCCTTTGCTGTACAAAAGGTCAAACTTGCCACTAAAATTTAACCAGTAAGGATTTGCCTGTTCATCCACAAGAGTATTAGTGAGGTCAGGCACTGATGTTGGACAAGAAGACCTGGCACTCAGTGAAGTCTGGATAGTCTCTGAGAATGTGGACACCCCCATCAGCAGCTGTAATTCAGCAAAAACATCACCAAACACTGTTTGAACGTGACACTGCGCCAAGTTTCTTACTCACTCTAGGGTACTTCCCAATTACTTTCACCAAAAAAGCTAATGTCGAAAATAAGAGGACGGATTGTCTGGATACAGTGGTCTTGAATCTTTGTGGGGTTTAATGTATTGATTGTAGTAGCACGATTAGTCATGAATAATTATTTATCTGTTTTGTTAAAGCCAAACATGAAAGCACAAAGTCACAGCTGGCATTAAAAATTAATTATTTTATAACAAAGACTTCAAAGTCTAGATTTCGACGATTAATTCGGTTTCCTCACATTACCAGTGGATGATTAATTATGGTGCGTTAATTACAACAGTTGAACACCACTATTAAGCATGAAGAATGTTTATGTCACAACCACGAAAGCTGAAACTCCAAATTGTTTTTTGTTATGCTGTGGTATGTTCAGCCACAACTGCCTAATATTGTGTTCTTCTTGTGCCACTCAAACTTCAAGGCATGGACTCCAAAAGCCCTCTGAAGGTGTGCTGTGGTATCTTGAACCAAAACATTAGCAGGAGAACCTTGTATTTCTGTAATTTGTGAGGTGGGGCTTTCATTGGTTAGACATGTTTGAACTTGTCTTGTTATGACATCATAAATTTGATTTACTTAAATTTGTCAGTGACTGTCAGTGATTGTATCATCTGTGGCTATTCATTCATTCATTCATTCATCTTCTATACCTGCTTATTCCCTAATTCAGGGTCACTGCGATCTGCCGTCTCTAAAGGGGCAAAAAGCAGGAGGGGTACACCCTGGACAGGTCGCTAGTCCATCACAGGGCCACACACACACTCAAACTAACTCCTATGGGTACATGTTTTTTGGACTGTTGGAGGAAACCGGAGTACCCAGAGTAAACCCACACAAGCGCAGGGGGAAAACATGCAAACTCCATGCAGAAAGACCCCTGCCTGGGAATCGAACCCTGGCCTTCTTGCTGTGAGGCAATAGTGCTAACCATTAATTCACCAGGCTACCCATCTGTGGCTATACTTTAAGTATTTAATACTATATATAAATAAAGGGGAAAAATTGCATTCTTTAACATCCAAATTCGTTCTTAACTATTGCCTGATGAGATAAAGTGTAATTAAATGCAGTTAGTCTTCCCCTGCTCTCATAACAGCCTCCACTGTGTTGGGAAGATTTTTGGAGCCTAGCAGTAGGAACCGTTAGTGAGATCAGGAACTGATGTGAAAATTAAAATCCTGGTGTAACGTCAGTTTTTCAGCTCTTTCCAAAGGTGCTCAGTGAAGCTGGGCCATTCAAGATCTTTAGCACCAAGCTGTACAATTAGCATTTTGGGGCTTTAATGAGAAAGCAAATGGATGTCAATGGAGGTTAGGAAACTGGATAAGGCAAACCAACATAAACGTTGCAACAACAAACAAAAATAAGTACTAAAACTGTGAATTGACTGAGATTGATGGCTGAAGATGGTGTAAGATTTAGCCTGTATATTTTGAGGTTGTTGAGCCTAATTACCAATTAATATTAATAGAATTATTAATAATTTATCTATTAAAAAGAAAAATTCTAAGTCTTGCCCTTATTACTAATCACAGTCCTGCATTTTTTTTATCAAATCATTCTAATACCGGTTCCTTCTTTCAATAGACTTAATATTATATATTATTAAAAACAGTAATACCATTGTAGAACCCGGACAAAAAGGTGGACCCAGGAGATAGATATTTTCTTTATAGAAAACATTGTGCTCCTTTTATTTTCCATTTCTTTGAGTGCCTTTCAGCATTTTCTTACTTGCAGACATATGCTCAAACACAATCATATAGTATTCAGCTCAGCTCTTTCTGCTTCATGGTATTCTGTCAACAAACAAATCTTTGTTCCTGTTTCTATTAGAATATCTCAGGCCATAGAAACATCTGGCTTTCCTGCTGCACTAGTAAACCTAAGAATGATTCCCCCGGTGCAAAGGTGGAAAACAGAAAACAAAAGAAATGTGCGGTAAAACTGGATTTGGGATGCTAATGTTGGGAAGTTAGCACACATGTCCCAGAACGCTAAAACAGGAAGGGGAAGTAGAAAAAGAGTGGAGGCCAATAACAAGTTAAAAAGAGAAAGGGAAATGTGTTTACCGCAGCAGCTGATGCTAATGCTAGTTGGATGGTGTAATCTGGAAGGCACAGGATGTGCCAGATGCTGTTTAATAAAACACACCAGCATCACCAATTCAAGGCCATCTTTGCCGCAACTTCTTATGGCCTGATACTCTAGTTATGCCTGTGGCGTCAAAACTGGACCTAGCCTGGCAGAAGTTTTAGGGCCTACATTCACTCAGGCTGCACGACGGTCTCTGTAATATTTGCATGGAACATATTTATAATAATTACAGCCAGGATGTCTGGAGTGACCAAAGAGGAAGGTGCTACAGCTGGAGTTGTGGTTGGTTGCACCAGCATGCATAGTATTTTATGAATCAGGAAGTCTTATTCCATGTCTGGTGAAGGTTGCCAGACTGTAGACTTCAGCTGGTATTAGCTACCAGATTTAGGCAAACCTGTGAAACCCTGGTGCACTTGATCAGGCAGAAGAAAAAGTTCTTTGTAGTGTTTTAACTGCAAATGCACAAACAGAGAGAATTCTTTCTAGGACACAAACTTACAACATATAAGTAACTCTCCCCAAAACAGGACACAGGTGAGAATAATCATACATCAGTTTCCAGTTTAAACCAGCCTCCTCCTCTCTAGAGAGGAACACAAGTAAAGTAGAGAAAGATTTATATGTCAAGATACGCTTTTTTTATTCTATTGCTTATTGGTATTTTCTGGTAATAGATGTGATTTATCTAATGGCATATGATCCATGAAAAGAAACATCTTTATTAGTTACAAGATTAAAAACTGCATTAGCATTATTGTTGTGCTTCATCTGTTAAACTGATTTTTTATCGCAATTAAAACAGCAATTAATAATAAAATAAATATACCTAGAAGCGAGTTTGTTAGAAAAACATTTGTGGTTAAGATTTTCCATCCTTCCTTCCTTCCTCAGGCCTTTGTTTACTTTCTGTTTTGTCCTTGTCGTGTGATCCTTGTTCCTCATGTGTCACGATTAGTTTGGTCATGTGTTGCTTATTGTTTTCAGGTGTCTCTTGTTGTCTTTAGTCATTGTGTTAGTGTATATATATATATATATATATATATATATATATATATATATATATATCTATATATATATATATCTATATATATATATATATATATATAATATGTATCTATAATCAAAGGGGAGATATATATATATATATATATATATATATATTATAGATATATATATATATATATATATATATATATATATATATATATATATATATATATATATATAGCCCCTTTGTAGCCTTTGTGTCGTTGTGGGTTATTTTTCATGTCATGTCATGTTTAGTCCAGTCAAGTTTTATGTTTACTGGTTTTATCACTATTGTTAAATTAACTTGGGTTCTACAAATATGTCTTGCCTCAGTGGAGACACTATCTATCTATCTATCTATCTATCTATCTATCTATCTATCTATCTATCTATCTATCTATCTATCTATCTATCTATCTATCTATCTATCTATTTCAGTGTTTCTTAACATTAGGCACAATCCATTTTTTCTGTAAGGACAATGTGTGCATAAACTACATAACTTAGTAAAAACAAAAGGATACAATTTATATCAAATTATCTTTGGCACTAAGCAGGTTACAAACAATACCACACATTTACTTTACATACCAATATCCAAACGTTTTACATAGCATACCAGTGCTGTTCTACCTAAGAAAATAAAACCAGATTAATCCTGATGAATTATCTGTTTCATATCTATCACCTCAGGAAGATTGCAGAAGAAATGTCTTAAGCAATAATACGCTTTAAATGATTAATTTTCAGAGAAATAGAGACTTTCATTATTAGCAGCTGGAAAGAAGTCAAATCATGATTAAAGAGCCGACCTAAAACCTATGAAGAGGAAAATTCATCTTAGTATTTGATTCCTAACCATGCATGCATCATTGCTATATATTTGCTGTCAGCTAAACTAACACAACCTCAGTGGTCACAGAATATTCCCACAGGGAAAAGAAATGCAAGTATCTCAAGTGTATGATCAAATCCTAAGTAACTCCCCCATCATTTATACACAACTGCTACTTTAAAAAAAAAAAAAATCCGCTCCACAAAAACCCCAAACAAACCCGCAGGTCCAAAATGACAAAAGCAACTTTTGTAGTGGTGCTGAAAATGCTGGAAAATACTTTAGTTGGCATCGATGGAAGAGCACAAAAAGATAACATGCTCATTTTTAATATCTTGCTCACCTCAATTTGCCAAATCCTGGTCATGTCATTGCCCTAAACAGTGTTATAATGGATTTTCACATCCAGAGATGAAGGGTCGGATAATAGAGAAGTTACTGAGGAAAAAGAGGAGGAGTCAGATAAAGCTGAAGGTACATGTTAGTGTCGTGTGCCGTGCTTGCTATTCTAATAGTAAGCTACAAGCTACACTATTTATGCTATCTTAAACATACAAGGGCTGGGCAAAAGTTTAGAGACTAGGCCTGTGATAAAGGAAAATGTACAGTACTTCACTATTTTGCTGTCCTTTCTGGGAAACGTTAGCTTACCTACCCTGGGTAGTGATATGGTGGTCTTAGCGCTACAACCAAGCTCTCATTTTTAAGTGTGCTCAGCACCATTTTCATATCAGCACTGTGCATTACTTTAATTCTATTTAAACAGTGAGAGCCATAACTATAATTTTCAAGTTACAGCTATGGACTACGTCCAGTTCTGTACTATACGACGAGAGTAATTAGGAGTAGAACAGAAGAAAAGGCATTACAGAATATTACAGAATACCATATAAAAATATTATATATCAAAAATTCTATATGGTATTTTATATGATGATATTATTATTATAATAGGTAAAATTTACCATGCATATCAATAAATCCTATCAATAAATATATAAATAACCCACGTTTTTACATACGTAAATTTTCTCATGATTTTTAAGAATGTTATGTTATATAATATTATATAATTTGTTCTCTGTTTAAAAACCAAAATGTCTCAATTCTAGTCAGTTTGCAACCTGTCCCCCATCCCTGTACCACATGGCAATAGCTTCCCAAACCATTTTAACACGCGACTGATTTGAAGTTGACACCGTGGCTTATCATTTTGGATGGCCACACCGTAGTATTACTACACTGCTGCACTGCTTAGTTTATAATGTAAACTAATACATATAATTTTTACATTTATGACTTAAAATAAACACATTTTACCAAGCTATACCAACAGAAATGTACAAATGAAAAGCAAATATGCTATACTGGGAGTATGGCTCAGTCCACATTATATCATATGCCATTTCTATGTGGGAATTTACAGCTACTAGCACCTCTTTTATTGCTAATGCCTTCTTTACATCCGTTTCTTGTGTTAAGAATGCATTTGAAGTAGATCTACCTGGTTGGAAGCCAGATAATACATTTAATAATACGTTTTTTTTTCTCCATCGATTTGCAGAGATTAGATGTCAGAGCAATTGGCCTATAGTTTCCTGCTATTTTCAAAAAAATTTAAAAATAAAGGAAACCTTTGGTTGTAGAGTGTCTGAGATTTCGGTTATTCGATGTTTGCGTATAAAACTGTTGTTTAAAAGCAATATTACTCAAGCAACGGTGCAGTTATAGTAATAATCAGAATGTCTGACATTAGTTTCGGCACTTACACTGTGGACTTACGCTTGAAATAGTAAATAAAACAAATATAACTAGAAATGGGTTTGTTAGAAAAACCCGACCTTCCTTTCTTCCTTCCTTCCTTCCTTCCCTCCGCAGGGAGAGGGAGTCCTTGTGTTGCATTCGTAAGACCAGACAGTGACTGTGTATGACTTAACTAGGCTGTGTATGAGTAAGTGGGAAGCTACAGATGGAGGTAATTATGTGGCAAAAGGAGCTTTGTGATTGGGTGTGAAGGGACTTGGTGTTACCATGACATTGGTAAGCTATATGTTGTAAACCTCTTTTTTTGTTGTGTGGATGACATTAAAAAGAAAGTTCAACTTTCCTAATGATGAAGTGCTTTTTGCCTGTTTTTACACTATATCACTAAAAAACAACTGGGGAACCACTTATCTAATGAAATTGTGGAGCTCATTAGGGGACGGCTGTAATTAATCACACAAATGATGAATTAATGAAGAGACATGTGACAGCATTAGTCTTGCTTACAGAAATATAATTTGTTAAACATTATCTATCTATCTATCTATCTATCTATCTATCTATCTATCTATCTATCTATCTATCTATCTAGTGCAGCAGTTCAGCAACAGGTTGTAGTGCAATTGGGTGGCTACAGGTGGTCTGTTGAAAACCATTCATTAAATCTCAGCACAGCTGCTGTGTGTGATCAAGATTTTGTAGGCTTTGGGATTGTTCCATTACTTTATGGCGGCATTAATTACACGGTCTGTTGCATGAAATCTCATTCCTACAGCTTGGACATTTTACTGAGAGTACTGAACAGGGACCAGAGACCACTCACTCCAGATGATAACCATAAATGACCATATTGACTATTCGCACTTCGCTAAATTTTCCTTTGACACCATGTTTAAGAAAAAAAATAATTTCCAGCGACTAATGCCTTGTATTTCATTTGTGGTTGTTGTATAAATGTGCACTGTTGCAGCATTTTTTTTATTAGAACTGGTTAAAAGGGTAAACATATGGATATGAATCTTATCTTAGCAACACAAGGAACAAAAACTTTAGGCAATTCAGAGTAAACAATCACAACCATCAATGTGTTTTTTTGATAGCTGGGAAGAAAATCGGAAAACTCTGAGGACAATCAGAAACCATGCTGAGTTTTCTATCGAACCACAGACCCTGGCGATGTGCGACACAAACACATTATGGGCCACCACTGTGCTGCTTGCCAATCATTCCTGAAGTAGCTTAGATATGACATCTAATGAATATTTAACAACCTATGCTCTTTAATTATTTCAAAAGCAAAAAGGACACTTCAGGTTATTTTACATACAATACAGTATATTTATAAAAAAAAACATATCAGGACACCTGACTATCACATCTACATGTGTTTTTTTACACACGTGTTTTTTAGACGTTGGTCTCAAACGTCTTAAAAGAATAGATTTTGGAGCATGGCTTTGTGGATTTTCTGACGTTACACTTCTGTATATTCCATCCATATTTACTCTGTATTTACTGTATTATACATCCATAACTATCTATCCTTACACTTCTCTCTATTCTATCCATAGTTACTCTGTATTTACTGTATCATCATAACTATTCTATCCTTCCATATTTACTCTGTATTTACTGTATTATTTACTGTATCATCCATATTCCATCTATCTATCCTTACACTTCTCTCTATTCTATCCATAGTTACTCTGTATTTACTGTATTATACATCCATAACTATCTATCCTTACACTTCTCTATATTCCATCCATAGTTACTCTGTATTTACTGTATCAGTCATTCATAACTATCTATCCTTACACTTCTCTCTATTCTATCCATAGTTACTCTGTATTTACTGTATTATACATCCATAACTATCTATCCTTACACTTCTCTCTATTCCATCCATAGTTACTCTGTATTTACTGTATTATACATAGTTACTCTGTATTTATTTTACTGTATTATACATCCATAACTATCTATCCTTACACTTCTCTATATTCCATCCATAGTTACTCTGTATTTACTGTATCAGTCATTCATAACTATCTATCCTTACACTTCTCTCTATTCCATCCATAGTTACTCTGTGTTTACTGTATCAGTCATTCATAACTATCTATCCTTACCACTTCTCTCTATTCTGTATTATCATCCTCTATATGTATCATCCTTATAACTACCTTACTCTCTATTCCATCCATAGTTACTCTGTATTTACTGTATCATACATCCATAACTATCGATCCTTACACTTCTCTCTATTCCATCCATAGTTACTCTGTGTTTACTGTATCTGTATTTACTGTATCATACATCCATAACTATCGATCCTTACACTTCTCTCTATTCCATCCATAGTTACTCTGTGTTTACTGTATCATACAGCCATAACTATAACTATCTATCCTTACACTTCTCTCTATTCCATATTTCCATCCATAGTTACTCTCCATAGCACCTTCTGTACATTATTTACTCTCATCTCTGTAATTATCAACCTCATACCCTTATTTATTACACTGCTGTTTATTGTAAATAAGCCACTTATGCACTTCTGGTAGGATGCTAACTGCATTTCATTGGCTCTTTACATGTACCTTGCAAAATGACAAAGTTGAATCTAATCTAATCTTAATTTATTCAATTGATTTCAGATTTAGTGATTTCAGCCACTAATATTAGGTGAGGAAGTCTGGGGTTCTTGCCAGCCTTGGCAAATCATGTCTTCATGAAGCTCTCCATGTGCACTAGAACAGTGTTTGTGTTTTAATGAATGGAGGCATTTGTGGCAACAGTTTGGGGGAAAAACATACTTGTGGGTGTGCTGGTAAGGTAATATAGGTAATGCATTGTATTTGCATGAAATCATTTTACTACAGTACAACAAAATGTATTTCATTAGCTTTTTGTGTACTATTTACCGATTTGTTTTTGTCATATGCACCAAACTACTAATATACCGTATTTTACAATTTTATGTAATATCCAAAATACCAAATACAAATATCTATATAGCTTAGGATCTACTGACCAGGCTAAAAAATTATAAAGCTCGTAAAGCACATTTACACTGTGAAATTACATTTGCACTTGCACTAAAGCCATTAAAAAAAAAATCCTCCATATTCCAAGTATCCATATCAAAACGGATAATAAAAAATCTTTGTCTGGTCCAGACAAACAGCATGGATTATGATGAAATTTGGAATCCATTTATGCACCAGCTTAATGGATATTCGGCTTCTGCAGATGTTGCTGCTTGAGAAAGTTGGGTTTTTTTCTTGCTCTCCTATTACAGCATGTTACAGAATAAAACATTTTATACTGCCAATCCAAAAACCACCTCAAATAGGTAAGAGTCCTCCATTGGATAATTATTGCATGGATGATTATGTTTTATCTTAAAACAAGTTATTCAACTTTAACTGATGCAGTAAATAGCTTCTAATTTCTTAAACAATCATGTCAGAAAACACATCCTGTTGTCATGGAAAAGCTGTTCATTTGTTTCAGAGGGGTCAAATTATTGCCATGCATCAAGAAGCAAAAAAAAAAATAAATATCCATGGCGATTGCTAAAACTACCAAAATTGGGTTAAGACCTGTTTTACGCATTATTTAAAACTGGAAGGATAGTGAGGAACCATCGTCCTCGAGGAAGAAATGTGGTCCAAAAAAATTGTAAAACATTGTAATTGCCGATCGCCTAAATGTTTGGTAGAATCAAGCCGTGAAAAAAAATCAACAGTAGAACCCGCAGCTTTGTTTAATAGTAACAGGAAGAGCATTTTCACACGCAAAATGCTTAGGGAACTCAATAAATTTGTACTAAACAGTTTCTTTAACCAATCACATTACAAGGTTGTCCAATCAGGGCTAACACTAGTTTGTCTCACAGGGCCAGCTAGCTGGCCCACAATAACGACTAGCGATAACACGTCTGTAGCGATATGCACACATTATTACACAATTTTTAAAGAAAAAAGGAGAAATAGAAATGACTTGATCTTTGACATGTTTTAAAATAAACTTTCCTAAAAAAGTTAGACATTGTAAGGAGAGGTCGGCTAACCCTAAAGCCCTTTATCTCAGCCCGGGAAAGAATTTGTTCTCCACTTCCAGACCAGTGCAGAGGAGCGATACCACTGGCTTACAGATTTTATTTACATTTTTAATTTTTTAGTCATATTATTAGATAAATATTGATTGCGAACTGCTCCAGATGATGTACGTGGCACAGTTATGGTTGTAGTGTAGATGTTTGGAGTTGTCTTAACGGAGTTTCTTGCTTTAATAAAAATAGTATTCACCCTCATTATGTGAAATGTCTCTCTCTCTCTCTCTGTAATGCCACGCGTGTTATATTGCGTTTTTGTAAAGTAATTGCGACATGTTGGTGGTATTAAGGGGTGGATTAAGTTGGGTGAGTCCCCAGTTATGGCTCCGGTACCAAATGCACGGCCAGCCACTGAAATATAGTATATACAAAGCACAGATCTTTGTCTGGACATGGATTATATTACTGTATAATAAGCAGGTCTGTAGTTTTATGAGCAATAAGAACTCACCCATTACTCTGTTCCTCCTTCACATGCTGGATAATTGGATAGTTATACATTAGGCAATATATATTGTAAAGCTATTTACAGAATATATTAACACGGATAGCTTTTACTCCAGATATATATTTCTTCCAGTTATATTAAAATCTCTAAAGCATAGCAAAGCTAACTGGATGCAAACCGTCTATCGATGTTAGCTTAAGCATTACCGTATTACGTTCTTTAAGATGACTGCAAGAATAGACTTTTTAATGCTTCTTATTAAATGTCCTTTTACTGCTTCAGCACATTGTGTCCAATTGGGGAAGAATTCATTCGTTTATCCATGTCTTATTCTATGTAAAGATGCTTGTGCTTGTTGTGCATCTCATCTCCCCAAACTATTAACACAGTTCTTAAAAAAAAAAACCAAAACGTAAAACTTGTCACTGAAAAGCCGAACATGGTTTAAAAGGAGTCATTATATAGTAATGAACTGTCAGTGTTCGAGTTTTCCTTAGGCTAAGGAGGACAGCCTAGAAAAAAAAAAAATCCAGGGCATGTGTTGAATCTGGTTAGATTAAATTTTAATTGAATGATCAGGAATGTATTAGATGCTTGTTTAATGGGAATTGTTCTTTCCTGGTGTGATTCTATGCCTCGGAGCAAAGTGAGAGCACCCGATTATCACAGAGAACTAGGTACTTTTACACACATCGGGGACAATTTAGTACAGCTAATCCATTGACTAGCATGTTTTTAGACAGTAGAGGAACACCTGAAGACTTCAGACAGAACGTAACCCAAGCACAAGATCAATCTATATAGATACAGTAGCACTGATATACAATACATAGCCAAAAGTTTGTGGACACTTTACCAGCACATTCACATAGCTGTGTCATCCCCGAACCACACGAATTGCCACAAAGTTGAAGCACACAATTGTTTAGAATGTCTCTTCATGCTGTAACATAAAAAAATCCATTCAAGAACCAAAAGGCATGAACACTTTTCCAGCTTAGTGTGTACAAAGTCCCTGAGCTCCATCAAGACCTGGTATGCTATTGTTGGAATGGAAGAATATAAGGGGTAGATTCGTGATTCTAAATTTCCTATAGGAGTAAGTGTGAGTGTGTGTGGCCCTGTGATGGAGTGTCCCCCTCCTGCCTTTCGCCCTTTCAGAGATGGCTGGGATAGACTCCAGCAGATCCCTGCGACCCCGAATTAGGAAATAAGCGGGTATAGAAGATGAATGAATTTACTAATATATAAAATAAATATAGTTAATTAGTTATGGTTAATTAGGTTGGTGAGTTTAGTCACTAATGGGTGAGGAAGTCTGGTAGTTTGTGTTCAGTGGGGTTAGGGTCAGGATTCTAGGATCTGCTGGAGTCGATCCCAGCCGTCTCTGAAAGGGCAAAAGGCAGCAGGGGTACACTCATGGACAGGTCGCCAGTCTACACACACTCCTATGGGCAATTTAGAATCACCAATTAACCTAACATACATGTTTTTGGACTGTGGGAGGAAACCGGAGTACCCAGAGTAAACCCACACAAACATGGGAGAACATGCAAACAACCCTCCGCGAATCGAACCCAGGTCTTCTTGATGTGAGGCAACGGTGCTAACCACTAAGCCATTGTGCTGCCCTCATATTATTAGATATATTATATACAATTTGTAGTATAGTACTGCATATGCCTCAGGAAAAGAAATTTCCAGCAATGTGGGATGAATAAAGGTATATTTTATTTTATCTTTTAAAAAAATGATGTTCATTATAACTTTTTGGAATTATATGACAATTTTTTAAAACAATTCTAGAGGAAATATTTGACATTTGGTATTGAATAACAATTTCTGTGAAGACCTTCAGTGAAAAGTTACTTGTATATATGCTATTTCAATGCAGGTGTTATTAGGGATTGTACAGGTCTGTACAGAGGGAATATCTTAAAATTGAAAGACAGCAGCAGCTGATGAAACAGTTGGTTAGGAAAGGCAATAGCAACAGCATCTGATTTTTCGAAATAAGACATGCATTGGATGATTGACTGCCAACATCATCCACTGTTCATCTCTATCAGTAGTGGCCTCAATGCCTCAATAGTGAGCTCAATGCCATTTCTTTTAGCGCCCTTCTCAACAACTTGTTAGTTTTGCCCAACAAGAAGTATCCTTTGTTACAATCACAATATTGTAAACATTCAGGTTATCCCTGGTTTTAGAAAAAAATGATAGGAAAAGTGGCCTTAAAACCAAATTAAGATAAATGTTTCAAACTCCACCTTCATCCTGATCCTGCAGCCCTGTGCTGACAAAGATGGATGTACTGGGGTAACCAAGATTTTTGCCCTGTGCACAAAACATGAAATCGAATGCTGTTGAAGAGCATCATGTAATTTGATCTTTTAAATGGCTGCGACACAGGGTATAGGGTTAACATTTAAACCCTGAGATGTTGCTACCTACGTATAATGATATAAGTTATAGCGACGCTCATTAAAACATTGTCTGAGGCAGGAAGATGGATGGGCTGAACCTTTAACACTTAAAGAAAAGTGTAAGACAAAACATCTTAAATGTGCAGTCACCAGTAACCAGTGGTGGGCCGTGTATTTGGTACCTGGGCGTTTAATGGGGACTTACCAGACTAATACACTTCTTTATACCACCACTATCACAACGCAATTATAGAAACCATTAATACTATACAAAAAATGCAATATAACAATGTGTAGAATTACAAACAGAGAGAAATTTCACGTATTAAGAGTGAAAACCATTTTTATTACAACAATAAACACAGTTAAGACAACTCCAAACCTCTACACTACAACCGCAACTGTACCACTTACATCATCTAGAGCAGTTCAGAATCAATATTTATCTATTAACATGACCAAAACATTAAAAATGTAACGGAAATACATACATACACTAAAAAGCTGTAATCCAGCGGTATCGCTCATAGACACTGGCCGGGGAAGTGGCGAACAAACTCTTTCCTGGACTGAGACAAGCTAGTTGGCTTCAGGGTAAGCCGACCTCTCCTCACAATGACCTCGCTTATGTCATGATCTTGTACCATTACCTCTTAAACAATGTGTGACTTTGTGTGAGGACAATATCAGGCAGACTAGATCATCAGTTAGAAGTGACTGTTCAACTAAATTTAAGAAACCTTTTTTTGGACAATCAGTTATTAGTTTTAGTTAAAGCAGCTGGAAATTAATACCTGTTTATATTAGAGAGTGTACAACATTTAGTATTTTAAAGACTAAGTTTAATGTGTGGCTTAAATTTTTTTTTTTTCGATCATTAACTTTTTAATTTAATGAATTATGATGTGATATTATATGTGTTGTATGTATTGTATTGTTTGTGATTGAATACTTTGATTTGTCACAACATCCTGAACAGGGACTGCGGATGCAAATCAGCTTTATAGCTTGTCCGGGTATAATTAAATGAAATAAAATAAATGAAATGAAATAAAAATGCTGGCCCTGACTGCCCACCACTGCCAGTAACAAACCAACTTTCCGTAAATCATACCAAGGGTTGATAAATTTCTAAAGAAACACATAACACTGTCATACATCCCAGAGAAAGATTTTTAGAATACACTTACTCCCAAATACCTTTACTACTGAATTCCTGTTAAGTCATTTGTGTATTTGTTTGCAGACTTACAGACACTAATAATGGCAGAGAACTAGATTCATAATCCTTCCTTTCTCCCAAGAGGAACCATGACCTCATTAGAACTGACTAAAATGATGTCGTTTTACTTGTGGCTTTAAAACCGGAATAATTTTACCCTTATTTATTATATTTGCTGCAATTTTTATATTTAGGTTATCTTCATAATATGTAAAAACTTCTGGTCATCTACATGAGCAGTAGTAGCAGAGGCTTGGCTTAGTGTAGTGCATTCAAAATGCGAGACGGAAAGTGGAAACCTAAAACGAGGATCGTACACAAGCACACCGGACTGGTTCGGTACAATTGTGTAGCTGTACCCACACATAACATAACGATCTAAATTAAATAGGAATTGTGATAGATTAAAAAAGGAATCTAGTGGTTGCTAACTGTTGTTTACAGACTCTACTGAATTGCAATGGTAGTGTTCGCAATTTTTTATAAGTTAGCCAAGTAACTAGTATGTGACATAGCCAGCTAGAGCAAGGTGGCAGTTATGCTCCTAAAAACTTTCACCATAAAACACGAAGGAGAAGAAATCACCGCTGTAAGGTTGTGGCTAGAAGGGATACAGCTCCGGCAGAAAGTGGAGCAAGTTGCATGACTTTAGGATTAGAGTTAGTGTTTTTTATATTATATAAATATAAATTTATACAAATGTATTATTATATCTAATAGTTTTACTATTATTATTATATATCATTTGATATATTATTATTTTTTTGGTTAGATATGTGTATAAATGGTGCAAAGCGAATGAGATTTTAAAGCAATATAATTCTGTTAGCCTTAAATTATAATTTGCTTAGTGTTACCTAACCCCATTATTTTTTAAAAGTAAATTCCTTCCTAAATTATTAAATCATCTGACGCAGTAGCGAAACATTTTCTTAGGTATAATTTCTCAGTGCTTTGGCCACCCCTGTGTATCAGTCTTGTATCGAGGCAAAACCACTGAGTTATGCTACAGAATACAAGTGCTGTAGACAGAATCTTGATTAGGCATCATTGCCCTTTCAACACAGTTTTATAATCCATGCACCAATCAATAGCAATGGCTCCAGAGAACCTTGGCTTAGAACCAGGGCACAAGTCTGGTCAATTTTCACCAATTCTCTTTTTTCTTCCTTGTTTCTCTAGGGTGTAGCTTTTATATAGGGGAAAAGTACCTTGATGGTTCCATGCACAAGTTTTTTTTTGTAAACACCATTCGTTTATACCTGAGACCTGCTTGAAATTCCTTAATTCCTAATGTACACTCTGAATACACTCATCAGTTCAGTTCCGCTGTTCAGTAAAAATATTTTTGGAGGGTTAAGAGGAACTAATGTTAAACCGAAAACATCTGGATATATTCAATTAAAGAGGGCCTATTTCTGAACCCTGCTCAAGCACAATAAATAAAATGCTCACCTATGCAGTTCTAACTACCATATTACAAGTTCCATAAAGAAAAATAATGATACCAGTTAAGATAAGATGGACAGTTCACATATTCATCTTAGGCTGCAGGAAGTTAATGAGTTTATGGAAATTACGCTTGTATACACAATATGTAAATCAATCGGCAAAGCCACCCCGGGGCTCTTGAATATAAATTAGAAGTGGAACAACACAGAAGAAAAAAAAGCCACCTACACCACCTACACTTGCACAAAGCAACAATAAAAAAATTCTGATATGCCTTGAGGTGAACTTGGAAGTCTGTGGAGACTCAGGTTAGGAAACGTACGCAGACCGTAGTTTAAATCAACATGCTGACATTTATTTTTATAATAACACCAGGAACATCATGGCAGTAGTGTGTATGGCCCGCCACACTCCTGACAATGTCTGGGAATGCTCTTGATGAGATGGAGGATGGTGTCCTGCGGGATCCCCTTCTTGTTGAATTTAAAAGCTCCAAAGTTTATATTTAGATTCAGGTCTTGGGAATCTGAGAGCCAGTTAACTGCGTCAATGTATTAGTGATTCCAAAAATGGCTATACACTATGGCCACATAAGTGTGGGAATTGTCATACACAAGGAAGAACATTAGATGCCCAATGAACCAACATAAGCATCATTCTTCAAAGGATATTACCACGTGGGCTCAGGAACCACTTTGGAAAACCAGTGTCAGTTAACACAGATCGTCCCAACATCTGCAAATGCAAATTAACACTGTACTATGCCTTACATCACACCTTACATCAACAACACCTAGAAATGTCATTGGCTTCTCTGGGCCCAGGTACAAAAAGATGGACTGATGCAAAATAGAAAAGAGTGAAAAGAGTCTACATTTTAAATTGTTTTTGGAAATTATGCACGCTGTGTCCTCGAGCTAAAGATTATCCAGATTGCTGTGAGTGCAAAATTCCAAATTCAGCATCTGTGATGGTATTAGGGTGTGTGTCAGTGCCCATGGCATGGGTAACTTGCACATTTGTGAAGGCAACATCTAAGCTGATATGATACATATAGGTTTTGGAGCAAAATATGCTGCCATCCAAGCTGTGTATTTTACTTGCTTATTATAGCAAGACACTGCAAAGCCACATTCTGCAAGTGTTACAACAGTGTGACTTTGTAGTAAAAGAGTGCAAGTACTCGACTGACCTCACTGCAGTCCTGATCTGTCTCCCACTGAAAATGTTTTGCACACTTAAAGCGCAAAATAGGACAACGCAGACCCTGGACTGTTGAGCAACTTAAGTCATACATCAAGCAAAAATGGGAAGGAATTTTACCTACAAGGCTTTAACAATTAGTGTTGTCAGTTCCCAAACACTTTATTGAGTGTTGTTAAAAGAAAAGGTGATGTAACAGTTTTTGAGGTAACAGCACTTTTACACAGAACCTGTTACAGGCATAAAATTCTAAATTAGTGAATATTTGCAAGACACAATATAGTTCATCAGTTTAAACATTGCATCATATCTCTGTGATGTTTTTAATCGAATATTTTAAACATTTTTATTTACCTTTTATACAGCGTTTCGACTTGGAATTGGGGCTTGTTCGCTGTAAAAACATGAGAGGGGTGATCTGATGTTAGCTAGAGAGGGGAAACTTAATGCTAGCTTGTTAATTAGCCATGTTATTTGCCTCAGAAGCAGGCCAAATAGTATTTTATTTTATCGGTGTTAAACATGCTAATTCAGATGATCGCGAATATTCATTTTAAAGAAAGCACTACCTTGAATGAAGTGACCCTGTAATGGGTGGTGCTGTTGTAGACTGAAGTTTAGCCACTTTTTTTAAACATGTCTAATATATTTGGATGTCATTCCTCTTCCAATCTGTACCCGAGATATTCCTATACCACAGACTTTCCAGGAATTCATTTCCTTCGGATAACAAAAAAACCCAAAAACTGTGACTTTTCTAAAACGCACCATAACCAGTAATCAGCCCTTGCCAGGTTAAAGGAACTACCAAATAAAAAACAAAAAACGACAAGGACTATAACAAAATAACAATATCGAACAAAAAACAAAGGAGCCAGCAATTGTCTGTGGCCACCACTTGCAAAAACCATTTAATTTTTGGGATTGTCTTGCTGTCACCTCTCCAGTGCACTTGTTGCGACATTCATTTACACCAAAGCAGGAGAAACTAATTCACTTATGCAGCTGGACAGATTAATATCCCTGATGTTTAAGGTAATTGCTGTTATAGTGTGATGATTAAGTGTTCCCTTATTTTTTTAAGCAGCATATTTCAATGTTTGAGTGGCTGTGATACAATAATAACGCAACTCATTTCAGGCCTGTCGCAGGTTATTTTCCTGGTCAGATACTACTGAGTTGTTTATTGTCAGGTGTTGTCCGGTTGTTGACGTATAGGTGTTGTAAAGCTTGAAGCAAGTTTTGGCATCCCTGTAATTACAACACAACCCTAAATATAACCTTAACACTAAATACACATAGAATAAATTTTTTAAAATGGTCTAATTTACTTTTTGGTTGGATTTAAATCTACAAACTTCAACTGGCTTTTGCTACATTAATAAACACGTCACTCTAAAGCAGAAATAATTCTGAAGCACATAAAAGAAATAGAACTGTAAAGAAGACGTCTTAGAAGGATCTATAATGCAGTATAAGGCTTTATGAAAGTATTTGCTTTAATCCAAAAGCATGGTCAATGAACAACCTTAAAAAAACAAAGACATAAACCAAAACCGTAGCAGAGATCAGAAAACCAGGTAAGCATGAACATGAACATGAACATGAACATGAACATGAACATGAACATGAACATGAACATGAACTAAACACTTAGTAAAGTTGACATGCAAACAATACTTCGCATTATGTGCTTGGTTGTGCTAGCTTATAAAGCTAGCAACAGGAAGTGCCAGCAGAAGTTTCCTAATATTCAGGGGAGAGCGACCTCTGGTGGTGGGAGGTCGGAATCGTTACAAGAGCGATAGAGAACAGTATATTACATAAAAAAACCCTGTGTATAAAGTGAGAGGGAGGAACGTGTAGTTGTGAAAACATCTTTTAGATATAACAAACAGCAGATGGTCAATAAAAGAATCTAACAAGACAAATGGACCCTATTGATCATTCTTTCCCAGTGAGTTCACAAGCAGCTCTTAAACATTGATTTTGTTAGAGTAGACTATGTAGCATTTGCTTGTACCACCTTGAATTTATTAATTGCGCTATTTAATCTTTGAAGAAACTTTAATTTGCTCAGAATGCTAATTTGGGTTCGGTTTATGCTTTAAATTGATGCAGTTAATGATAAAATCGCTTTTTTGAAACTAAAAAGCAGTCAGAGCAAGCTGATTAAGCTAAGTCTTATCATCGCTAGACGTCTTAACATATCCATCTATAATAAACATGTGCTTCCTTTGGAACTTTGGACCAATTTTTATTTAACAAAATCAGCAGTTTATGGCAAAGTGCCCAATTCACACTTCTGCTTGGTGTTTAGACACCTTTTAGGTTTAAGGTTAGATACACACTGCCTATCAATTTGCAACAAAGCAGCTCATATATTCACCCTTTATTCCTGGGCTTAGCATATTGCCATCTTGTGGGCGATTAAAAGAATGACAATTTCTGTTGTAAATGAGAAAGCTGGAATCAATGGCAAATCTCTTACACAGTAAATAAACAGTCAGTGTCAAAATTATTGGCACCCTTGGTGAAGGTGGGTAAACGATCTGAATACCAATATTGTCGGCATTGTTGCTGACATTTATCCACCTCAGACCACCAGATGGCAACTTTTTTTTCTTCTGGTCTAGGATAATTTTAGAAAACTTAAACCAAACATACCACCAAACATACCTTTTCATGCTGTTAGGTCTACTGAAGAAAAAGGTTTCCCTCCACCACCATCAGGTGACGTCTATTTACAGATTTACAAACTTGACACCAAACACACAACACCCTAATCACCAGTCTCTCTAAAAATCTTCCACATTACTGTATTCTTTCTGAATCCTTCTTTTTTTTTTTAAACATTTTAAGTCATTCTTATTTATCTTACAGCAGATATCTGTTTATTTTCTGTCTCATAGCTACATTCACAAAGCTAAATTTACGTGGGAAGTCAGAGGTACGATATATTTATTCATTGCTAAAAAAATTGCTTGGATAATTCCAGTTCCAGGTGCTGAACACATCCTTTGTTATTACGTGGGACTTTGATGTTTGTAAAGGTGATACCCTTTTTTTTTTTTTTTTTTTAACATCTATTACCCCAGAAAGCCCAACAGACTTAAAAGGAAAACACTCTGGGTAACCCAAATGGTTCTGGAAGCAATTGCAAGTGAATGAGAAGGCATGGGTCCTAGGAAATGTTATGTTTCAAAAGCAATAACATGCAAAAAATGTCATTAACCCACCAGCAGATGGCATTATTCCCCATTACATTTTCTGTACTCTGTGGCGAGACCTGGAATTTAGGTTGCCAGATAAACTGCATCAATCGCTCTGAAATACCTCATGTGGAGCGCCTTTAAAAGCAAACGTGTAGATAGTTTCAGTCCAAAGTGTTATTTCTTTATTTTCCAACCCCTCTGCCATACGGGACCACCTTCAGGAACGCCACACTACATGTCGAGCAGACACACAAAATATCCTGACTCATTTTTACTCCTTTCCTTCACCCACATTTTACAACACAGGTTTATTGGAGTATAAAAATTATTTATAAAGCATATGCTTGGCATCAAAACCAACTTATTACATTATCTAAGAGGAAATCAGATAAGAACCATAGTATAATACTGGTCAACTTCTGTTGTCAGCAAAAGTGGCTGCACATCTGTCTTTCTCTTGGTCACATAGTAGAATGATTAGGGGCCATCTCTGATTTACCACCCTTTTGGCTCCGACTTCTGTCGCCTCTTGTGTTACCCCTCAGACCATAACGTCTCCCTCTGCAACTTGGAACAGATGAATCTGAGGTTCAGAGTATAACTATCTAAACAGGGAAATTTTATACCTTTATCCAATAAATGAGCTCATTGTAATTTTTTTTCCTGCTACAGGTCTCAAAAAAGTTGGCACAGGGGCAACAAAGGGCTTAAAAAGCAACAATTGTTGAAAAAGATTCTGCTGGGAGAACATTTAACAACTATTTAAGTTAATTGACTTCAGGTCTGTAAAATGATTAGCTATAAAAAAAACCCCACCAAACTTTTCCAGGCTTCAGGTTGTAGTTAGGTTGTCATAGCTAGCCTGCTTTTTACACACAATGTACATTGTCTCGATCTATAACATGATCACAAGCCTACTTTATACTTAGACACGATGGTGGTACTGTTGCCGTGCTTCTGGTCATACGATTAAATTTACTACTTTTATAACAACCTTTGGTTATCAAATTAATGGGAATCCTTATCTTATTGTCTCAATCTGTATGGTAAATCTAACAACTAATTTTCACCTTGTGGACAATGAAAGGAACTTACTAACTTGAAAAAATGTGATAATTTAATTATGACCCTCGTTTTAACCCAGCTGGACCCACCAGACGATCTCCGAGAAAGTCAGGGATGAACTCTCTGTCTACGTAATCCACTAAGCCTCCTAATCGTTTCCAGCATAGATGAGGAATTTCTTGCGAGTTTTCTCGTCAATGATTGGGCTGATCTAGGGGATGGATTGGGAGGTCAATATTGTAAAAGACTCTTGGGCACAAACGTGACATTTAATTATCTATGGCTACAGAGACTGGAAGAAAACCGTGCAAACCCTTACTTATGACACTCTAGTGTGGATGGATCGATGTGTGATGACATTTTGTTGCAGTCAAAATAAGAGGAAATAGTGGTTTATATATATATATATATATATATATATATATATATATATATATATATATATATATATATATATATATATATATATATATAAAATAACCCAATGCAAATCTGACATTCTAAATAGCTACCTAGATAGGTAACTTTATAGAAACTAGCTTGCATTTACCCCCAAGAGCCAGTTTAATTAGCTAACCTTATTAAAATATAATAAACCTACATTAAACTGGTCATCTACTGATCCATGATCCTTTATTAAATAACTAATACACTAAAAGTAGCCAATGGTATACATGCATATTCTTTAGCATTTATGCTACACTGTTTTTTTTATTTTCCAAAAAACAATTTCAAGGGACCGAGCATGAGGCAGGCAACACCCTGGATGATGTGTCAATCAGTCAAGTGGTAGCTCAGTGGTTAAGTTGCTCGATTGCTCAACGACAGGTTATGAATTTAAATCCCAGGACCACCAAACTGCCGCCACTGTCCTTAACCCTCAGCTGCTTAGTAGTTGTTCAAAATGAGAAATGTAAGTCTCTCTGAATAGGAACATTTGCTATAACCAAAAATTGGCAAGCTACCACTGCTGGGTTCCTGACCTTAGCTCGCAACTGCTTGACTATATAAATAAGTCCCTCTGAATAAGAGCCAAATGCTGTAAATGTAGCCGTTTCAAGATCTTCTATAATATTTCTAAGGACATAAAAAAAAGAAATCCGTGTTCTTTGGAATCCATAACCTATTTATCCCAGTCAGTCTACCGTATGGTGAGGGAATTCATTCATTCATCTTCTATACCAGCTTATTCTTTAATTCACTGAAGCCCATCTTTGAAAGGACAAAAGGCCGGAGGGGTACACCCAGGACAGGTCACCAGTCCATCACAGGGGCACACCCACTCCCACATTCACTTCTATGGACAATCCCAAATCACCAATCAACCTAACATACATGTTTTATGGACTGTAGGATGAAACTGGAGAACCCGGAGTACAACCCACGCAAGCACGGGGAGAACATGCATTTATTATACCTAATGAGCGCCAGTTATGCCAAGTTTGTGCTCGCTGCTGAACGGAGTGTCTGTGTGTCCATGCCATATTTTCGTACCTTTCCCTTAAGCGATTTCTGCAGCCACTGCCGTAGGCGGGTGAAGCAACTTTCGATAGTTTCTGATGAAATCTGCATCTAATTTATAATCTGTAGCAGTAACAATCCAAAGCCAGAATTATATTACAGACACACTTTCCACTTTGTGTGTTTTTTGATACATCTTAACCGGAAGATAATTTTTCTTCAGTTTAAAATAAAGTAAAATGAATACATATTAGTCTTTAGTCAACAAATAAATGATGAAATTGAATGTTTTTTTGACCTTTGACACAAGCAGACGAGGTGCCTTTAGCATCCTTATTGCTGCTTTATTATATAACAGAAGCGCTGTTGATTGTTCACTGGGGTGGGGCTGTGGTAGTGGAAGAAAAAGAGGGACTCCAGCGAGGTATATGAGTTACACCCTCTGTTTCTAGCTCTTTCAGATGATATGTAATAATATCCTTGCCCTACAGAATAAGGGGAGACAATTTAAAAGAGAGACATGAAAGTAGATAACAGGATTCTAGTAATGATGTGTGTACACTGTGTTAGAGAACGGCTCTGTAAATGTCATAGCAATAAATCAAATCACCATCAACTGCATGTGTCTCCGAAAACCAATACAGGAGGATGTTTTCTTAAAAAAAAAAAACGCCATGGTAACTACTGATTTTACTTTCTTATCATATAAATATTGTTATTCTTGCGAAACCTGCTATTAAAATAATGAGTAACGTAGTTAATTATAAAAAGCCTATCAATAAATATAAACTTAATCATAACTGTAGTAACCAGAGGAAAATATTTTGTCTGTTTTATTTTTTATTTTTTGTAAAAAATTCTGATTGGACCCAATGCTATTGATACACTATATGGGAAAAAGTCTGTGGACATCTTATTATCACAAACAGATGTGATTTTCATCCTATTGTGCTGTTAGATTAAGCTCCACACCACAAGTAAGGTTTTCCATTACAATTTGGAGCTTGAATAGGAGTTGTGTGTTCATTCAGCTACAATATTTCTAGTAAGATCAGACATTCACGTCAGTTAAGATGGTCTGTTGTGCAGGTGGTGTTCCAGTTCATCCCAAAGGTCAGGATTTTGTGCAGAACACTCAAGGTTTCCCACTCTAACATAACACATCATGTCTTAATGGAATTTAGGGGCTTTGTGCACAAACTCACATATATACACACACCTTTGTAATACTAAAAGAATACTTTCTCATAGCAATCTTCTCTGCTGTACTCTTAAATCCAAAGAAAAACATGTCCAATCTTTACATTTTGGGTGCACCTGTGTAGAGATTATTGGACATTGGCCAGAAGGTAAATTGTTTTTTTTACATCAAGCTAAAATTCTTAGAAGATACTTGAAGTCTCTGCAGATCTTAAAGGGATGCATGGACATCTGATATGTAAGCAAAAAGGACCACTACGATGCAGTGACTAACTCAGTACTAGACTATTAGACACAGATAAATTAACAAAGGTTCATTTCTGTCTCAAAAAATTCATCATAGCAAAATGTCCTCCGAATGTTTTAAAACCAAGTAATAGATTTAATGTTATTTAACCATGTGTGTGTGTGTGTGTGTGTGTGTGTGTGTGTTCCTGACCGTATAGCTGCAGTACTCTTTGACGATTCATTGTAGGGTTTTTTTGCATAAAGTACAGGTAGTCCACCTTTGCTATCTGTAGGTATTGAAGATTTCATATTTGTGGTTCTTTTTGCCCTGTAACTGTGCTGATGGAACGTGCTTTCAGAAAATGTGTGTATAAGTCAACTATAATGTACGAAAATATACAATTCTAGACTAAAGATAGAAAGAATGAAATAATATTTAATTTACTTATACAGTAGATTGAAAATAACAGTAGTTCATAAGTGAACAGAAATTGTTGAGGATTAAGGCATTAGAAGATGTAAGATGAGCTTGCTAAGGTTGGGAAACGCTGCACTGTTCGGCATTGGATATGTCAGTAAGGCTAAAAAGTGTATTAACAGAGTAGAGTAATATGCAGAGTATAACACAAGTCTGTTCTGTTTTATGTACGTTCACATTTACAGTTAAGGTATTTGGCAACAACATCCAAAAGTTTCTATCAGTGAAGAGATCAATACTGGTTTATTAGAAACTTTGTGTAACAGCCCAAAAGTCTCAAAATTAGGTATTTGAGGAAGAACCCAAAACACTTGAAAGCAGGTTACACCAAAAAAAAAACCCTGATTTTAAAACCAAACTATTGAGTTATGTACTAGAAAACTAGCTATAGTGTGATAGTAGAATTTTGTGTACTGGACAGTTTTGTCACAAATAATGGGATTCAGCACTTTTTAATTTAACCAACAAAAAAAAATCTGGCTTAATCCAACAAAATATTTATTTAATTATTTGGTCTAAGCCATCATAATTATGCTAATTCATTTGCATAAGTAATTAGACACAACAACATTGGACTGTCAGAGGAAACCAGAGTGCACCCCCCCTGCAAGCACGATGAGAACATGCAAACTCCACACTGAAAGGCCCCTGCCCAGGAATCGAACCCAGGACCTTCTTGCTGTGAGGCTGTAGTGCTAACGACTAAGCCTCCATGCCGCCCAGTTGTGTGTTTTCTTATCCTAAAATACATTCTCATACTTGCATTTTTACCCCATCTCTACGTTTATAGCCATTTTCCTTTTGATCTTGTGTATGCCTCGTGATTATAGTTTGGCCTGTGCCTGTTAGATTGACCATGAGTTTGAACTAATTTGAAATTGTTGTGTAACTAAACCGCAACTGCATCTGTCTCAGCTTCTTTGTCAAGCTAAAAAATATCGGAAAAATCCATGTTATACCTTCGTGTAGGCTATGTTTTCACATTTATTATAGAACAAATCATGTCATCATGTAATTCACCTTACTAACTTGTTCCAAACTGTTAAACTGTTGACTAAGAGGACCTTAACAAATGTCCCTGTGTACCAAGTCTCTGAGCTTTAGGAAGACAACCATGAAGAACTCGAATGCTTTGCACAAAGCAGTGACTCTGGAACACCCCATGGAACACTTAAACACAGGGTGCTCCCCAGACCTCCTCACCCAACATTACTGACTGAACTCACTAATCATTTAATGGCTTAAAGGGAAAATTCCCACAGTCTATTAGAAAGTGCAGAAGATATTAGAGAAGTTAGAGGAAGAATAAAAAGGACATATGACATGATGGTCAGTTGTCCCATTAATTTTGTGTATATAGTGTGTATCTCCTGTTGGGCTGCAGTATGGAGGCTATAATTTTTGGAACAGAAGGACCTTTTTTAACAGTCGAAGGGCAACCTTTTCAAGAGCACCCCACCGCTAGACTATATAATTTGCTCCGTCTTTGCTCTGGCTCTCACTAATAATGTCGCTGTGCACAAAAATGGGAATAAGGGGGGCAGATTGGGAATCTTCACTCATAGGCCTGAATAGGGACAGACAGGCACAAGACATGAACAGCAAGCAAAACAAAACAAAAAAAATTTCAACTCTACCTTGTTGCTTAAGTGTACCAATACAGGGCTAAATTCATACTTAGACCTGAACTAAATGTAATTCTAGGCAGGCTTTATATAGGATGAACAAACCATATTTATATTGACAAGTCTTATCTGTTATAGTGTGCAATAGGGTAAAAAGTGTCGATATAGAAAAATAAAATATCTGCCACAAATGATGTCTCAACCTTAGATGTTACACCAATGAAGATCTGGCAACCCAAGACTACCCTAACTGTACCAAATGGCACAGTGTGATAATAGACTTTACATTTATATTTACAGCATTTGGCAGACGTCCTTATCCAGAGCGACTTACATTTAAACAAGTGAAGAAGTGGGGGTTAAGGGTCTTGCTTAAGGGCCTACAGTGGTGGCTTGATGGTGCTGAGAATCGAACCCTGGTCTTTCTGGTATCAGTCCAACACCTCAACCACTTGCCACCATGCATTAAATGTAAACCTTCAATGCCTGTATGTTTTTGTCTAACAAAAGAAAAATCAATTAAAATGAAAAAAAAAACTGTCGAGTTAAATTGGTTTAAAGCCTGTGGCTTTGCTTAAAAAATATTTTACACCATGTTGATTTCTCATCCTAAAAAAGTACAACAGTTTGCGATTTTGCTGGTGGGAGTGAGGGCACAGCACGCAGATGATAAACATAGCTGGGACCTTAGTTATGCATCTGTTAAATGTGTTACCTGATTGCTAATAAAACAGCAAGAGCATCAAAGCTTAGTAATAATTTACAATCTGTTCGGCTCAAATCTGAAGGTACGTTTAAGATTATCTTAAAAGTTAAAAAACTATTTGAAAGTTGTTGATGTGACTTATTTGATCTGCCACCCTTTCATGCTGAACTGTGTATCGTAGCCCTAAATGAAGTTTGATACCTCAGATACCCTCAGACTATCACAGTAATTGCAGGTTGTTGTTTTCTTAAGCTTTGCCCAGTTTGGGGTCACAGCTGATCTTCTGATCCTCATATTTGTTCTGGCACGGATTTTAAAATTGGATGTCCTTTCTGACAGAACCCTTCTATTTTAAGCCCAGGGACAACACATGGCGCATTAGTCCTTAAATCAAACCTGAGGGTAAAGACAATGGATGGATGGATGGATCGATAGATATTATGATATGAAAATAAGGCAAGATCTCTTACCAATTCATCATCAGATCTAGTAATCACAATATATGCTCTAGACCAGGGGTGGGCAATCTCGGTCCTGGAGGGGCAGTGTCCTGAAAAGTTTAGCTCCAACGTGCTTCAACACACCTACCTGTATCTTTCAAGTTTACCTAGCAAAATCTTGATTAGTTGGTTCAGGTGTGTTTGACCCCCCCATTGATTCTGAGATCGGATTGCATCCTTTGCAGTATGGAGTGTGTATGTTCATCAGATTTGTACATAGATTTTCCCTCAGATGATCTAGTTTCATCTCACCTCCCAGAACATGCCAGTGGATAAATTGCTATAGATGTGCTAAATTGTTCCTGACGCAGTAGAGTGTGTGAATAAGCTGTATTGTATGTGTGTGTGTGTGTGGGGGGGGGGGTTATTTGTGTTGTGCTCAGTGATATCCTTAAGCTTTTCAACATTTGTGTATAACTCTATGGATAGAATTGTATTAACTTCTTTTTCAATATTTTCCTTTTAGTTGGTTATTTATTATGAGAATATAATTACAATGTAGAATTAAATGTGTATGTGAAATTCCTTTTTTGACTATAATATAATGTATTATCTGTGTTCAAAATTTTCATTTAAAAGCTAAGGGACTTTGCAAAGAGACACAAATGCTCCTAGAAAAAGCAATGCAATGGGGCAAATACCCAGTGATGTTCAACTCTCATATTTTGTGTTTGTAATTAAGCCTATAATCATCTGACCCCATGCCATTATTCTGGCCCCACCAGCAGACAAACCCACATCTCGAACCCTATTCATCATTGACCATATGCCCTTATATCACTTAGATAATTACCCAATTATCTAACTACAGGGTGTCCCGTACATTGGGGAAAAAAAATGATTTATAGGACATTGCATTGCAAATAATGGTAGAGCATATTATATAAATAAAAATGGTTTTCATAAAAAAATGAGACACCCTATTTTATAATTAAATAGCTCTCTTGCAGTGAAGACCTGAGAACAGCCTAGGAATGTTTGTGAAATGATTAGCTAATTTCACCAATTATGCAATAATGTGCTGAATTTTCTTCCTACATAATAATTTAATCTACAAACATGTTCCTCAACTTTATTTCCGATGGAAGAGGTAGAACAGCTAAATATAGAAGAAGCTGATAATAGAGATAATGAAGCATAGTAATTCTCTCCTAGGGGAACAAAACCACATTATTTCACAACAATAACTTTATCCCTTACAGCATCCTTAGTATATTGGGGCATTTAGCACATTGAGAATTTGAAGCAATCTGCTCATCAGCATGGTACATGCTAAGTGCTCATTTCGAGTATCAATTTTCGCTAACAGCCGTAAACATTTCACTGATGCGGTTAGTAGAATTTGGATTCAAGTACCCGGAAAACAAAATACACCACCACCCCAATAGACTGTGAGCCAAAAAAAGGAGTTTGAACTAAAAACAAATATACATTGATTAACTTTCTACAAGACACTTGGCTGTCGATGATAGGAAAACTATGGCAGTATTGGGAACATTTAGGCATCTTAGGAGATGTAACCATGTGCAATAGGTTATGCGGGCTGGGCAGCCTCGGGATTACTGAAAATGTGATCAGTAATTTGAATAGCTGTTGAAGTTCTCTGCTTGACACTCTTTTAGGCTAATAGTTATTTTGCTTCATTAGTTTGTTGGATTTTTATCTTTGAAATTGTAAATCTTGAGTGTTAAATAAATAAAAATGGTATCATTATTAAGTAGTTACAAAAAAATGAAATAAATAATAAAATGTGCAAAAACTTGTTAGCTTCCTGGAAGTGGCACATGCATAGCTTGACACCTGCCAATGTGTGTGCTCCAATCCTGCATGGCCAGGCACAGGCTCAGGCTCAGGGGCCCACAGTAGTGGCTTAGTTGTGGTGGGAATTGAACTCCGATCTTTCTGTTATCGGTCCAACTCCTTAACCACTAAGCCACCACTTGGTGGACCTAGCAAAGGGGTATAACCATATCTCGCACCCCAACCATTAGCTCTTGCTGAGGAAACCCGCTCTGGGGATTCACCAAGAACTATAAACGCAAACACAAAAACTAGACTATAACTAAAAATACAAAACCAAGACACTAGCATTAGCCTTGGCATAACCAACAGCATGGAAACAGACATAGATGAAGCACATGCCACGCTGACAAAACAACAATGACTTTAACCAAGCAGGACAAAGACAGAATGAAACACAGGGCAATCTAAATGGCAAAACAATCAACTGAACAAGCAACACCTAAACACAATAAGGTAACCAAACGTGACAAGACAAATCACATGACACAGACTATATAAACACTAGGCACATGGCCTTCATAAACAAAGGAATTGAAGTGCCATAACTTCCCTCTGGTGGCCTGGTAGGGCAACAGCCCATGTTCTTCTGATATTTGTACACGTTCTCCTATTATTCATCATTCAAATGCATTTTACTGATTTTACTGATTTTACTTATATTTTTGTTGATAAATATTGCAATGACTTTTGAAAAAAGTGCAGGGGCTCTTAATTTATCTACATGTTGTTAAAATGTTTTAGAATTGCTGTTAAAATTTTTCAGGATATCACAGTTAAAAATCACTGTACTTTTATGTAAAGCTGGATTTGTTAGTTGAATTAATAGCTTTATATCAGATAATATAATATACCTGACCATTTGATTGTGTCTGTTTGGAACATAACCATATAGTAACCTGTGTTAACTATTCATTCAAAGCTTCAGAATATGTAATCATCTCATATATTTATTAACAACTATTTACCCAAATAGTAGGAAATAACAGATCCAACATTAACGGGTGGTGTACAGAGGACAGAGTTTGCATTCTGCAGACATTTCATTTTGATCATTCATACATTCTTATTTCCTTTTCTACCTATGATAATAATAATTAAAAAAAAATATATTTATTGATATTAATAATAATAAGGTTGTAGGTAATTTTAAAACATGATATTGGTCTAACTGTGAGCCTGGAGTGGTGGTCCAAGGGGTGGTCTTGGCTTTTGCTTACAGTTTGGTATCCCGCACTTTACAAAAGGTCTCCTGCACCCGTGCCTGACACCATCACAGTACTGCCACTACTGCAAACATCCCATGAAAGAAGAACCACAGCACAAAACACGAAAACAGAGAGAAACCCTCTGAATACAGAAGTCAAATAGTAAAAGCTACAGGCTAAAATTTAAGTAACGTTTTACTTTATAATGAGATGTTTTGGAATTGATGTGTTAGGAAGTACCTTGATATTTAATACAGAAAAACGATACTCTTTTTCCAACAGTGTGGGGTTTATTACCCTTTGTACTGGTATTCTAGCATTCCAGTATTGATTTGTTTATTGGTAGTGACTTAAAGCATTTTTTGTATCATTTTTGCTCCAAATGACTTAGCACCAATTTTAGCCTAAGACACACAGGATGACTATATTTGTAGGAGACTTTGCTTGATTGAAAATTGATAGTATAGAATAAGGACTATACACAACTAGGCAAATTTTCACTTTTACCAGAGGCGCGTATAATTAATATGCAGGACTGAGGCAAATAGGAAAAAAATCAGCATCATCGTTATCCTTATTATTAACAAATGCTAAAACGGCATCATTGAGGTTAGGGGTAATGATCAGTTTCTTGGACACCGATTAGCTTAGGTCTGCAGTGGACGGAAGGGTCAATAGAGTCTGCGGTGGCCAAAACATCTTTCTGTGTTTCTGCAGCACTTTAAAAAAAAAAAAAAAACACTATAGCAATAAGGCAAGATAATGTACACACAAACTAAACCTAATCCTTCTACACAATTACCATGAAAAGTATATCTGTATTACTGAAGATCTATCGCCGTGAACGGAGCTGTTCATTAAAGTAATTGTGTATGTCATTGCTTTGATTGAATGTTCTTCCTCGAAGTGTTTTGCTGCAGATGATAATTAATACTTTCATACAGCACCCTACATTAACTTTATATCGATTCTGTTCTTCTATGCTTGGTTAAATCATTAAATCTGCACCAGTTTAGGTTTAAGTCAAAAGAGATTGTGGAAAAATGAAAGAAATTAAGATGGAAGTGTGGAGCAATCTAGTTTTTAAACTTCTTTGGCCTTTTTTTAGTTGGTTATTATATCTAAACGTAAATGAAAGGGCATCTCCGGTTATTCTGCAGTGCATTAAGGGCAGATGGGAGATTCTCAGACAGAGGATTCACAAAGAATCGCTATCGGTTTACTCATATTTAATGTTTTATTTTACAAGAGCCCAGAGAGGAAACATTTTTAAGAGATGGAGGATAGAGGAGTCTTGGTTGGAGTCTCATGGTCGAGATCTAATACACACTCTTTTTGTTCATATACTATAAATTTAATATTATAATAAATCAATGCAAATATACATCAATATGGGTTCAAATTTCGATTTGATATTTGACAGTTTATGTGTGGCCTTTCTGTCACATATTATCTCCCGTCAGAATTATTATACTGTTATGAAGATTGATTTTCGATTTTTAATATTTATTTATTCCAGTTTGCATGTTTAATCTTTTTATTCAATGCCGAAAAAAAAAAAAATTCTGTCTATTTTGGACTGCTTATGTTTAGCATTATACATTTACATTTGCGCAGCATTTGGCAGATGCATGCCCTTATCCAGAGTGACTTACAATATTCCGTGTTATACAACTGAGCTGAGCAATTGGGGGTTGAGGGCCTTGCTCAGGGGTCCAGCAGTGGTGGCTTGTCGGAGCTGGGAATCGAGCCCACAACCTTCGGGTTGGTAATCCAACACCTTAACCATGAGCCACCACTTCCCCCCATATTTCTTTGCTGTGTCACAACTTTTAAATTTTTCAGGTACCTCTGTTGTTTACCAGTGACACCAGATCCCAACACCATCTCTCCCAATTCCCTGAATCATCTTAGACACTCTTAATAGCGCATCTATATTAATTATCAATTTCACTCTATCTCCGCCTGGTCTCTCTCATCCTACCGGACACCACTTACTTCATAAGACTGTATGTGATGATCTGTTTTGGGAAGGTGAGGTTATGAAGAGAAAGATGATTTCCAAGGATGCAAAGAGGATGCAAAGATGCATAATATACTATATATATATATATATATCCCACGATATATATATATATATATATATATATATATATATATATATATATATATTCTCACTATTTTATATATTTAGGATAGGATGATCGATGGATCGATGAGGTAAATGTATGATGGTACATATTATTATATTCAATTATTTCATTTTCAAAATTATTTGTTATTAGTTATTTCCAACCCAAGACGTTGTGTATAAAGAGTGGCTTGCTGCAGATGAAGCTAGATCCAGAGCTCAAGTTAAACTTGCTGTGTATGTTTTTTTTTACTTATGCAGCTACGTATCTGCATAAATACTTTATACAAGGGCAGGCATGCAAAATGCTGCAGGAACTCAGAAACTGCTGCAAGAAAACTGACTGACCATTACAAGTCCTGACAAGTCCTGCTCTACTTCTTTTTTTCCTTTATTATGTGTGGTAGTTTCCAGATCCTGATCTTTTTGCAGAACACAGCATTTAGCTTTAAAATGATACAGAAAAAAAAACAATTCTCTAGAATGAATTTGGAGAATGAGAGACAGACAGATAAAATCTCTGTATGTATATATATTTACATTTGATACTTACTTTACAGCATTTGTACAGACGCCCTTAACCAAAGCGACTTACATTTATGTCTTTTATACAACTAAGCAATTAAGTGCTTTGCTCAGGGGCCCAGCAGTGGTAAATGGTTGGTGTTTGGAATCGAACCCTGATCTTCCTATTATTGGTCCAACACCTTAACCACTGTGCAACACCTTTACCAAATCTAAGTCACATCATTATTTTCATATTATCACATATTCATTTTGGTATATATACACCAACGACTGTACATTTATGACACTATTTAAAACACACAAGAGGCTCACAGACCCAACATCACCTATCAAAAACCCTGTTCCTTATATATATATATATATACACATACACATATATATACACATATATATATATACATACACACATACATGCCTGCCCAAGTTTAACTAATCTATCTATCTATATATATATATATATACATATATATATATCTATATATATATAATGTTTATATTTTTTTTTGTTTTGTTTTGTTTTTTGGGGTTTTTTTTGTTGTTCAACCAGTGTCTTATTTTTTTTCATCTGACTTGTACGAGTGTGTGTCTCATTACGCTTCATCAGTTCGTAGAAATGAAAAGACCAAAGATTCCTCAGCAATGCCCATGGAGTTAATTGACATTTAACAAATCGATTAACTCAAAATGCCAAAATTTATCACCTAATTTAGTTACCTACAAAAAAATTTGAAATAAATTAATCGTGAATGAAGGCCCAAGGCATATAACATAAAAAATGCTATAGTATAACTGTTATCCTATATCCTTAAAATTAGAATAATATTAACTCTAATATATCCAAAATTCTAATATTTGTTCTATAAAATTATATCAACTTATTTCCAACAGTTCATTTCGTAGCATTTTTCTCAGGCGGCACTGCTTCCAGTATGTGTATGTGGATATTAGATTTTTTTTTGGATCAGATTTCAGTCTTCATGTGCTGCCATGTCAATCTGCCCAGAACCTTCAGAAAATCATGGACAATCAGGGACACAGGGACAATTAGGGACAAACTGATTTCTGTTTTAGTCACATTGTATAATAATCTTTGGTTGTCCAAAGCTGCTTTAAAAAAATGACCATTGTAAAAAGCGCTACAGAAATAAAATGGAATTAAACAGAATCATTAATTGATGATTTTGCTAAATCATACTCAAGTATTTGATTAACTAGTGCTGGGCGGTATGATCAAACATTTATGTAACAGTATTTTTCAGTATTATACCAGTTTCATGGTATATGGCAGTATTTTTTGCATGCATGATCAGGTATTAATTAGAGATGAACTAAATGCCACTTTGCTTTTGCCCCCCTTTCTCACTCGGTTTACACTTTTGCTCTCTCCGCTATCATGGCACTATGTAGGAAATGGCAATCATACATTTGCAATATGCAGGTTTTGTTTACTAAAAGTGAGCGTCTGTTGGGAAAAGAAGCAAAAACAGAACATGGTGTGAGAAAACACTGATGTTTTTAAAAACACATTCACTTTAACCCCCTGTGGTGCATTGCAACAGTAATTGATTCACACTTTATCCATTACTTTAACATGGAGAAAAAGGATAATGATACAAGCAGAGCTAGAGGTAATGAGTGGATGCGCTAACGGATACTTGACATGCAGCGCACAGCAAAATGTGCCAGTAACATGCAAAATGCCACTTTTTAAGCTGTCCTGTGTGACAGAAAGTATAGAACGCAGTAAATTATGAAACTCTAAACACATCAAAGTGCTATTTAGATGCCGCATTTTGGTAGCTTTACCATGTTAGACCCTGCCATGAGCAGAATCGCAGCCAGTTTATTCATACCAGAAATGTAAATGCCTTTATTTCGTCACATATACTTTTTTACAGCACAATGAATTTCTTTTTTCGCCTATCCCATCTTAGTAAGTTGGGGTCAGAGCGCAGGGTCAGCTATGATGCAGCGCCCCTGGAGCAGAAAGGGTTAAGGGTCTTGCTAAAGGACCCAACAGTGGTCGGCTTGACAGTGGTGGGGCTTAAACACCAGGTGTTTCTGGTCTTCAGATCAACAGCTACCGGTGGTGGGGCTTGAACCCAGGTCTTTCTGGTCTTCAGATCAGCAACTCAGCGTTTAAAAATTTTAGCCACCACTGCCCCCAGGGGAAGTCCAAGGGGGTGACAAAATATGCAAATTCTATTCGTCCAATTTTATTGCCATTTTTAAACCAAATCAGAGGTATTTCGGGCTTCCAAACGTGATCCCTAGTGTCGTCACTTGACTCAATATTGGAGTAAACGATAGAAAGGGAACATCCAAACAGACTGCATTAGCAAGGTCTAAGGTATCATAGTAGACTGTCTGTTTCACTCTGCAAATTGGTATGTGTGACACACTCCAGTTCTAGCAATTATTTCCCTCCTTTATCACCCCTACTAAACCTGGCAATTACACCTATGATCAAGTGTCTCTAAGCATAGAGATGGGTTGTGAACTACTATACTTTTAATTGTATAGGAATGGGAATTGATTAACCTGACTTATAAGACAAAAAAAAATCGTCTTATAAACCATAACGTAATTCACCAAATGAGTCACTATAAAATGTCTCCTCTGAGAGAAGATAAGAAAGAAAGCGTGTGTGAGAAGGCTATATCAGATGCGACTACACTTTACTGTGTGGATCTGTTGATTAAGTGTGGGTGATTGTGGGAAAGGATGTGTAAAAAGCTGCGTATGTTGCATAGAGGACATACTTAGAACGTATGTTACATAGACTATATATAATACTACTATTATATATAGTTTATGTACAAGAAAGAAAGAAAGATTTGAGACTAAATATACTTTACTTAGCGATCAGTGTAATAGAAGCATATGATCGGTGGGCACAAAAAGATGTCAAATGCAAGAAAAAAAATGGTTCATGCTTATTTGTTTTTTAATTAGGAAAGATGAGATCATGAAATATGCTAGTAATTTTTTCCTTCCTTGTGAACGTTTTTGATTTTCTGTCATTCTTTACAAATATGTCACATTTTCTTTAGCGTAAATTGTACGATTTTTTGTCATAAATTCATTTGTTCATCTGTGTAAATTGTTCTATTGCATTTGTCGATGGTATGTACTGTAGCAGATGTTGTTAGGTGACAGTCATAGCCATTTCAGAAAGGTTGTTGGATTAACACGTCCATATATATTTACCCACAGGTGGTCAGCTAACCATTAAAACAGCATAAGCTATTCATTACCAGTAAGTATGGAAGTGAAGAAACTATTTGAGCAATATTTGCCTTATAAACTAAGGAATTAACTACAGGACACCATCGAATTCTTTCTATCTCAGAGTAATGAGATATATCAGATGTAGTAACGGTCACGGACACACCAGGCTCACTCACACTCACAGTTTCGGATTGCAGGCACCTGATGTCAAATACCCAATGACTCTTACTCACCTATTTAAAATAGAAATTAAGATATACCTTTATTTCTTAAGCAGCCCCCTCACATGGGTTCATTGTCTGGTCTAATTCGGTGGAAGAAGAACTTACTCCCACATCGCTTCATTGTCAAGGTCTCCACTTCCACAGACATCCAGCCTCCCTTTATAATATAAAAAAAAAATAATGATAAAAGAATAACAGACTCTAAGACTGCCTGTGTTTCCCAGGGGCTTCACAGTGGCTCTGGTGTTCCAAGTGTTCTGGGTAATCCTTTGTTCTCTCAGTTCCTCGTTTGCTCTAAAGTTCTCTGAAATCCTACATTTCCTTTCTGTTACCTAAATTTTTTTACCTACTTGGTTCTACCACCCCTGTCTCAAGTCTACTTCTCGTTACAGTCACCCGGTTTCATTAAGCATATCTTGGTGTGGTCTGAATTTGAATGAGAACCTGGTGCACATCGTAAACAAAATGTGACTCAACGTCATTTTTTTTATTGTTTGGATGCAGCACAGCATCTCACCTTTTCTGTTTCCTTCAACATTCCTGGTAGCACTGGTGGCTTATCGGGTGGTTGAGGATTTAAGACCCCGCACTTCCAAGCAGCCACTGTTGGACCTTTAGGAAATAGCAGAAAACTAAACCAAACTTCTTAGACTCTGCTGAAATAAACATAGTGGACCATCTGGCAGGTCATTATTCTGAAATCTGGTTCCTGCAAAAACTAAGTAGTTATTGCTGCAGGGTTATTGTCAGTGTGCGCTCTGATAAGAGGTAAACATGTAGGCCTGGTCATTTCACTGTAAATGATTCCTTATTAAAGGGAAACTCATTTAATGATTAAAATGAACTGATCCATCGCATGAGAAAAAAAAAACAACTCATCTGGAATACTAGCCAGTACAATGGCTGTGTAAGTAGAAAACGTTATATAAGAATAGTTATAGTATATATGCTCAGCTGTGTGCTAGAACACATGAACCATAAGCCAAATCTAGCTTGCAGTTTTATTTTATTTAGCTAGTTTAAAGTTCAATTAATTAAATAAAATATTGATTTAATATTATCCTATTATCTAAAATCCATAACAGGCAGTAAAAGGGCATTTACTTCAAAACTGTACTCAAGATTTTAGTGAGGCTGGTGAGACTTATGCCACTTATCTGCTTCGGTAACACAAAGTCTGTAATGCTAGCAGCCGTGAGGCGGAAATGAATAAAGTCAGATTTGTGAACCCATGTAATTTAGGCGCATGTCGGACGATCAACTCCTTTATGACATCATTATAAAATAACTTAGAGTCATTTTTCAGGTTTGCTCCTTCATGGTTCTGTGCCTATGGTGAAATTATCTGGAAAGCCTACCAACTGATAAAATGTCAAAACAAAATGACACCAAATAGAACCCACACCAATGCTCGCACCAATTTATCTACATATTTGCAGGTAGGAAGTCATATTAAATGTACTAAGTTTCCTGTCCAAAGACAATAGAATGCACCGCTTGGTACATATTTTCCTTACATGAAATTTTTATATATACCACCATCTTGTAACTGTTACACAAGACTGCTGTCACAGTGTAGCATCATGAGATGAGACAACAAAAGCTAGTGAGAGAACTGGGTTCTAAGGTGTGACTGTGTGACTCACTTGTCAGGTAGGAGGGGCCCCTTAGCATACTTTCGCTTAGGGCCCCAGAGAGGTCAGGAAACGGCTCTGTAAACAGGAGAGGGACAGAAAAACGGACAGGAAATTCCCCTCCGTGTCACATTTACAGTACATTACAACCTTTTTTCACATTTCCTAGCTTAGAATGATGGAGTGGAAAGTGAAGCAGAGGGTTCAGTTCCCTGACAGAACCTTAATCGTAGCCACCACTGCCACTACTGTATGTATGTATGCATGTATATATATATATATATATATGTGTGTGTGTGTGTGAGAAACGGGAGAGGGAGTGTGTGTGTGTGTGTGTGTGTGTGTGTGTGTGTGTGTGAGAGAGAGAAGGGGGGGCAGAGAGAGAGAAAGAATAGTGAGAAAAAAGGGGGATTCAAAGAGAGAGAAAGTAGTGAGGAAGAAGGGGGATAGAAAGAGAGAGAAAGAAAGAGTACTGAAAAAGAGGGGCGAGAGAAAGAGGGGGGGGAGAGTAGAGAGAAAGGGAGGGGGACAGAAAGAGAGAGAGAGAAATAGAAAGGGAGAAAGAGAGAGAAACAGAGAGAGGTGGGAGGAAGAGAGAGAGACAGAGAGAGACAGAGAGAGACTGTGAGTGACTATCTGTTCCGAGTGATGGCGCTGCGCGCTCGACAGTTTCCCGGAGTCGCTCGCTCTTTGCGCAGTAGAACGGATAATAGATGCTTCCCTTTAGGGAGAGGAACCGTGGCTCGTTTGCTGCAGGTTGTAAGATGGAACTTTGTGTTTTTCTCCTACAAGATTTTCAGTCGAATGTCTCTGCTAGACAGTTAACGAAAGACTCTGTCAACACTTTCCGTCTCTCTTTGGACTAAGCGGCATCGCTCCTTTTTTTTGGTTCAACATCCCCCGTTTACGCGTTTAAGAAGTCTCCGGTACCCGAGCGAGGGATACACCTTACACACATTAAACTTGACCTGGGAGAACAAACAAAATGCCCGAAGCGAACACACGCATCTGATGGACCACATGATTTCCTCTCCTCTCCAAAATGATGGCTTTTATCGGTGACTGCATGACTGTTGTTAGAAGATGTCTCCTGACGTTCAAGCCCTTCAGGTGAGCGCTGGTTGTTTTATTGCTATACAGGGTTTGGAGAGAGGTTCTTGAGTTAGGCGCAGATTGAAATGGTCTAAATGGAATTTGCGGTCTGGTGTAAAATGTTATGTGAATGCAGGCATGGAGGCGTGTAGAATATATAAGTGATCTAGTCTAAGTCCACTTTTTGGGATTGACGATGATGGATAGATGATGGAGGGGATTCAGTTGTCACTTTTGTTACTTTTAGAAACAGCTTTCTTTTTTATGTCAAATGCACAACTAGTCGTTTACAACTTTAAATAAGCAACAATGTATAAATTAAAGCATGAGTTTACTACTAGTTTATTACATTATTAAATCTTAAAGCACATCAGATTTTTTAATCTTGGTACCTTCTTAAGCAAAGAAAAATACATATTCATTCATTCATTCATTCATTTATTTATTCATCTTCTATACCTGCTTATTCCCTAATTCGGGGTTATGAAAGATCTCTGAAAGGGCGAAAGGCAGGAGGGGGACACCCTGGACAGGTTGCCAGTCCATCACATGGCCACACACACACTTACACTCACTCCTATGGGCAATTAAGAATCAGCAATCAATCTAACATACATGTTTTTGGACTGTGGGAAGAAACCGGAGAACCCGGAGTAAACCCATGCAAGTAAAGGGAGAACAGGTAGAATCGAACCCGGACCTTCTTGCTAACCACTAAGCCACAGTGCTGTCTGCAAATACATTCTATTTTATTTCTTATGTTTCTTTCCATTTTTTCATTAAAACCACTTTACGATACATATTATAAAGCAAAGCTTTGTACAACTCGATTATCTTCCTGATTACATTTGTTAATAACTGTTGCAATTTATAGTAAAGGATTTATTAATAAAATACAAATAGCAAGCTTAAGAACCAAATAACACAACACAAGCATCAGTATGTGTGCGACTGCGTTTATGTTACCCCTCTGATTAAATTAGTGCAGTTAGTGATAGGGAGGTGTGTTACTGTTGTCCTTTTTTGTCATTCTCAAGTAATTTAATATTAACTTGTAAGAAAATCAGTGTGGAAGCGCAGTAGGTAAAGTGTTGGTCGATCGGAGATCTTAGTTACCACCGCGGGGTCCCTGAGCAAGGCTCTTAAAGCCCTTGTATAAAGAAGATAAATGTAATTTGTGCTGAATAAGGACGTCGGCCAAATGCTAAATGTTAATGTAAAATTTATAGTAGCAATCAGTATCTAGTATAAAGGGGTATATAGTGAGTATGTAGGTTTCAACCATGTGTATTAGGATAAGAAATGTATCCAAGCGGCTTATTTTTCTATTAAGCAAGCTATTCCAATTGCTTTTTGATTTTTCTAGCTGTGTCTATGGCTCAATAATCGATAAGTTTACCACGGCTTGACAATATCAGAGGCTACACGTGAGACTGAAACTAAGGATTTCTCTTGTACCCAATCAACATCGGGTTAATGTGACTAAACTTGCCCGGCACACATAGTAGCGGAATCTTTGAGTTAACTTTCTAAGCATGTTTGGATAACAGGTCAGGTTATTTCTAAACGAGTCTGCATATCATTTTAATCAAGAACTCTTGGTTAATTAGAGAACATAATTAAGACTACATTACAGAATTATTTAATCTTACAAACCCCAACACTATTATGCTGAACAGAAGTAAATACAAGTGCTGCAGGCAAATATTTCTATAAAATAACATTTTTTTTTCTACTCTATATTAAAAAAAAAAAGGTACAGAATTAAAAAAAGACTAATTGTGTTGCAATAACCTAGTAGTTTAATAAATCTGCAAAAAAACAAATGAACTTATTCGACTTGTTAGGACTTGTTACTCAGCTATATAACAATTCCAGTATGTAAAAAATCTCCGGCTGTTTATATCTTGTGCAATTGCTTAACAACACAGGCTACATTTAGGCCACTGACTGAGAATCTGAAAACGAAGCTAGTTGATGCTCGTAAAATGGAGGAACTCTATAGGAAGATGCTGAAGTGTGTTCTTTTCACAGGTTCTGCTGTCCAAGAATAGCTTTCAACAAAAGGAATTCTGCAAGGAATAGAGGGTGAAAATTCATTAAACAGGAATTAAAAAGTCTCTTACAGTAGCTGGCTAGAAAAAGTGCTTGCAGTCTGTAATATTTGCCCAGGGGTGGATGTTAGTCTTCTGTTCTGCACTGGCGCTTCCAAAAATTGCACACATGCTACAAATACTATTTATTAATATTTTATTAGACTTAGTATATTTAAAAAAAGCTGTATTATTATTACATTTACAGCATTTGGCAGATGCCCTTATTCAGAGCGACTTACATTTATACAATTTTTAACGAAGCAATAGGGGGCCCAGCGGTGGTAAATTGGTAGTGCCAGGAATCGCTTCAACACCTTAATCACTGAGCCACCACCTCCCCATTATTAGTATTCATTCATCTTCCACATCCGCTTATTTCCTATTTTAAGTTCACAGTGAGCTGCTGGAGTCTATCCCAGTCGTCTCTGAAAGGGTGAAAGGCAGGAAGGGTACACCCCGGTCAGGTCACAAGTCCATCACAGGGCCACACACTCACACTCACTCCCATGGGCAATTTAGAATCACAAATCAACCTAACATACATGTTTTTGAACTGTGGGAGGAACATAAACGTGCCACCGTGCTGCCTATTATTATTATTATTATTATTATTATTATTATTATTTGCTGAATATTTACAAAGAATATAAATTAAAAAAATTGACCGGGATGCTTGAACTTCTGCATTTTGCTGTTTGTTTTTTTTTTTTTTACATTTTAAATGATATTTATATTCTTTTAGCTAACTACGTACACAGCCCAGAATGTAGGCCATAAATGTTGCACTTATTATCCCATAGGCTTTAATTATACGGTAAAATGTCTATTCGCAAATGACTCCTTTGTACCCACATAAAATCATAAATTCCTATAATAATAATTTGTGCTAGTGACAGAAAATCGATTCGACTGGATACAAAGAGCAGAGTTACAGAGCAGGCATGCAATAGCTTTGTACAAGGCATTATTATTATTCCTAACCAGGAAAAGACTATATATTACTATTTAACTATTTAATTTCCTGTCTGCCTTTTGAGCCTGTGCTATAATAATGGCTGTGCTAATATCTTTTCTTCTTTTTCTGTCCTCTGCAGGATTTTCGTGGTTGGGCTCGGCTTTTTTAGCCTTTGCTTCCTAATGACCTCTCTAGGGGGCCAGTTCTCGGCCAAACGGCTTGGAGACTCTCCGTTCACTATACGCACAGAAGGTACATAGCTACTATGAGTCGAATTTTTTAGATCAGTGTTAAAATAAAAGCAGCATGCTTCAACTGATTCAGTGGAGGATTTAGTGATATGACACTGTGGGTGGGATTTTTGATTGGTTTGATTGGTTACAGTGTAAATGGTGTCTATGGATGCTGACTGCACACACACACACACACATACATACTGTATACACGGATCTTTAAATAAGAGAAAAGAAGTATACAGTATATAAACATCGCCAAAAACAACGATAAAAATTGATGCAGAATTTATAAAAACATCGATTCTTACAAAAAATAATGATTTTAACCCGAATCTGTAAACAGGCTGGCGGCAACTCTAATTCTAAACATAAGTTTTCTTTACTTTATAGTCATTTGCGGAGTAATTGTAGACTCACCCTTCAATTCTGAACACTGTTGGCCATTACTTTTAATCAGATTCTAGCAAATTTGCCCTCTATGACCAGATTTGTGAACACATTTACATATAAGTGTCTAACACACATGCCACACATTTTAGCACTGTTTTTAGCACAGTTATGTTAATAGCGCACAAGTACATTATCTTTTGCTTAATTAAAAAGAAATGTAATTATTATTCCACTCAGAAAGGAATTAACCCCGACGAGTCTAATGTTTAAAATTTGAACATAAGAAAGAGGACGAGAAAATAGGAGAAAAAAATGGTAGACAAGCTGATAAACTGTTTCATTACCAATCACCTTGTAAATATTCATGATATCTGCATCTTCTCATTTTCTATGAAGCTATAAAGGAACTCAGAGCAACAAAAGGGACAATCAGCTGGAATAAATTAGTGTTGCGTAAACTGATGTTTTGCTATGTAGCCGATATCTAAGCTTTGCTAAGAACAGGAACTGATGTACTGCTCCATTCGAAAACACAAAAGCGTGAAATCAATCAAATAAGGACAAAAGTCCAGCACTGGTAGACCTTCAGTGAGAAGAGGTCAACCCTGCCAGGATTCCTGAAGCAGATTCCCAGAGATTCCCGGCTTCAGTTGAATTATGTCTTTCAATGATTTCGGACTGTATATTATTATAAAAAGGACACTGCTTATAATTACAGTATCCGGTGTAAAATAAAATAATTTATAAAATACACTTTTCAGTAAAGTGTCACCCAAATGAGGATGGGTTCCCTTTTGAGTCTGGTTCCTCTCAAGGTGTCTTCCTTGTACCATCTAAGGGAGCTTTTCCTTGCCACAGTCGCTCCAGGGATGTTTTTGATAATGTTTTTTTGTTTTTTATGTATGTAACTTATTTTACGCATGTTCGCTAAAGCTGCTTCGAGACAATGTCCATTGTTAAAATCTCCACAGTATATAAATAAAACTGAATTACAATAAAAGTACCGAGTCAACTGACTATCAAGGACTATTTGAGTCACCTGACTGTCAAGGAAGTGGTAGTGCAGTGGTTTAGGTGTTGGAAGACCGGAGTTGATTTCCAAGTCGCCACTGCCGGGCTTTGTAAGCTAAAATTGCCACCGCATACACGATCGCTAGCACAAATACACAATGCAACATGCACACACAAAGTGTCAGACGGGGAAATCAGGGGGATCAGGAGGATTCTGTCCCCTGATTTCAGCGGCTTAATAGTACTACATTTATAAAAATGGCTTATTATATTTTACCCTCACAAACTTATAAACTCCGCAACAAAATTTCATATTTGTGCAAAGAATTTAAAGTTAATACGACAAAACAAAACAACAGAGCTAAGCTAAATAAGCGTGCAGTGTTAAATACTTGTGGGAAGTGTTAGCTCAGTGGTTAAAGTGTTGGACTGCTAATTGGAAGATCGGGGTTCGATTTCCAAGCAACTCCAAATTGCCACTGTCTGAGCAAGACACTTAACCCCTAATTGCTCAGTTGTATAAAAAGGAATAAACGTAAGTGGCTCTGGATAAAATTATCTGCCAAAAGCTGTAAATGTAATATATATATGGTGTAATGTATTATATATAAGATATTATACTATATTTTTACAGATATAAAAAATAAAAAATAAAACTGCCTCCTCATTTCTAAAGTTGACATGATGTCTACCACAGTTTGACCTTAGTAATTAATTATTTCCTCCAATTCTGCAGCCACTGTTTAGACAGCAGCCGGGATTTGGTCTGGGCTTACTGTCCGATTCGGTGTCTGTTGCTAGGCATCTCCTCTTAACACTATCATTTCACACTGTAAAGGGTTGGAACTGCATTGCTGGGTTAACATAATCCATCTTTGGAGCAGGGTTTTATGTCCAGGGGTGAAAAATAGTGCAAATTTGTTTCTGTATTACAAGTGTAATCTTGATGAACGATGATAACCCGAGGTTGAGTGGAATGTTCTGACAGCTTCTGTGTGAGTTATAACTTTAAAAGCAAAAATGTTTGCAGTTATTTCAACTACTTTACATTTCAGTTTCTTTTTGTTCGTTTAGAAATATGACTTCTGTTTAAAGTGTTATTTGTTGCTTAACTGCTTGCAACGCAAAAAAAAAAAAAAAAAAAAAAAAAAAGATTTTTACCTGCATTCATCTATTCCATCTGGGCTGATAGGCATCTGGTAACTCCTGCACTAGGACCTTGCATCCTGAGTTTAAAAGGGGATCTGCTGGAGCCTATCCTAACTGTCTCTGGAAAGGGTAAAAGGCAGGAGGGGGACATCCTGGACAGGTCGCAGGTCCATCACACACCCATACTTACTTCTATGGGCAATTTAGAATCAGCAATCAATCTAACATACATGTTTTTGGAATGTGGGCAGAGACAGGAGAACCCGGAGTAAACCCACGCAAGCACAGGGAGAACATGCAAACTCCACACAGGAAGACCCCTGCAGGGGAATCGAATCTTGCTGTGAGACAACAGTGTTAACTACTAAGCCACTGTGCTGCCCTTAAATTGTAGTAATGCCACATTTCATAGTCAGTAAAGGTAACGATGTTATAAACGGTAATTTGTCTATAATGCTGTTATTCCCATCACTGGCTGAGACATATGGATTGTGAGACTATAAAATTGTGACCAGTAGTTTATGGACATTTAACCATTTCTGAAGAGGTGGTAGAACTAGTGGTAGACTGTCGTTTGGAGTACACTGTAGTAGTTTGTGGATAATATGTGTGTAGTGAAATCAATAATTGCCTTAAAGTTGCCTCATTTAATATATATATTTCATTTGTTTCTGACAGCAAAGAATAAAAATAAGAAAATATTCTAGTTTAACAGCAACAAAACAGCAACGAGAGAGAGAAAGACAGATTTTTTAAAAAAGAAAGAGAGAGAAATATTTTGAGAAAAAGATGGCTGATTCGTTAAATACTTAATGCTGGGTTGCCATTGTGTACAAAGCTATTGTATGCTTTTTTTTTTTGTTTTCATTCGAAGATGGACATTAGAGAGGACAACTTTTCATTCTTTTTTATACTGAATTTTACTATTTTCACCAATTTATTTTCTCGTTCTCTTTATTATTTTTTTTCCTTCCTCTCTCCCAACTGAATAGTAATGAATAGCGATGTGTGATGTGGCGGTAAGCTGGGGGTTTAGTACAGTGGCGGAAATAGCGATCCAGTGCCTCACTGCCGTGCAGTCATGCTTTGAGCGTGAGATTGGATTGCCTGTTAATCCGCTCCCTACTGCATGGCCCATACTATTTCTAATGTTATTACTTATAAATGGCATTGTTATTTAATATTAATACTGAGTTTAGTTTCTCTATAAAGTGAATGTTCTTAGTCTCCTGAAAAAAATGAATTGCTGCTTTGTTTTCTATATACAGTATATAGCAGTGATGCATGAACATCATAGTCAGTGAATGTCTGCTTTCTATCACGATTTCCAGGTGTTTTTTGATTAGACAGATAGATAGATAGATAGATAGATAGATAGATAGATAGATAGATAGATAGATAGATAGATAGATGTGTAGACGCTAATCAATGCTGATGTGCTGTCTTTTTTTTTTAAATAGACAGATAAGTTAGGACGATGGATGGATGGATAGATAGATAGATAGATAGATAGATAGATAGATAGATAGATAGATAGATAGATAGATAGATAGATAGATAGATAGATAGATAGATGTGTAGACGCTAATCAATGCTGGTGTGCTGTCTTTTTTTTAAATAGACAGATAAGTTAGGGCGATAGATAGATAGATAGATAGATAGATAGATAGATAGATAGATAGATAGATAGAACAGATAGATGTGTAGACGCTAATCAATGCTGATGTGCTGTCTTTTTTTTTAAATAGACATAAGTTAGGATGATAGATAGATAGATAGATAGATAGATAGATAGTGATAGATAGATAGATAGATAGATAGATAGATAGATAGATAGATAGATAGATAGATAGATAGATGTGTAGACGCTAATCAATGCTGGTGTGCTGTCTTTTTTTTTAAATAGACAGATATTCTAGGGCGATAGATAGATAGATAGATAGATAGATAGATAGATAGATAGATAGATAGATAGATAGATAGATAGATGTGTAGACGCTAATCAATGCTGATGTGCTGTCTTTTTTTTTTAAATAGACATAAGTTAGGACGATAGATGGATGGATGGATGGATGGATGGATAGATGGATAGATAGATAGAGAGATAGATAGATAGATAGATAGATAGATAGATAGATAGATAGATAGATAGATAGATAGATAGATAGATAGATAGATAGATCAATAGATAGATAGATAGATAGATAGATAGTAGATAGTAGATAGATAAAGTCATAGATAGATGGATGGATAGATAGACGCTAATCAATGCTGGTGTGCTGTCTTTTTTTTAAATAGACAGATAAGTTAGGGCGATAGATAGATAGATAGATAGATAGATAGATAGATAGATAGATAGATAGATAGATAGAATGTCATGCCCTGAATCTCAAGCTGTTCATTCCTTCATAATAAATTTATTTTCAACTCATTTTTTTTTTCCTTTCCAAGTGCATAATTGCTACTTATAGCTCTGACTGCTTAGTGGTTAGCACCATTGCTTCATATCTCCAGGTCTGGGGGTTTGGTCCTTCCCCCTACCCTGTGTGCGTGTGTGTTCTCCCTATTCTTTGGTAGTTTTCCAATTACATCTTTGCACACACACACACACACACACACACTTGGATAAGGCAAAGAAATACAATCGGGGGGGGGGGGGGGGGCAAGACATACTGCATTTTAAGTCCAGTATATTTCCTGGTCTAACAACAAACACATAACGTCTTGCAATGATTCTTTTTTTTTCATTCATCAATAAGATGATGCAATTTTCTTTCAGCAAGTTTTGGCTTGTCGGTGCCTCCACCTGAGATAACTTGGCTTGTGTGCAGTGTAATGGGGAGCCTTTTGGGCAAATCACTGCCTCATTTTAAATACAGAAATTTCAGAATTTGATATTATAATAATTAGCAGCTTAGCATCTAGTGGATTCAGAAAACCTCAAACATACTGCCTGCGTTTTATCTGGAACATTTTGTGTAGTGGTCCTGCCCAGAGGAATACAGGACTTTGAGGAGGAAAGCTTGCCACTAGTGATTTTTCTCAGCACATTTTTATAATGTGCTGTAGCTAGTGAATTTTGCACAGATGTATTGCACAGCTGGATAACACGAATTTTTTAATGGTGGACTTTTTGCACTCGAATGCAATAACTTGAGTAGTTTTTGAACAGAATACTAGAAAATTTAGTACTGCATTGTCCGTTACTAAACCCTTTGTATTCTTGCTTTCTTTTTATGTTGTAAACGTTCCTTCTTTTCTCAGTTTGAATATCATTATGTGCTATTAATTATTGCTGTTTTACCTCTGATTAAACTCTGCCTGGTTTGACAAACTTTAGCTTCAAATTTGGACTCTTGCTGTCATTGACTGTGTTCTGTTCTGGTATTTTTGATGGGCAGCACATTGGCTTGATGGTTAGCACTGTTGCCTCACATCGAAAAGGCCCTGGTTTAATTCCCCCACAGAAGCGGCCTTTCTGTGTGCAGTTTGCATGTTCTCCCTGTGCTTGCGTGGGTTCCCCCCGGGTACTCCGGTTCTCTCCGACAGACCAAAAATATGTATGTTAGATTGATTGGTGATACTAAATTGCCCATAGGAGTGAGTGTGTGGCCCTGTGATGGACTGGCGATCTGTTCAGGGTTGTACCCCCCCCTCCCTGCCTTTTGCCCTTTCAGAGACGGCTGGGATAAACTCCAGCAGATCCCTGTGACCCCGAATTAAGGAATAAGCACGTATTTGATGAATGAATGGTGTTTTTAATTGTCCCTATTTTTGAGACCGCTGGCCCATTAGTCATTAGTTGCTATTACTTGTTTCTTTGTTTCACCTTTTTTACACTTAGAAATAGTTTTCACCTCATCAGGTTTTTATAAGTAGCTCTGCATTTGCATCCAGCCTCATTAATCTGATTTATGACACATTCAATCGCCTCAAACAGACCGAAGGGTACATAGACATAAAAACAAGACAAAACAGCATCTCAGCAATAATCATGGCATGACTTCTAATTAAAATAAAATCAAGCGATACAAAATATTTAAAAATAAATAAATAAAAAAGTTTTAACATATCTACTACTACTTTTTGGATTTTGTTGGACAGCATGGCAGCTGGGTATAAATCTTAACCCCATTTCATTAAAGTGGCATTAGTCTTTCTCTGGAGATTCACTAGAACTCCTTTGTACTGACACTTCAGTTTAAAATACCACACAGTCCAAGTCTGGCTGTCGGGAAGGATTCGTATAATATGGTCTTTTCCCTTATAGTGTATGCTATTTAGCATGTTTAGCATTTTGCGTTAGTGTTTTTTTTTTAATAACCCATTTTGCTAATGAAATTGTTGTTTAATTAAACTGATAGTTACCGTTTTACAGTTAAATCACTGTTTCAGAGGTCTGGTTAGTAATTAAGGTTAGGTCGATTTAGGTTGCTGTAGTCAGGATCTCATTCAAATTAAGAGTTAAGTTGGTTTTATGTGAGGCGGGTATATTTAATTAGCTGAATTAGCATTCGTTTGCTAACCTAGTGAAGTTATATTCATGCTTTAATAAATATATCCACAAATATTTGCAAGTAAAATTTAAACATTTACATTTATACGACTGAGCATTAAGGGCCTTGCTCAGGGCCCAGCAGTGGTGGCTTGGTGGAGCTGGGAATCGAACCAACAATCTTTGGGTTGATAGTCCAACACCTTAACTTAACTACCTTAAGCCACCACTTTCCCCATGTAAATGTAAAATTTAAACATTTCATTTGAGTCAAGTTAGGCTGCTTCTGTTCACGTGGTTAAGCTTAAAATTTAAATAGTAGCTAAAACCGCTATACTCATACTTACCAAAGACATTTCTTGGCATGACGATAAATAAAATGTACCTAAAATAAAAATAGTTCAAACAACCCTACAACACAATCCGCACCAGACATTTTCTCCATTTAGGTCTTCTACAGTGTTTCACTGGCTTTGACTTACCCCTGTACTCTGTAAATTCCAAAATGCAAATTAGATTGCAACAATTTTGGGTGGACTTGGAGGCCACCTGAGGACATTTCTAAAATACTAGGAAAGTTGTGATATTTAAATGAACTAAGGTAAAGCCTCACTGCATAAGAAAGCTTATCAGCTGCAGAGGTAAAGCCAGTATCCGAGCATATGACTGAGAAGAAGCACTCTGTAGCACTGCTAGTTAAAATGTTACAGTGAAATGCCCCTTTGGGAGCCTGGAAGACAGGCCCAATTTTTAAGTGGTCACAATTTAACTGCTGTCACGTCTCACTAGTCCTGTCGCGCTGAACTAAGAGGAAATTTTAATAAGAAACAGAGCTCTTCTAGTGAAAAAAACTCCACTGAAAATGTACACATTCAGTATATAAACCTGCCAGTCTGACCCTGTGGCTGATTTATGCCTTCATATCATTTACATTGAATTTACATTTACAGCATTGGCTAAATGCCCTCACCCGAGCAACTTACAGAAATGCTTCCAATCTTTATACATTTCCAGCATCAGTTCTGCCGTATGAGTTAATCTCTTGGTGGGTTTCTCTGGTAGACGAGAGCAAATGTTGACATGTAGCAGAGTTAATAATCGTTATGAAGTTTTTTAAACAAATCATTCATCCAACCAACAATCAGACGATCTATCAAAGAATTGAATTTTACTTACATATTATGCGAAGGGAATGTCCAGAGGAAAACCTTGATGCTACCCACTAAAGTCATCACTACCCCTACGGTGTAATATGTGTTTATAAATCCTAATTTAACATTATTTTTCATCTATAAACAGTTCTTTTTATAATAAGCCACCTAAATTAAATTCATCAAGCTAAAAAAGTGCCATGCATGGCTCTATAACACATTCACATAAAAAACTCGAAGTGCACCAAAAAGTGGGAATTGTTCTGAAATATGGGATATGTACCTGTTATAGTACCTGGCTCAAAAAGATCTTGTCATCATGCTGTCAGGATGCTTATCTGTAGTCTTTAAAAACATTTTATTCTCTTTACATTGAGATAGCAAAATGTATTCTGTGGAAGGCCTAGGACCAAGAAAAGTTCGTCCAATCAAAATGTTACTCCAAACATTATGGTAGGATTTCCTACCTGCCTGCCAACATATGAATCTGCATACTAGAGGCTGACCATCTGTAGGATGTCGGGGGCCCACACTGATGGCTTGGCCGTGCTGGAAATCGAACCCTGGTCTTTCTGGTATCAGTAACAACTTAACTAAGCCACCACTATTGATGATGTGATTGGGATGGACCAGGAAAAAATGTCAGCGGGAGTAGGCAAACCAGGAATCATGATAACTAGTATATCCTATATATAAATAAAGCATAAATTGTCATTTTGAACTCAATTCCGGCTGCGCCGTCTCTTTCTGCTTATCTCCTGTTCGCTTTAATGTGGCTGGTTGATTAAATGACGTACTAGAAATGCCGTTTGTCCCGTATTTTTTAATTGTGCATCAATCATACTAACAGTCCCACCTGCATAGTATAAAGACTCAAGCTTTTTTTTCCTCTGATTTGCTTTATACCGTCAGGTTCAGGCCAGGGCCAATCAGTGTCAAAGAAGGCGAGTCTCTTGGCAGTGAAGCTCTGGTAAGAGAGTCAATATGAAACAATGCCGCTGGCAGCTTCAGATCCGCTTTGAGCTCTGAAAGTTTCAGAGCTGAAACAAAAATGAATGCAAAAGTAGGAGAAATACATGGCTGGAAAGTGTCAGTAGAAAATGGATATCAAGCCAACTGCACAGTTTGTCGGCGAGTGTCCTCTGTGGCGCAACTCGCCGACAAACAAGCAGAAATCAGCACCGTCCCACAATACTTTACAGAAAGTGTACAATTTGATGGCGCCATGGTTACAGTATATCTTTTGGACAGGAAGGGATATGGTGTGATTGAATGCGTAGCTTATGTAGTTTACATGTACTTTACAAATCAACTCAACTACAGCAGCAGCGTGTAATCGGGTATGTTTGGTATTTTAGTACTGTTACTACCTTTACTATAACGTTTTCTCACCTCTGAATGACACAATATAGGATTGTTATCTCTGGCTGTGGGTTTGGACGGCGAGGGTGGGACAAACATTTTCAGTGCTATCACGCTACAGTTAGCATTTTTCCAAGATGTCCTACTGCACCTTTTATCAACTGTCTTTACTAATTTATGATCCAATTAGCTGCCTTCAGGTTAATCCTCTGCTTACATGCGTGTGATTGGATAAGCTGCTGTAACGATAGAGGATTTACAGAAGCTGCTATAGTTCATGTTCAGGAAGCGGTGGCCCTTTTCTAAATATATTCACTAGCACTGATACAGACTTCATCCACTTTGCTGGCTTCACATATAGGCTGTGCTATACCGGTCGATGACCCTCAATTATGACCTTAACAAAGACCCACCAGACTTTTCTACACAGCTGAACTTTAAGGTTGGGGAACCTACCCTGACCTACAGCGAGCTGACAGAATGCCATTTGTCTTAGCTCTACTGTGAGACCCATGTCTGCAGTTAGAGCTGTAAATGTCACTGGAAACAAAGTAAATAGACCTGAACCAATAGGACTTAGACATAGAGCATGTTTTCAGGGGGGGAAAAAGTCTAGTGTTTTTACATTTACATTCACAGCATTTGGTAGACGCATTCATTTAGAAACATTATTATTTTATTTATACAATTGAACTTGGTGGTGGGAATCAAACACACAATTTTAAGGTTAGCAGTCCAACACCTTAACCACTGAGCTACCACCTCCCGATGATATCTACCATGATATTAGATTTGTTCTGGTTTAAGGTTGCTGCCTAACTTAATCAGACTCCTGCTAAAAAGACTAAAATACAGAAGAATACATATATTTATATAAATTGAATTATTTTGTCACATACACTTTTTATAGCAGAGTGAAATTAGCTTCTTTGCATATCCCATCTTTGTAAGTTGGGTCAGCTATGATACCCCTGCACCCCTGGAGCAGGAACGGTTAAAGGTTTTGCTCAAGGACCCAACAGTGGCTGGCTGGCGGTGATGGTGAGGCTTAAACCCAGGTCTTCCGATCAACAGCTCGGGCTGGCGATAATGGGGCTTGAACCCAGGTCTTCTGATCACCGACTTAGACTGGCGGTGGTGGGGCTTAAAACCCAGGTCTTCCTGGTTTTTAGATCAACAACTCAGGCTGGCGATAATGGCGCTTGAACCCAGGTCTTCCGATCACCAACTTAGGCTGGCGGTGGTGGGGCTTAAACCCAGGTCTTCCTGGTCTTTAGATCAACAACTCAGGCTGGTGATGGTGAGGCTTAAACCCAGGTCTTCCTTTAGATTAACAACTCAACGTTCCTAACCTTTTTGAGCCACCAGTGATTTCATGCAGTTTTGCAAAGGGTTAGTCTGCAGGTTGAGACTAGTGACCTGCCTAGGGACATTGTTTTTTTTTTTTAATGTCATGGCTCGATTACCAATTAAGTACTGGTTCAGAAAATATCTCTTTTTTTGTGTTTGTTGGTTTTTCACTCAAGATTTCATTTATTTATTAAGACATTTTCCAACAAGCCGTATCATCATATATAGCAGAATAAATACAAAAGCACATTTATATGTAATATGTCTGTGAAAATAGGTAGCTAGAATCATTTTTATCATATTATGTAATCATTTCTAGTGCTTCCAAAACCAGCGATGTTTAAGAACAGATGGTTGCTACTCAAACACACAACGGCACATGACCTTAAAAAAAACAAAAAAAAAACACTAGAAGACGGCGTCAAAAATTACAGAAACACTTATATACCCCAGATGACAGTAAATGGAATCTGTTTGTTGGTTGGATAGCTGAGAGTGGCGATTGGCAGCTAAGCACATCAGACCACATTTAAACCTTTTATCTTTTTTTAATTTACAATTAGCAAAAGATTTATTTAATAAGCCACACCTAAATAATTTTAGGATATCAATGTAAAATTTTCTGTGACATTTTTAGCAGATGCAGAGGCATCCTGTTGCAATGAGACACACTGGACGTAATTTCTAATAGCAGTCATGGTGTAGTAACTCCATAATTCTTATTACTATCTAATTCCAGTGCGGATAAATTCAACTACTGTGATTTTTTTCTCTCAGCTGTCTATTGTGTGTGTGTGTGTGTGTGTGTGAGCCTGCCTAATCCAGCATCGTAAGAGGTGTCAACGAGCTGTCTAAAACCATAAGACGCAAAGTAGAAGAAGAAAAGAAGGGACAGAGTGTGTCTTATCTAATAGCCCTTGCCTTTCCCAGTTTCAGTTTCATGTATCTAGTCTACCAGCACTCTCTGGAAATGTACTAATGAATAAATTTTAAGACATGCATGGGCAAAGAAAAGCAAAGCAAGAAAAAAGATGTTGCATTTACGGCTACTAGATATAAAAAAAACAAAAACTCCTGACATTTGGGGACACGGGGATCTGAAAGGGTAAAAGGCAGTAGGGGTACAACCCTGGACAGGTTACATTTTTTGCAACCGATTATTTGACACTCTTAGTTTTAGTACAGAAAAATCTTGATGTTGCAGCATTGACACTCTAGACAATTGTGTGCTTTTAAGTTTGTGTCAAAAGACATACTGTAGTAATGGTGGGCTGACCAGAAGTTCACAAAATGCATTTTTGTCCCTGGCATTTGGGCAAGTGTAAAAAATTGTGTTACGTCTCTGTTACTCTGCATTTGTTTGTAAGCTCTGAAGTGTTAAGAATGATGAAAGCAGCTTAAAATGAATCTCCTCAAAGATGTGTATAGTTAATCTTTGGTGTAAGTGCACATTGATGAGGTGGTACTGTCTACCTTGAAAAGATAAATACTATACAAAAAGTGGTTCCTTGGCTTGTATTCAAAGGGGTACCACTTAAAGTACCCCTATGACCACTTTAAATATTGATGCTTTAGCGCTTCTTTGGGATGACTTAGTTGATATATAGCACCACTACCATATACAGGACCAGTTTAACCCCGGTGTGGTTCTTCAGCAGTTCTTTGGGATGAGTGAGGTGATATATAGCACCACTACCATATACAAAACCTGTTTAACCCCGGTGGGGTTCTTTAGCTGTTCTTTGTAATGATAGAGGAGATATATAGCACCACTACCATATACAGAACCTGTTTAAGCCCAGTGTGGTTCGTTAGCATTTCTTTGGGATGACTGAGGGGATATATAGCACCACTACCATATACAGAACCTGTTTAACCCTGGTGGGGTTCTTTGTAATGATTGAGGAGATATATAGCACCACTACCATATACAGAACCTGTTTAAGCCCAGTGTGGTTCGTTGGCATTTCTTTGTAATGATTGAGGAGATATATAGCACCACTACCATATACAGAACCTGTTTAACCCCGGTGGAGTTCTTTAGTGGTTCTTTGTGATGATTGAGGGGATATATAGCACCACTACCATATACAAAACCTGTTTAAGCCCAGTGTGGTTCTTTAGCGGTTCTTTGTGATGATTGAGGGGATATATAGCACCACTACCATATACAGAACCTGTTTAACCCCGGTGGGGTTCTTCAGCAGTTCTTTGTGATGAATGATGTGATATATAGCAACACTACCATATACAGAACCTGTTTAACCCCGTTGGGGTTCTTTAGCGGTTCTTTGGAACGACTGATGTGATATATAGCAACACTACTATATACAAAACCTGTTTAACCCCGGTGGGGTTCTTTAGCGATATTATTACTGAGGCGATATTATTTAAATATACGGCCCTATAACGCACCAAAAGTGGTTCCCCTGTGATTATAAGCCAAAAGCCACTTGTAGTGATCTACAGCAGCCTTTTGTAGAGTGAAAACCTGTTGCTGAGGAGAGTAGCTGAGTGCCAGATTTTCCACACCTTCGAAAAGAATGTTTTTTTTTTTAGTTGCAGAGTTAAACGCTGTTGACATATTTGCTGTTGACTTTTAACTTAGCATCTTATGTTATTCATGTTATTCATTACAATACACACATCCACACATCTAAACAAGACCAGATACTAACCACTAACCACTTTTTTTTACTAACCACTTCTTAGTAAGAAATCACACCTGCTCACTGCTCGGGTTTGGGGGGGGGGGGGGTGTCAGTCATTATGCTGTATTATATCTATCTTCTCTATACTAAAGCAGACACAGTGAACAATAGCCTACACACACCGAAAGCACAATGTCAGTCCTCTCTCCTGCTTCCAGTCCAAGTCCGAGTCCAACTGACAGATATTGATTAATGTAATGTATCCACTCTATCAATCAAAACCTGCACCTGCTGTTTTAGCCAATGAGGAATTTGCCCCTAGCTGATAAATACATATAAATGCCAGGGCAGCAGTTTATTGTCATATATATATATATCAGTAATATATAATACATTGAGCCTCATTTTATTTATATTTAATTATTAATATCATTTTGTTGCTTGTTGTTTGTTCTAATTAGTTATCGATCAGTTATATGGTTTAATAAGAGCTTTTTTCTCTTATAAAGCTTGGCTTTTTTTTTATATTTTTTAGTTTTATTTTGTGTGATATACAAACAAATTTATAGATTTTAATGTATTTTATACTATAAGCATTTAGATTTTCTGGCTCTTACTATGTCCATCCCATATAAATCCCATGTTCCACCTTTTTCCATCCCAATGAAAATATCCTGGATCTTCCACTGTACTCCGTTTGTTAAATATGTGTGATGCTTTAGGTGTTCGTTATCTATATTAATCCATTCAATATCACCCAAATAAATACAGTGAGGTTACTAAAAAACTCTTTATACTGAAGATCAGTATTTAAAACCTTTCCAGCAGTGAAAAAAAAAACCGATATGAAAATCCTCCAAGTTCTTATTTAACCAATAACAATTATTTGCAACAAGCCAGGTCACCCCTCATAAATTCTTGCCAAACTTAGTCTCCTAAATTAAACATCATCTGTATTCATGTCAAAATGTATTAAAAAATAAATCAAATAAATAATAATAATAATAATAATAATAATTTCATGCAAAATTTGAATATCCGCTGAATAGTGTATATTTTTTTTTACCATTGTCAAATTTAAGCATATCCGTAAGTCTTTCCTTTTTTTCTTTTACTAATCCTGTAGGAACAAGCAAGCAAGCCAAAAAAAAACCAAAAAAACAATTGTTTTATATTCTTTGCACCGCCACCCTCTGAAAATCAAGGCTGCCTTGTTTGGTTATGATGTTTGTCCATGTGTCCCTCTGTGTGTTCCTGTGTCTGAGATTCTTATAAGCAGAATATTATAGATTTTAGATTTTTTTTTTTTATAGGTAATTGCTATAAACAGCTCAGTGGTTTGCCTTCTCGTATTTGTTTGCTGTACAAATGTTCTCCCTGTGCATTGAAGGTTTCCTCCAGGTCCTCTTTTTCTCTCAGTCTAAAAGCATGTGTTGTAAGCATGATTTGCATTTCTTAATTGTTTTTAGTGAGTGTCTTTAATTGGAATCTCTAAATTGTGTGTGTGTGTGTGTGTAAGCTGTTTGATGGTTCATCACACTGAGCTCCAGGGAAAAGTCCCCATAATCTTGTGTAAAGGAAGTATTTCAAAAAAAGAATTAATTAGATGTTGGTGTTGATCCAGATAGGGTCAGTGTGTGCATCTGGAAAGAAGAATTACAGTCTAATCACTTAGAAATAAACTAAAAAATCTAAAGAAATGTTAGTTGGACAATAAATATTTCAAAAGCAATAACAGCTATAATGCTATAATGTAAATCTATTGTGATCCACCATGAATTTATGTGCAAATCCTTAATATGATCTGCAATATTTCAATCAAAGCCCACGTATACACACATATATCACCTGACGAATGCAGATGACTAACCATTTCCAACCATTAGCCTGGAGGTAGATGAATCGGTTCCTAAACCTCGCCATCCATACGCCAATGCTGTCAGATATCAGTCATGATAGTCAGTGAATCACCGTGACAATTATTGTCATTCTCTATTTTCCTCCAGAACACACAAATTCTTTTCTTTTTTTAAGTTAGTCTAGCAACAAAAGGCCTTACTGCTATATTAGATGATTGGCTGATGTGTCAGGCTATTATGTCTGAACTTCTGGCAGCTCTAGGCTCAGAACAGAGCTAAGATTGGAACAGGCTACACAACTCATTGGCTCGAACCAGACCTATTAAGAAATGTAGCTTTTCAAAAGTGGCTCATCAGCCTCTGTTCGTTCTCCGATGTTCAAAAAACATACATGTGACCTTGTCTCAACAAGAGGGGCGTATAAAAAACTGTCTGGAGATGCAAGGTTTTTCTAACAATAGTGGACAGAGTCTGCTGGGATTGTATGCCATGGCCACAGTTTTTCTATCTACTATACTGCTTTTCTTCTTTATCGCTGCCTTTCCTGTTTCAAAGAATTCATCAACTGAAGTGACCAAACATCGCAATAAGACCTTGGTCTCTGAGTGGGAATAACAGACCATTTTTTCTCCTTAAGCCGATCTGCTATTTCAATAGGACACATTATAAGGTTGAGGATGTTTAGTTAGTCCTGTCTATAACCATCATTTATTCATCTTCTATACCCGCTTATTTCCTAATTCGGGGTCACTTGGATCTGCTGGAGTCTATCCCAGCTGTCTCTAAAAGGGAAAAGGAAGGAGGGGGACACCCTGGACAGTCTTTTCCAGAGCCACACACACACACTTACACTCACTCCTATGGGCAATTTAGAATAAACAATCCTCCTAATTAACCATAGTTTCTGTTCTCTCTAATTATAATATATTTACTATAAGAACATAATAGGGTATTTGATTAGAATTTTAATGTCTATATTAAACATCACCATGTAACAGACCTGCAGAATTCAAAATGTCCCAGGGCATGATTTCATGGTGGAGACAAAGCAGACGATTTATGAGGCCAGTGGTTGGGGGAAATTTGGTGAACTGCATGCTCTGACTGAGTGCCATTTAATTGGCACTGCTTAGCTCACAGCAAATTGGATCCTGGAAGGATCTGAAAAAAACTTGACCACTGCCTGATTTGTCTCTCTGCTGTTTTATTTAATTATTTAGTCTCTATATCTGTTTTTCTTTTTTTTTATAAAAGCTTCTCTGCTAAGGGGAGCGGTTTTAAAAGCTAAGGGGAGTGGTTAAATTGTTTAGATACATTTACATTTATTGCATTTAGCAGACACTCTTGTCCAGAGTGACGGATAAGAGTCACATCATTGAACAGCTTACTGTTGCTACATTAGATCACAAATCAAAGTTTACCAAACCACAAAAAATGTTAAAAAGAGTAGCATGAAAAGTCTCTAGGCTGACCTACCTAGTGTCCTGTGGGATGGTGGGACTAGTCGAGCGGTACTTGTGGATCTGAGGGAGCGTGGTGCTATGCGAGGAGTGATGAGTGCTTGAAGGTAGGAGGACTCTGCTCTGGTTTTGGCTTGATAGGCAAGCATCAGTGTTTTGAATCCGATGCATGCAAATACTTGGAGACAGTGGAGGGAGTGTAGCAGTGGAGTTATGCGAGAAAACTTTGGTAGGTTAAAAAAAAAAACGTGCAGCTGCATTCTGAATCATCTGCAAAGAAATAGATAAAGGTTTGCATTCAGAGTCCATCCATTCATCCATTTTTCTTTAGTGATCCTGCACAGATAAACCTGGAGTTTATCTCAGGGGACATTCTAGACAGTTAACCATAGCCATTCCTGCAATATGGATGATTTAAAGATGTCAATCATCCACACATCCAACTTTTAATCTGGAAGAGAAAAAAGGACCTGAAATACACCAATATCTCTAAAACAATGTAAAAGAACATAATAATATACAGCATAATTCAATTTAAAGCAAAATCTATTGATTTACATGGGCAATGATTTATTTTTTATTTTATTTTTATAACTATGGATAGAATCCAGAGAAAATACTAGTAATGACTGTCTGTGTTCTATTTTTAATATGTTTTTAAATAAGAAGCTATGAGATTTATTTATTTATTTTTTGTGTTAGAAAGCGCTAACCAATAAAATTTGGTGCCTTGTTAAACCTAATGCAGATTTGTTATTGGGTATGTGAGGTTGTGTGTGGGTCTTTATAGTCTTGGACTGTGGGAGAAAATCGAAGTACCCAGAGTAAACCCACGCAAGCACCAGGAGAACATGCAAACTCCACACAATAATCAACCCGAAATTCGAATCGAACCCCGGACCTTCTTGCCGTGAGGCAACAGTGCTAACCACTAAGCCACCGTGCTGCCCTATAGGCAAATATGTATTTAAAAATGTATCATTACTATTTTTGCTAAATTTATCAATGTATCATTTAGATTCATAATTAAATTGGAATAAAATAAATATAAAAACAAGGTGAAATTCTCTAGTTCAATGATCATCATGAGTAAATACTAGAAAAATTCTTTTCACTGAGATTTATTCAGATTTCAATAACACATCTCAGAGGAGTAGTTTTTAATTATCAAGCTCCTCCGATGAGATATTTTACATCTGATTAACACTTGTTGTTGGACATTTAATAAAGTATTTATCCAGATACCACACACACTCAGGACTAGCCAATACCAGCACAAATAACATCTTAGCAACATCTGTGGCTGTGTCTTAACAACAACAACGGAAGTGGTGGCTTAAGGGTTAAGGTGTTGGATTGCTTCCAAAAACTCAGTGTTTGATTTCCAGCACCAGAAACACTGGGGTTTGATTTCCAGCACCACCAAGCCACCACTGTTGGGCTCCTAAGCCCGAATTGCTCAGTTGTATAAAGAGATAAATTTGCATATTAATTTAAATGCTTATAATTCCTATTCTCAGTATATTTCTTTTAATTTCTTTAAGCAAGTTTTATTCAGTTCCTTATTAAAGTTTGTTGTGTTTCACTGATTAATTGATGCTCCTCCTTATTATGTTAATTTACCAGAGAAAGAAATTTTGTATGAAGAAAGCCTGAGCTGAATAAATGTTATTACCGGTGGAGATTTAATCAATCATCACCAAGAGGGGGTGCTGTCTTACAATACTGACAGATTCTATCACTGACTCGTTTGTAATGCAGTTTAGTTATGAAATAATGAATCTGTTGTGACAAACTGCCTGGTTGTCCCAAGATCGAGAGATGAGAGCCTTAACAATGACATACAGGGATGCCAGAAAGATTTTTAATCAGTTTTTTCCCCTCTCTCTCTCTCTCTCTCTCTCTCTCTCTCTTCCACTCCAACATCTTTATTTGGTGTGTGTGTGTGTGTGTGTGTGAAAAACAGTACTGGGAGGCCCAGAATCTCGTGGAGTCCTGAGGAAAATCAGTGACATGTTAGAGGTTATTTTGAAGAGAGTTGACACTCTAGCAAAACTCAGCAACAACAGCAAAAGTCACAGCCTGGAGGAGCTTGGCTCTACTCTTGAGAGGTACACAATGTTTGTATTGTGTTTGTATTTGTGTCAGTATGATGTTTAAAAAAATGAGTATCACTCCCAGCGTAGCCCATATGATAAGAAACCCTCAAGAAATAAGATACCCTTTTGTTTTAAGGATGGAGATTCCGTGCTAAAATATGTAATATAAATAAATTTAATTTGTTAGAATTACTTTTATTGAAAAATAATTGCCATCTTAACAATGTGATTAAAAAGTAATTGGATTACACCTGCCATATTTAGAGCATTATTATACCTCGTTCACTCATACAGCAACATGTGGCAACAAAGGAACTAAAAATTATTAATCATTTTCTTCTAAACCCGCTTATGCCCTAATTCGGGGACACAGGGATCTGCTGGAGTCTATCCCAGCAGTCACTGAAAGGGCAAGAGGCAGGAGGGGGGCAGCCCGGACAGGTCGCTAGTCCACCACAGGGCCGCACACACTCTCCTCCCTGAAATGTCACTAAGATTTGGAAAAAATAATCAAAACACACAAATGTTATAAATTAATTTATTTCTCAAAGCAGGATGACATTGATATCAAACCACATTAGCTTTCTTAGACGCCCTAAAATTTGAAAGCATTATCTTTAACCCTTTTAATTTGGTGTGGAGTTATCAGAGGTAAAGTCTGATAGTTAATTATTAATAGGGGCAAAAAATTATTTATGTTGTTTATAATGACTGAAAGTTATTTTCCAAACATTTTCATAACTTTTCTAAATAGATTTTAAAAAAAGCATAAATTAATTAGCTGTTTCATACAAGTGTGTGTCTGTGTGTCTGCCTAGGTTTCAGCCGATAGGACTAGTGGAACGGATTCAGGCCATTGCTCAGAATGTGTCAGAAATGGCTTCGCGTGTAGAGCAGATTCTGCAGAGGGGTAAATATTCTGTCACGGGTAAGACTGTATTGGTTTTTTAATGTATTTATAACATTATAATTTTAATAATATCTATTTTAAAAGCAAAGTGTTTACAATCCTCACATGTTCATGTAGTTCAGTGATTAAGTTGTTGGACCGCCGGTTAGATGGTTAATTCCCTAGACCACCAAACTGCTGTTGTATAGATGAGATAAATCTAAGTGTGTCTGCTTTATGCTATAGATGTAATCTTTAAACGATATAGATGTAGCTGCAGGTTTGGCTTCACTTACTGCTATTTATTGTTGCTGTATTTAAATGAAATGCAATAGTTTTTTGTTCCTCTTGCTGTTATAGATTTCTGTTTCTTAAATACCACACATATATTTGCTATTTCTCTGAAGTCACTCTTTTAGAAACTTTCACTGTCGGAACTATAACTGCAATCAAACAGAGTGATGCATAATCCCCTTTGTTTGTGATCATGCTTACTGGAGCCTGTTAAATAAAGAACAGCCCTGCTCCTTTAATTAGGCTAACCGGGACCCAGTGCCATGCAGCGCAGACGATTTCTATTAATCAAGGCATAAAGATGTTGCCAATTTCCTGATTCTCCCTCTGCCTCAGAAAATATTAGGATGAACTTTATTCATGAGAGATCAGTTTTATCTGCAGCCACTGTCAATGAAACCTGAAAGACTCCAAGAGGGCAGATAAGGGTTAGGGGTTTCAGCCTTTTCCTGCATCATTAAAGTGTAGTTGTGATCCATGTTAACAATCATCTCTTACTGAGTCATAATGTAACATTGAATGTCCTTTGTGTCATCTGCAGGGAGAGATGGAATGGCAGGGCAATGCGAAATCCCTAAAGATCCTGGCTACCCAGACTGTGCGAGTAAAGTTGATGTATGTTGATGTCATAGTGGCTCATCAGTGATCTCTCACTGCACTACAGTACAGTGCATTTCTTCATTTCATTTTTAATTAAGACAGACTTTTTATAAATATCAAGCAAATACTATATACTCCGCTAGGAATGCATTGCAGTGCTATATACTGTTTGTAATATGCATTATTATTTAGATCAGAAATGAGCATAGGGTAGAGATGGAGGTTAGTGCTTCCTGTGAGGTCTGATCGAGCAACTGAAGAGCCACAGCCACTGTGTCCCATACCTGGAAGTGGCGCACACAGAGGCAGTGTCCAATGAGGACAACCGTCTGCACCGCATATATCGGACAGTGCATGTCTTGAGGGCTCGCTGCAATATTGGACAAGGGCTTGGAAGGCGCGGCATCTTTGGACAGGGGCTTGGAAGGCGTCTAAACTGTTCTAATCCAAACTAGTCTAGGTTACAACAATTATAATAACCAGCTCTAGTCTACTCTTCATGTCCACAATTCTCGAAAAAATTGTTGTCACTAAACTTCACTTGCACCTATGTTTAAATAACCTTTACGAAAAATTCCTATCTGGCTTCCGTACCTGTCACAGCACAGAAACTGCTCTTATTAAAATCACCAACGATCTCCTTATAGCTGCTGACTATGGTTCCATCACCATTCATATTCTCCTTGATCTCAGTGCAGCCTTCGATACTATCTCTCCATCCCTCTTAACAGATTATCTTCCATTGGCATCACTTACACCCCTCTCTGCTAGTTTCACTCATATCTTTTAGGCCGCAATCAATTTATTCAGCTCAAAACTTACAGATCCCAGTCCTCCCCAGTCACCACAGGTGTTCCCCAGGTCTCTATCCTGGGGCCTCTTTTTTTCAAAATAAAACTTACCTCTACTAAAATTGCTTAATTTTTGTAACTGCACTGCTCTATTTGTACAATTGTTGTTTTTTTTATTTACATCATATTTGTGTAAAGCAACCTTGAGTTTTGTGAAAGGCGCTTCAAATAAAATGTATTATTATTTTTATAATTTATTACTGTTTGCATTTATATAGTCACTTTTTTATATTTATAGTCTTTTTTCGTCTTATTCATAACTCTTTTGGTGGATTTCATCATTTACCAAAACCTCTCAAAACTTTTTAAATCGTCAATTAAAGAATTCACACTCGGAAGTATTGCAAAATAAATGTTGTAATTTTATGCATCCTGGTCAACTTTGCTACCGTTAAGTTAACTCTTTTAAATAGTGTTGTGTTCTTCTGTGTTCTGTAATTGACTTAACATTCTCTCTAACTTTCCCACAATTCTGATAGTGGATGAGGGCCAGATGGACATCAGACCCCTGCTACGCCTTCTATGGAGTCGATGGCTCAGACTGCTCTTTCCTCATCTATCTAAGTGAGGTGGAATGGTTCTGCCCCCAGCTTGTCTGGAGGAATCAAAGCATTCAACCCACCAGCAACACCACACCAAAGACACAAGTAGGAGTGATGTAGAGAATCAAGTATATTATTTTTCTGGACTGTTTTTTTTTTCTTCCAGGTGGAAATAAACACTTTGGACAAATTGATTGTGATTAGTTTAGACATATTTTTCACTTTGTTCCTTAACAGCAACTGCATCAGCTTTGCTCTAGTTATATAATAAAAAGGGATTTATTTATTGCATTTATAGAAATTAGATAAACTAAAATCCTGTTAACAAGCAAGTGAGCATGACGGGATGTAGTGAATGCAATGAATGCGGTGTTTAAATCATTTCTTCTGAAAATGTTCAGTAAATCCATTTTTACCGGATTCATAAATAGGGATATACAACCTGAATTTTGGAAAAGTTGGGACGTTATTTAAATTTAAATTAACATAAATGTTTAAACAGAGAAATTGTTTATTTTTATCCAATAAATGAGCCCATTTCAAATTTGAGGCCTGCTGAAGGGAAGGGGGCAATAAAGGGTTCGAAAAGCAATACATTTTGAAAAGAAATTAATTTAATATTAAGGAAAAAGATTAGCTACAAAGGGAATGTGTTAAAAAGTCAGAGTCTTTTAGAAGTAAAGATGGACAAAGGCTCTCCTATCTGCAAAAGAGTCCGTAAAAAGATTCCTCCACGTCTGAAGAAATCTCTGTGTGTAAGGGACAAATCTGAAGATCTTTGTTGGACGTCCCTGGTCTTCGGACCCTCAGATGACACTGCATCTGGTTCCAGAAAATGCATCGTGGTCCAGAGATGCCGTCGTTTCCTGTGGGCCAAGACTTATTTAAAATGAACGGATTCAAAGTGAAAAAGTGTTCAGTTTAAAAGAGTCCAAATTTGACATTTTTGTTGGAAATCAGCGTTAGGTTTAAAAGCCCAGCATCTCTGATAGCATGGGGTACATAAGTACGTACAGTATCGGCAGACTGCATGTTTTGGAAAGTACTATAAATGCTAAAAGGTATATAAAGGTTTTAGAGCAACATATGCTGCCCTTCAGACAACGTCTATTTCAGACCTTGTGTATTTTAGCAGGACAACGCAAAAACCACATACTGCAGCTATTACAACAGCAGGGCATCGTAGTAGAAGAGTCCAGGTGCTGAATTTACCTGCCTGCAGTCTAGATCTTTCACCTATAGGGAACATTGGGCAAATCATTAAACCAAAAATATGTTAAAGACGACCACAAACTCTTCAGCAGCTGGAAACCGGAATCAGGCAAGAATGGTACCAAATTTCAACACCAAACCTCCAGAAACTCATAACCTCGATGTCCAGACGTCTTTAAACTGTTTTTAAAAAAAGAGGAGATGCTACACTATGGTAAACTTGCACCATGCAAATTTTGTGCATAGAAGTGTCTCAGTTTAAACATTTATGTTATCTATGTTCTATGTGTGATTTAAAAGTCTTTTAGTTTTTATTTTATTCAGTTTTAAAGAAATGTCTCAACTTTTCCGGAATTCAAGTTGTAATAAAATTTTGATTTAAATAGTTAGTAATGAATGGACGGATTTATAGATGAATCAGTATTTAAATTTTTGGGTTGGGACCATATTCATTGGATCAAAAAGGACACACTGGTACTTATACAGGAAACTATAGACAGCGAGCATTTGCACCGTCAACAAAGGCAGCAGAGGAGGGTAAATTTATACATTCATTTACTGGGTTATGCCAGGATTCTAAATCTTTGCATGGGTCATTATGTAAGTCCAGGCAGAGCGTTGTCTAAAAAAGATTGCATCCTATAGATAAATGCAATTCGAGGGAAGGTATTGAAGGGTTATGCTGTCCCAGTGGGGTTCCAGTTGTGTGTGTTTATAAAGTCTACTTTTGGTGCTTTGTAGATTATGCAAATCACTATTGTTGTTTGTGTTCAAGTCTCAGTGTTTTTTTTTATTTATTTATCCAAAACAGGGCTTTGCACTTGCCTCTATGCCTGAAAGAAATCGGTGATAAAAAATGAATGCAGTATGAATAACAATATCAAATGTAATATAAAACCGAGAGGATCTAAAAATAGTTTTGTATATCGCTAATATATTTCTGCATTATGAGCAATTTTTAGTTCTAGTACTATTTATTACGTTAATCAAGGGATGAATCATTCATTCATCTTCTATACCAGCTTACTCTCAAAAGCCATGAGGACAAGTCACCAGTCCATCACAGGGCCACACACACACCCACTTATGGGGAATTTCGAATCAACCTAGATTCTAAATGTTTTTAGGCTGTGGGAGGAAACTCCACACAGAAAGACCCCCAGCCCGGGAATTGAACCCGGACCTTCGAGACAACAGTGCGAACCACTAATCCCTCATGCTCCCAGATTTTTAGTTTAATTTTTATGATATTGACATGTTTTGTTTCAATCCGTGCTTTTTTTTCTATAAAATGCAGACAGTTTAAAGAATAGACTGGCCAAACATTTATTCATTAAGCTTATATGGCATATGATTTATAATAAGTGTTTATAATAATAAAAAAACGAAAAAAAATTTATTTAAATAAGTTTTATTTATTCAAGAAAATATAATATTTGTTCTGGCATTTGAATAAACTTTTTAAAGCCCAAGACAGTATAAAAAATGTCTTTATGGCAGCCCATGCATGTGCATGACTCTTACAAACTAAGAAATTACAAATTAAGGTGTGAATATTGATGTGTGCCATTTTAGCATTAAATCCTCACTATGTGCACTTTTAACCCAACAATAAATGCAGCCCTTTATAAAGATTTTTTTCATTTTTTGCCGCATTGCACAGCAGGGTGTATCGAGAATAAGTGTGTGTGTTAGCTATTTTGTGAAGCCTGTGTTGTTTAAGCTAGTTAAAGTTGACTGTTACAGGCGGAACCGTCTAAGCATAGCCATAAAGCATAGCACGAGGGCCGCTCTTTAGAATTATCACTATTGTTTATATAAATGAGAAACAATTGTACAAAATCAGAATTACATTTTTTTAAATTATCGTAGCGTTGATAAGAAAGTAGCAAAATTATTGATCTATGAATTAAAATAGAACCAATTTGCCAGGTTTGTTAATAATTGATTCTTTTAGAATTTCTCTCTGTTTCACTGTGTTTTATTAATATTTAAATATAATGTTCCTTTTTTTCTAGCTTAGATACATGCTTTTTGGTCAAAGTTTTAAAATGATTTTATCGTGTATCCCTCCAGGCAGTGGTTCGCGCTAATATGGGCGATCTGCTGGAGCAGGTGGGTTCAGGAAAAGAGTCCCTGAGCTTCATGAGGCGGCGAATACGCAGGTTGGCTGTGCAGTGGGCTGTTGCTGCTCGCAGACTGGACAAGCGGCTGCGCGGTCAACAGAGGCAGCAGAAAAGGGTATTTTTATGAATTTATTTACTACGTTAAGGCATTCTAAAACTTTACCTGACAACACGGGTCATTATGTGAAACCAGGCATCACGTCCTGTATACATCCACTAGATAAGTGCAATTTCAGATGTTTATTATGGGAAGGAATTTAAGGTATGTCCTGGCCTAATAACCTTCCATTTATTGAAAGGTAAATCAACAATTATAAGATTGATGATAATGTTAAGTAGGAAATATATATGTTGGAGCTCTACCCTACCTTCACTATGGACATGCTGCCATTGTGAATAGACAAATCATGGTGTTAGCAGTGTAGAATCCCACATTAACTATGCAAAATATAAAGTTGCAGCTAAAAGAAAGAGTTTGTCAGGTAAATTTACTGACTAATTTTGGGGAAAAAAGAAGTTTTTTTTTTTTTTTTTTTTTTTTTTTTTTTAACAAATTATCATAAAGAAGGTACAGGAGTTTAAGTACTAGGGGTCGACAGTTTAGAGCAATGGAGAATGTGTAAAAGAGGTAAGGAAGCGAATACAGGCAGGTTGGAATGGGTGGAGAAACGTGTCAGGAGTGATGTGTGACAGGTGAATATCAGCTAGAATTAAGGGGAAGGTGTACAAGACAGTGCTGAGAGCAGCTATGATGTATGGTTTAGAGACAGTGGTGAGAGCAGCTATGATGTATGGTTTAGAGACAGTGGTGAGAGCAGCTATGATGTATGGTTTAGAGACAGTGATGGGAGCAGCTATGATGTATGGTTTAGAGACAGTGGTGCTGAGGAAGAGACAGGTAACAGAGCTGGAAGTAGCAGAGTTGAAGATGTTGAGGTTTTATTTAGGAGTGACGAGGTTGGACAAGAGTTAGAAACGAGTTCATTCCGGGGACGGATCATGCTGGATGTTTTGGGGAGAAAGTCAGGAAAGCCGGATTGAGGTGGTTTGGACATGTACAAAGGAGGGATAGTGAATATATTGGTAGGAGGATATTAAAAATGAAGCTACCTGAAAGAAGGCAATAAGGGAGGCCCAAGAAGAGGTATATGGATGCAATAAACGAGGATATGAAGTTAGTGTGTGTGAGTGAAGAGGATGTAGAGAATAGGGTCAGGTGGAGACAGATGATTCGCTGTGGTGACCCCTAAAAGGAATATCCGAAAGGAGCAGATCATCATAACCTATAGCCATGAAAAGAAACAGTGGGATGTAAAAGGTGTTAAAAGCTAGTTCAATAGTCCAGTAACATATTTGCATAGTTATAACATGGTGGATAACTTGTTCTAAACCTCTACCTTATTACACACCACAACTGGAGCAATATTAAGATAAACCAATCAGCTTAGTCATATAAAGCAGAGAGAAAGCATACAATGAATATTAATATAATACAAAGCCATTGAACTTGAATAAACAGTCCAAAGTGGTAGTGCAGTCGAGTAGATATTGCAGTCATATTAATACCAGTGCTGGCAAACACAGAGGAGTGTGTTTGTGTGTGCAAGATGCGTTAGACTTTATATCTATAGGCAAGGTGGGGTGTTGTGCAAGCTGACTGCCTGGGGCTTGAAGAAGACAGTTCCTTGAAGAATATAGTACACATATACTAAAGCATACAGTTTATTATTATTATTATTATTATTAGAATTCTTCGCTTTAAATTCTAAAGGCATTTGACGTAGCTGTCTTACCATAAAGGAACTGTAGCATACATTTCCATTCAAAGGGTGTTTATTTAATCAAACTGCACCCCGTATCATACACCTACACAGCTTTTTTTCATTGTGGGAGGCAGACGCTGTGTGGTGGGTTTATGAAAGTGCACAAACCGCTCCAGGCTTACATCTCATTCAGGGAAATTAAATAGCATTCTGTAAGCTGGAGATGAATGACCCCGCTCTGAATAAAGTCATGCTCAGTAAAAACTAAATCTCTCTTATGCACACACAGCTCCGTTACGCACATACTGTATCTATTTTGTGCGTTTGTCTTTGTCTAGATTTCTTAAGATTTATATCCTATATATTTTATATTTTTTGGCACTGCTCTCTACATGGATTTGATGAGTGATTGTGCTTTTTTTTTCCCATTCTTCCCTGATTTGACTTTATTGGCTAAGTGACAGAGTAAAATGTATACTTCAGCTGATAGGTGAGTGTGGACGTATACCTACAAGAGCTGACAGCTCTGTGAATTCCCCCTTTTGTGCTCGTGCTTGTGCTGTTCTGCTCGGCTTCTGTGGATCACAAAAGCAGTTCTGGAGGATTTTTCCAGCAGAATGAGCTCAGTAATGCTTAAACAGGGATCATTTTCTTGAAATGCTTTTAACGCTTGGATGTGCTGAGACGTATTCACAATGCAGAGGCACAGAGGGAGACAAGAAGGCTTTGGGTGCTTTTAAAGCTGTTTTAAAGACTGGATGCATTTTGAAAATGGATAAATTTGGCAGAAGTTATTAAATAAACATTTCTGAGTGTAAGTGCTAAGCATATATATATATATATATATATATATATATATATATATATATATATATATATATCCTATATATATATATACCCCTAAACAGGCAAATGAATTGTAGATAAACAGTGCTAAGCAAATATGTTTATATTGTAATAAAAGACTAAGAATATCCAAGCAAGAAGGCGGCACTAATTTTATCCAGACGTTTCAGGCTCTGGTTGTCACGAGTCGATTGTCACAGGTTGAGTTTAGATGCAAATGCAAACAAAATAACAAAAGATTAAACAAGTAAAGAACATGATAAAGAACAAACAAGGACATAAAACTAAGCTAACAGAACCTGACCTGATGACATGGATAGGACATGGACATAAATGTGAACCTGAACCTGAACCATGACACATAAAGCAAGACAAAAACAACCTAAAAGACAGGGGTATAAATACTAAACCTTATTGGGGAAAACGATTAACTAAACAAGACACACCTGAACACAATGTACCAAAACAAACTAATGAAGACATGACACATGGACAGGGAAAAATCACATGACAATACAAACAAACATTGATCACATGGACTAAAACATAAACAAAGAAAGTCTCTCTGTTGCTTTCCGGTGGTCAGAAACTTGTAGCTAACAAGCCAAATCAAGACATGCTGAAATTTTAATCTGTGCATGTGGTGAGAGCTATGATGTCCCCAAATGTGCATAAGAATGTGTGTTAATAATAATGATTATACCACAGTAAGGAACAGCTTGTGAAGGCATTAAGTGATTTTTTTTATAAAAGCAGGGCTGGTTTTCATATTTACCTCCATAATAATAACAGGTTTATCAGTTAGGGTTAATAAAGAGGAAGTGGTAGCCTAGTGGTGTTGGACTGCTAATTGAAAAACCAGGGTTCAAAACCCAGCACCACTGTTAAGCTGCAAATGCCCTTAACCCCCCAATTGCTCATTTGTTTAAATAAAAAAAAATGTAAGTAGCTCTGAATATGGTAACTGTACTAAGATTAAAAAGCCTCAGATTGTCATTGTAAAAGTGAACTAACTCTGCAACATATAAACAAGAATAGTTTTCCTAATGCTACATTTTAAAGTCTGTTGTTTAGTATTTATTTAATTGTATTTTAGAATCTTTAATGTGGGTAAGGGAACCCTGGATGCTACATCACTTTTTACCTCTTACGTCCATGTTTTTGAGCATCATTACCCAGTTCATATTAGATTAGATTAAACTTTATTGTCATTGTACAGAGCCAATGAAATGCAGTTAGCATCTAACCAGAAGTGCATAAGTGGCTTATTTACAATAAATATCAGTGTAATAAATAGGGTATGGGGTTGATAGTTACAGAGGTGGGGGTAAATAATGTACAGAGGTATATGGATAGAGTATAGAGGTGTAACAATAGATAGTTATAGATTGTGCAAGATGTATAATGATAGGTAGTGCAAAGTACTGTATGGATTGATATAGATAGATATAGTATAGATTGTATAGATTGTGCAAGATGTATAATGATAGGTAGTGCAAAGTACAGAAGTGGCAGTGCAGTAGTAATTAATACTGTATATCAGCTGTTCAGTGCAGAAACAGCCACAGGAAAGAAGCTGTTTTTCAGTCTGTTTGTGCGGCTCTGAGGCATCGGTAGCGTCTGCCTGATGGGAGAAGAGTGAACAGTCCGTGGTTGGGGTGAGAGGGATCTTTGATTATGCCTCTCGCCCTTTGCAGACAGCGTTTTTTGTGTATGTTGTCCAGGGTGGGTAGCTGAGTGCCGATGATTCGTTGGGCGGTTTTCACCACCCTCTGAAGGGCTGTGCGGTCTGAAGCAGTGCAGCTGCTGTACCATACTGAGATGCAGTTTGTGAGGATGCTCTCGATGGTACTGCAGTAAAAGTTCTCCAGTATCCTGTTGCTGAGATGGGACTTTTTGAGTCTCCTCAGAAAATATAGGCGCTGTTGTGCCTTTTTGACCAGGAAAGAAGAGTTCAGAGACCAGGTGAGATCCTAAGAGATGTGGATTCCTAGAAACTTGAAGCTAGGTACACGCTCAACAGCCGCTCCGTTGATGTGTATTGGAGGATGAGTGTGATTGCTAGCTCGTCTGAAATCCACAATGACCTCCTTTGTCTTCTTAGTGTTGAGTTCCAGGTTATTGTCCTCACACCATGCTGCCAGGTGCTGGATCTCCTCCCTGTAGGCCGTCTCATCGTTACCTCTGATCAGGCCTACTACCGTGGTGTCATCTGCGAACTTGACAATGCTGTTTGATGCATAGACAGGCACGCAATCATAGGTGAAAAGGGAGTATAGGAGAGGGGACAAAACACAACCCTGGGGAACCCCGGTGCTGATGGTGAGATTGGAGGAGGTGATGTTATTTAATCGAACAGACTGTGATCTGTTCGTAAGGAAGTCCAGGGTCCAATTGCAACTTCTTTTATTACAGTCTAATGTCAAATAGTCAAAAAAAAAAAAAATCACCTAAACATTTTATCTGCATTTTTCTGAAACGTACATTTTTAATGTACAAATAAATTGAACTTCTTTTATCCAGAAAGTATTTTTCTACTTTAATTAAATCATACGGGAGCTTTTCTTCCAGAATCAATCAGATCATTAACTGACCACACACCTCACACTACTCACTACATGCTTGTTAGTCCGATATAATCTTTAAAAACCATAAAGTAAATAGGCTTTGCTGTTATTTAACTGTTAATGGTCTACATTTGCATAGAATAAAGCTTAAACTACAGCAATAAACAAGCTTTTATCACAGAGCAAAGACACAGGCAAGTGAAACAGGTTCATTTATAAAAGATAAGTAACAAATAATCTCAAAAGACTAGGCAAATTTTTACAGTCTAAAAAAAGAACAAACAAAAGGTTGGGTAGTCAGCAAACAGGCAGATCAGCAAACAAAAAATGGGACCCCTATACTGTAACAGGAAAGAAGACATGACATTTAATGGAAAGACAGGGTGGAGACAAGATAAAGAGAGAAAGTAAACAACAAAACACTAATCAGAACATGAACACAGCATAAAAGGGACCAGTAAGGAGTGATGTGTAAACGAGTATAGATCAGTGTTAAGTATGGATCAGTCTACGTCTGAGAGTTGATTTGCAAATGATAATATAAAAGCCTATATACTCAAACATACAGTAAACACACATTTGAGACATATTTGAGGAAGTGGTAGCGCAGTGGTTAAGGTGTTGGACTGCTAATTCAGGGTTCAATACCCAGCACCACCGAATTACCACAACTCTGAGTAAGACCCTTAACCCCGAATTGCTCAGTTCTATAAAGGGGATAAATGTATGTCACTCCGGATAAGGGTGTCTACCAAATGCTGTAAATGTTAATGCATATAAAAGTATATAAATAAATTTATATGTAAATAAACATGGGTTGTCGAGCAACCCTTCTCCATCCATCATGCTAGATTGCAGCCTGAGTAACGTTACATTATAGACTTTCCTACAGCTGGGAAAGAAAAAACACTCGGATCATAGAATAACCTGCTGACACACACCAGAAGGAAATAAAAAACAAGAGAACAGAAAAATGTGTAGAAAAATCTATGACGTAATACACGTAATATAATCATTCTTTTATCTGTAGTATAGAGACCTAAATAAAAAACACAGCCACAGGCCCGTTTTTGACAGGCCTTTCCGGTTCTCTGTGTTTTCCTCGGAGGTCATACTGGGACTTGTCTAGGGACAATAATTATTAAAAAGAAGTCAATTTGTTTAAATAGAACTGCACGATCAAGGTTTTGTGATCAATAAAAATGTACAGGGCTGCTTGTAAGTTTGTGAACCCTGTAGAATGTTACCTATTTATGCATAAATTTAATTTATAATATCATCAAATTTACACAAATCAAGAAGGTAGACAAAGTGAACAAGTACAATATATATATATATATATATATATATATATATATATATTTTTTTTTTTTCTGTTTAATTGTGTTCACAATCCAGTTTCTTAATGTAAGTTTTAAAAATCATCAGCGTGATCCGATTCCGCTACAAAATGACTCTTGCCCTTTTTTTTTTTTCATTTTCCTCCAGGTGTTGGTACATGTTGGCTTTTTGACCGAAGAGTCTGGAGATGTGTTCAGTCCTAAGGTGTTAAAAGGAGGTCCTCTGGGTGAGATGGTGCAATGGGCCGATATTCTTAGTGCGCTTTATGTGCTGGGACACGACCTCAAGGTCTCACTGTCAGTCAAAGAGCTGCATGGGTGAGTTCAAAGTGTTATTTCTGTATTATTATATCTGCTGCTGCAAAGATGCTGTTTGTGTTTTAAGTACCATGGAGAGCAACCATGGCCATTTGCAGTGTTGGTAAATGTCTTCGCAAGTGCAGGTGCAACATTAGTATGGGTTTTTCAGGTTCTTGTCGTTTTAATACAGGCCTATAAGCATGTATACACACAATATATAAACTTTATCAGTGACTATATAACTGCAAATTTTTTTTTCCCACTGTGGTTGCTGATAAAGTTTTTTTTTATTAATGGACTTTGTTGGGACTTGTTCATAGCATATTTTGCTATAGTAATACAAAATCTATACTATATCAATAGGTCTGGAAAACCAATAGAGAAAAAAAAAAGAGAAAAGCTACTATTCCTATGATAAGTTCTACATGGATTTGCCATCTGGAGCACCAGGAGTTTTCCCGATGGGCCGCTGGCCAATGTGGGCCGCCCCACTCATACGCCATTTATCAAAAAATGACGCAACCTATAATATTACAGCTCTATTCCACAGAGATGGATGAGCGAGTGGTGCCGACAAACACCATGCGTTTGTGCTGTGTAATAGTGCGTTTTTGTCACTATTGTTAATAAAACTGCACTTCGGGTTCTGCAATACGTCTCGGCTCAGTGGAGTCATTCATATTAATATTATTATTATTTATTCATTTATTCATTTATTCATAAATAAACAGGAAAAATACAGAAATTGATAGAGAAGCTCAAAAAATTCTCAAAAAAAGAAACGTCCAATACAGAGGACACGTCAATGGGTCTCAGAAGGATATCGTTTTCTATGTTGTTTATCTTAACGTTTTTTTGTTTTTTTGTTTTTTTATGTGATCAAATAGCATTTATTTCCGTATTGCACTATATTAGTATATTAGTATTATATGTTTATGCTAGTAAGTGGTGTTAAAAATCAGTCTCCACATTATAACCCATAGTATTATAATAGGGTGGGCTGCTGTAAGCCAGGAAGTCCATTCTATTTGGTCTCAGTCCCCCCTTACCATCAGCCCCTGTTCATTTTGTAAGGAAGCACAGAACATATGCTTCCGAATATATTAATGATGGATTTGACCTTTTATTGAGATATTGTTTGGTTAAATAACAACAATGTGAACCCATAAATCCTAGTAAAATGCTTATTAAGCAACAAGAGACATTCATAATGTCTTTTCTTATTCCTTTCTTTATTTGTAGGTGGAAATTAGTCTCTCTTTCTAATCTCACCACAATAGAAAACTATTAGATCTGAAAAGCACGTCCTCAGCATCATTCTCCATAGGTACAGATTGACACACTGTCTCTATTCTTTACTCTACATATATACAGTTAGATCTCTACCTCTTCCCTGGTCCTTCTGTCTCTGTGTCCTGCTACTGGTACCACTTTTATCCTCTCTATAAGAAGCAGCTGTGCGCTATTAGTCACTGTGTCTGAAGATGACTCAGAGCTTGAGGAGCTCTGAAAAACACAGCACGACAGCGCTGATGGTGTTCCTCTAAACCGAAAGACTTTCATTTATTAAATGTGCACATGCTGGGAGTGGGTGGTGTGTGTGTATGTTCATGTGTGTGTAATCATGTGTATGTTGTGCTTGTGTTTGGCTTTATTAGGATATTTGTTCAAAATGCTGCTCAATGTGATGTCACAATGACTGTAGTACATAAACCTGATGGTGAAAAATGATGCGTCTATTAAAAGGGGTTTAGGAAAAGAGAGAGGAGGGGGTAAAAAAGGGGGATAAGGCAAAAGTTGAGCTCCTGAAGTGTGCAAAAAGTCACACATTAAAATGCTCTTAAAAAATTACACATTTTTATGATATAACAAATTTATCAGTGGACAATATTTGGTGCATTTGATATATTTTTCAAGTTAAGATTTAATAAACATTCTGATGAATACAGATGTTTTTTTTATTTGACTGTTTCTATTATAAGCAGGAGATTTTTGCATGAATTTATGGATTCCAAAAATAAGGAAAAACACACACCAATAATATAAGCAAAGGGAGACAAAAAGATTTTTATAATTATTATGTCGCAGTACAATTGCATTGAGGACTACAATAAAGGACAAAGACAAAAAAGATAAAGACAAACACTGGCCTTAACATTCTCATCAGCTCCATTACACAAACAATTTGTAGAAAATCTATCTATCTATCTATCTATCTATCTATCTATCTATCTATCTATCGACTCTTAACTTTATCTATCTATCTATTGACTAATCTATTGACTTTATCTATCTATCTGTCAAATCTATAGACTTTATCCATCTATCTATCTATCCATCCATATCTCTTTAAAATACAGTCTTTTATCTATAATAGTGTTTAAAATTTGCTCACTTGCAATCAACCACATACCTTCTAGCAACTAATACTAATTTGTCTGTGCTGTAAGTATTTTTGCTTTATTTTGTGTTTGTGCTGCAAGTATAGATCACCGAACAGATTTGACTCTGAAGCTTATCATCAATTAGGATAAAAAAAAGTTGTAACTTTTCTCAGAGTGCCTGTAGGTATAAAGGAAAAGAAGAAAGCGGGAGGACATTGTGCTACTTTTATTGTCATTTAAGGGCTTCAGCTTATTGCTAAACAGAGCCTGGGGATCAGTGAGGAGGACCGCCACAAAGCACACATCAATCAGGGATCTTCCTCTTATCAAGCAATCACACTAAGGATTCATTGTCAGCAGAATAGCAAGTGTCCACAGTGCCTCTGCGTCTGATTGGACGCTTTGTATTTTTCTCTCTGTTGGAGTCCTATCTGTCTTTCAGACTGAGAGATTAGAGAGAAGGATGAACCCAAGGAAAAATGTACCCCTGAATGTATTAGTCTTTCGAGATGAAAAAACATGGAAACGACAGCTTGCAACTAGCCAAAGGGTGGTGTTTGTGAGTGTGTGTGTGTGTTTTTTTTTTAGTCATGTGTGTTTATTTTCGCATTTATCAAAATACTGTCATGTGTAACAAAAAGTGACGCGCTCTTGCGCATCTCCCACATGCTCGAAAAGCTGCGGGAGCTGTAAGATAAAACGGAGAGTGATATCGTCATTGAAAAAAAGGTTTTTTGATGCATGCAAGATGCAGGGAGATACTGACAAACAAAGAAAGCAAAAAAAAGGAAAGGAAAAAGAGAAAGATCCAGACAAAAAGACGGGAGCGCAGGCAACAATCTTTAACTGGTCCATGAGAAGCTTCATATTTATGTTCATGAGTGACAATTCTAATGTTCTTGGCTTTAAGGTTCTATGTTTTGTGCATATTGTGTATTTTTTGACAGCTTGGTCATTTTTCTCAGAATCTTTCTATCAGCAAGTATAGGAACTGTCATTTACTCAGTGTTTTGTGATTTTTTTTACTATTTTGAGTTAAACATTCATGTAGAATTTCCAGAAAATTAGCATCAACCGTGCCATAGTTAACCCTAACCCAGATATCATAATTTTTATACAGTTGTATTTTATTATCAAAATGTTTGATGTTGGGCAGCACGGTGGATTCGTGGTTAGCACTATTGCCTCACAACAAGAAAGGCCGGGTTCGATTCCCAGGCAGGGGGCTTTCTGTGTGGAGTTTGCATGTTTTCCCCGTGCTTGCATTGGTTTACTCTGGGTACTCTGGTTTCCTCCCACAGTCCAAAAATTTTCCATAGAAGTGAGTGTGAGGCCCTGTGATGGACTGGCAACCTGTCCAGGGTGTCCCCCTCCTGCCTTTCTCCCTTTCAGAGACGGCTGGGATAGACTCCAGCTGATCCCTGTGACCCCGAATTAGAGAATAACCGGGTATAGAAGATGAATGAATATTTGGTTTTATAACAATTAATAACAGTGTTAATTGTAGGCATTTTCTGTTTTTACTTCATATAAAATTAGGAATTATCTATAATCCGGGGTAATAATAAGGATATGTTCTTTTTAAAAAGGTAAAATAAATTAGGACACCTCATTACATTTTTAGTTCAGAAATGTCAACATATCGATGGCTAACCTTGTTTTGATTTTTCTCTGGTTCTCAGGTGACCAACAAAAATAATTTTACTCATTAAACAAAAGATTTAAACAAAAATGTGTATTTGAAATTTGGGACATCCTACCACTTTATAGCTAGTGTTACCCCCTTTGGCTGAAATAACTTTAATAAGACGCTTCTTGTAGCCATCTACCAGTCTCTGATATCAGTCTGAGGAAAGATCTCAATGCAGAGAATTCCATTACTTACAGCCAATCAAAAACGGGAACTGTTTGGCGTTGTGATTGGTCGGGGCTCGTACTGCTTTTATCAAATCATAAATCATACAAAAGACGTATTTGTATAATTTGTCTTTACCAAATTTTGGGCAAGACAGACGTTTGGGTGGGCTCAGGGATAGGAAACATGTCTGCTGCTGTCTAAATATCCGTCTGGCTGCCTCTATTCTTTAACTGTCATCTTCCACCACAGCCAATAGACAAGAAAAAAAAGACATTTTATAATCATCTCTTACAGATTTTCAGTTACTGTTGTGCCTGAACACACAAACAGACTTAAAATGTGTCACTTTAAGCTTCTTAAGTCATGGTCTGCCAAGACATATAAGCTATAAATCCCAACAGCTTCTTTAAGGTGGATTTTGAGAGTGTGAATATTTATTAGAGCAATTATTGATCTTTTTAATGTGTGTATCACACGACTATACTGTATTCACTACTAAAATTTCACTTCAAAGTTCATCAAGGTAGTGTTAGGCCGCATTTACACTGCATGTATTAAATATGACTGATTTTTTTCTTTCAATGTGCCACAGATAGGATATGACTGACGAACGTGTAAGCAGGAGGAAAAAAAAAAAAAAACATGGATTCTGGTATTTTCAACTCGGTTTCAGGCTTTAGATATAAGTGGGATGCATGCATTAGCGTTTGCCATGTAAGCAGACAGATTTTCACCTGTCAATCCGAGTCGAACATCACTAAATAAGCACGACTCAGGAGATATACAGTATATATATATTGTATTTTAGTAGAGTATTTTAATAATTTTTTGTTCACTTAAAATCTGTTTTGTCTGTAAACATAAGAAAAATTACACACTATCAAAAAAGCTATTATAACTTAGCAATCAATGCTACATTCGCCCAGATTGCAACAAAGGTTCTCCCTTTTTTTTAATCTTTTTTATCTTTGTCCATTGCATCCATTGATTATTGCGCCGTTTTTAATTCCGTTTCCGGTCAGTATGTCTACCTTGGGTTGTTTTGCCGTGTATAGTGTAAATGCAGACATCGGATACAGATTAGTTATAAAATGTGCTGTTAAAAGGTCATCAAAGAAATCGGATATTGTCTCCGAATTGGGCATCGAGACCAGCTAAAGTGAGGAAACATAGAATGAACACATTTTGTAAAAGATAGAAGAAAAAAATGAAAGCCTTGCAACACCTTTAGTAAGTGTGGACAAATCTATATGAGCTAGCTAACAAGATCAAAATTGTACTTGGAAAAAAAAAAAAACCACTAAGCAATATTTTATTGAGAAAAACTAATTCTCAAGGTTCTGCTAGGGTTTTTTTTTACATTCCACCAAGAAACATTTAATCTTATATTCCACCAGAAAAACAAAGGCAAAGTTTGGATTAACAAATTATTAAAATAGTTTTAAGGAGTTTCCAATTTTCAGCAAACTATTACGTTTATATATCAGAAGTTCTGCAAGCGTTTTATGCTAAGCGTGTTCCGCTTCTGCCTGGCTGTGATTGATGAAGCCGGCCAGCCTCACACGCCCCATGATTTGGATACCGCATGTGTTGTTTCTGGCGTTTGCAGGTAGAGCTCATGGAGAAGTTCTAGAAGACAAGTGCCCTTTTCTAAACTGTCTCCTGCTGGTTCTTTGATACTGATACCCGAATCCGAGTATGTGCATGTCATCTCTATAAACATGCTAAATGTAGTCTTGCCACCTTTCTCCCTGGTTAATGAGGAGCTTGTGGAGGTTGTCATTTGAACGCTTGCTAAAGCATGTATTGATTGGCTAGCTTTAAGGCAGTAAGTGCAGTTTGGTAAGCTCAATGAGTGTTTTCTGCAGCAAATAACGACCTCTAGCCTTTCTTTTTTTCCAACCTCAACAATGAGTTGTTGTGCTCATGAAATGTTCATTTTTTCTTCAATGCATATCTTTAAACCTAAATTGCTTAGAAGAGAAAATGGCGATATGACAATTACACAGATTCAGGATCCTTTGGCTGAGAAGCCTTGATGATGTCCACCAATGCTGATGGACTAGGCGGCAGGACAGCCTGGTACCACCATGCATACCATAGAAATGTTGCAGGACTATTTAGATGACCTGCTTAAAAACCTGGATGACGGTGGGGAGGTGGGACCTAAAGCCATTAAATAGGGTTGTGGACAATCTGCTATTTATTGGTTAAATCTATTAGGCATTGAAGAGACATGATAAATTTCCATGAGGCTTTAAGTTTTCACGAGCCCAGGAGACAGGTGGTAGTTTTTCAAATTTTTTTCCCTATAGAAATCCTAGGAGGAAGCAGAACTTACTTTTTAAAAACTTACGATTTCGAACCTGGCTTCATTGAGACTTCAGGAAATCCATATGATCAACCACATCAATGATCAATTATCAAGAGCTGGCGGTTAGGCATTGAGATGTCCTCGTGCATTTGCATCATCAGGGGTTGAAGTTGAATTTGGAGAAGAGTGTATCTTCTATTACAGAAAACATTAATGCAGGCCCGATTGTCCACTGCACGTTTCTGGTTGATCCAGAAAGCTTTGTCCAGGATCAGGCTATGCAATGCCATCCCAGTCAGGCAGTTTTAGGTCTCATAGTAGCCACTGAAATGCCCTTTCGTCTACTGTACACAAGGCCGCTGCAATGGTGGGTAGAGACCAAGACCCTGGGGGACAAATTATGCATAATTGTCCCAAAATCCACATATTAGGAATGTTATGTTGCCACATAGTGTATATTAATCTGTTTTGGCACATTAATTGCCTGGGGTCACTCAAATGGGGTAATCACAGGTTCTGTATGTAACCACGGTATGTATGTAACTAAGAAGCACTTAGGATTTAGAACTTGCAGCTAAAACAGTTAACTTTTATCCGTCTGATGCATGTTAACCTGCACGCATTAATGCATGACAGCAGTAAAACTGGATTCCCATATAGCATTTTTTGGATACATATGCTGGGACATTTTTTTGTTGTGCTGGAAGTCTGCCCTGTCTAGCAATCTGGAAAAGATTTACCAAGAAACAATGCAACTAAGCTACTTGGAACAATCAAAGGATTTATTTGTAGACTGTGGCATCATTGTGTGTGTGCCCTTTCTTGTATAAACATGCACCGACATCCACCATGGCTCATTCTCTTCTCAGCATGAGGTGGATTCTGATCCTTATCTTCATCTGAAAATAGCCAGGAGCATTTGCATTAAAACTTGCTGCTGCTTGTAAATTTAACACTGTGCTGCAAGTCAGCCTTTAGTGAACTTACACACTTTTCCTCAGTAAAATGTTCATATTTCCTGTTATTGTGTACGGTTGCGTGTCATTTCTAGCCGATATAGCCGTCACAATGTCATGCGGAATCAAATTCTCCATATGAATCTTGGGATTAGTGTAGATCTCATTAAAGCCACAGGCAGTCACAGCAGTTTGGGGATTGTGTAAACATTGCTGGTTTAGTGCTGCACTGTGCTGCTCATTATCGCACATTTCGTTCTCTCTGTGTGATATGGAACACTTACAATCAAATATCTATTCATTATCATACATAAGAAGAAGTTTGTATTTGCCTCTGTATTCAGCTCATTCTCATCCAGAATTCAGCATATTATTCACTGAGAAAATGATCAAGGGCAATGCAGAGAACATGCAGAATGAAGATTCAGTGATTATCTACTGTAGTAATAGTGATGGGTTCACTGATATGGTAATATAATTCCAGAGAGGAACCTCAGTACTGTTGTCTATATCCCTGGTCAAGGCGTGATTTATTTATGCAACTACCCCCGTACTACACAAAGATGAGAAGTGATAATTAGGAAGTCTTATATCAAAAATATATTTAAAAAAATGAAGTTGATTTGAAGGGCGGTACGGTGGCTTAGTCGTTAGCACTGTTGCCTCACATTTGCCTAAATTGTCCATAGGAGGGAGTGTGTGTGTGTGTGTGTGTGTGTGTGTGTGTGTGTGTGTGTGTGGCCCTGTGATGGACTGGTGACCTGTCCTGTCTTTTGCCCTGTTAGAGACAGCTGGGATAGACTCCAGCAGATCCCTGTGACCCCGAATTTGAGAATTAAAGATGAATAAAATAGAATAGAAGGTATAGAAGATAAATGAATAAATGAATGAATTAATTAATAAATGAATTTCTATCATGCAAAGCAGCGTGCTATATAAATAAATTTGCCTTACACCCCCCCACACATATTTCTCCTTACATCATTTTCACATATTCCTCCTAAAGTGTTACTGACAATCCATATGGTTAGTAATTCTAAATAAATGAATGAATGAAAAAATGGATGGATGAAACATATTGCAGCGATAAACAATGTAATGTTATGCGTTCAAGAACAAAGAAACAGTCTTATACATCCTCCTCACTTACATTTGTTTTGTATATGTCTAATCTTGGACCAGGGCATCTTTTTTTGTCTTAAGGCATGTTTGCCTGTTCATAAATATGGTAAAAATAAAATAAATAGTAAATTAACTTTACTCTAAAAGAATATTGCCTGTCTGCTGTACGTAATCCGTCTCAGTTTATTAAAAAAAAAAACATTTTAATGGTCTTAAATGCTGAAAATATATCAATACCTGGCCTGTCAATCACAAAATCAATTAGAATAAAAAATAAGTTAAGGGCAGCCATTTTAGTGCAGGGCCTCAATCCAAGTCTATTATTCATGCATTGATGATACATACTGTGATTTTTCCTCCGACTATCTGATTTTATAAATATTTATAACCTCTCATGACTATTTATTTATGATGATTAAAACCCTATATAACAATATATCAAAATTGAGACTGGATTTGGGGAGTTTCATTTATTAATTTTCCTCTTTAGATGCTCATCCTCCACTTCCACACCTGCTATTTAACTAAAACGCAGCATAAAAGTAAAGGAGAAGTTGGATTAAAATATATCTGTTATGTTTGGGAAATAATTCTTTCCTAAAAAACATTTCTTTATATGTTTTTCCTCTTTTTTATAGCTACAGAATAGTTTCTGTATCACGTACAAAAATATTATAATCGGATCCGAGTATGAATAAAGCATTAACACATGAGATAAATACAGCAAAGTCTCTATATTGTTATATTAAAACACTCAATCTTGTTGATCCTCTGTTAAAAAGTACTGATTAGTGTCTTGGCATTTAAAGATATTGACTCTTAGACTATAAAATTACTAGTTAGGATTTCCTAATAGATTTTTATTGATTTTTCTTGCTGGAATTTAAAGCTTCAAATGATTTGTCAAGCAAGATGTAGATACAGGATACATTTTTATTGTAATACAATTTTTATAATCGCTAGGACACATTTTTTAATGACTTTGCTAAACTTTTCACTCAATGTTCAGCTTGGCACATCCGTTGCACTAAAACGATCAAAAACACTTATACATGTCTCGGACCAGCTCATCCTTTCTTGGACAAGAAATGAGCAGACATTGTTAGACAACAAACACACTTAATCATCTATTAAACAAAGACAACTAAATATATGCTATAGGAATGATTTAGACATGCTGTAAGTTTCATTGATTTTTTCTTTTTTTCATTCGTATTTTGGTTTATGGAAGTTCCAAAATGCGAGATTTTGTGGGAAAATGCCACATTGTCCCATTCAATTATACTGTTTAGGCTGGTTTCGGCTCACTGCATCCCTTTCCTCACCTACCACAACCCATCCACAGAGGTCATCACCAGATATTGCTGCACATGTTATGAGGTTAGTTTCGCTCTGGACTGGGACATCCAATGTGACTCTATTCCCAATCACTTTTTTTTTATCAATGTCATGTTTTGACTAAACTGAGACACGTGTCTCATATTCAAGCTTCAAATTGTAGTGGAAAGCCTTACTAGATTAATATAACAGCAAAATGGGGAGAACATTCTGGATAAAGATGTTTAATAGGGCACAGCCAGAATAATGCCTGTATATGTGTGTGTGTGTGTGTGTGTGTGGTGTGTGTGTGTGTGTGTGTGTTTTGATGAATAGAGCTTCATCATGCACTGACAGGTTGCTTGCCTATGGTCATACATTTAACATAAGGAATTGGCACCGCTCTGGTGAGGTGTAGAACAGGTAGAACCTGAACAGTTCCTGCTAAAGTACCTTTGTTAGGCAGTAAATGCAAAAATTGGTTATACGAATTTTTTACAAATTAAAAAATGTAACAAAAATTTTAATTTTGTTATCACAATGTCTTTGGATTTGATCAAAGTTAAATATATATACTGTATTTGTGTGTGTGTGTTTGTGTGTGTGTGTACGTGCATGAACACATGAACATATGTATTATATTGCCTGTCATGAGACAATGGCAAGAGTTGTCCATTTTAGCTCAACTTGTCCAGTCAGGCATAAATGAGGTTCTAATAGTTGGTGCCATGTTGTATGTATTGCTGATAGAAAAAGAAAGAGAGAGAGAAAGAGAGAGAGAGAGAGAGGGCGCAAGAAAGAGAAAGGAGAGAGAGAGGGATAGAAAGAGAAATAAAGAGAGATAGAAAGAGAAAGAGGGGAGGGAGAGAGAAAAATAAAAAGAGGAGAGGGAGAGAGAAAAAGAGAGAGAGAGAGAGAGATAAAAAGATAAAGAGAGAGAGAGAAAGAGAGAGAGAGAGAGAGATAAAAAGATAAAGAGAGAGAGAGAGAGAGAGAGCATTCATTTTCAAACAGTACAAAGTGCTTCTTTCCTTCTGCATTAGTGCTTGCTGACAGATTGCCTGTCTATGTGCGCTCTGGTGCTTTCAAAAGACTATGCATCCATAACTATATTAAACATCCACAGAGAGTGCCATGACAAAAGAGCTTGCTTTGGATTATTCCGTTAGTGCATGTGCACATAGCATTCGCACCCTACTTTACCCCCACTTTAATACATCAGTGAACGGAGTGACTAGACGCGTAATACTACATTGTGTAGCACAATATATTTCATCCATCCAGTATTTTTATTTTTCTCCCAGGTTTCTTGGCGTTCCTCCAGGAAGAGGAAGCTGCCCACTGCGAGGACCTTTGCCTTTTGACCTCATCTACACCGACTACCATGGACTACAGCAGATGAAGCAACACATGGGACTCTCCCTTAAAAAACACAAGTTAGTGTGTGTGTATGTCAGTGAGTGTGTGTTTGTGTCTGTCTATCTCATTTAGTTGTTGGGTTGATTTTGTTTTGCGCTAATGATGTACTACATTACCGATTACAACAAATCACTAATATAACATATCAAGTATTTTCATGTTCGGTTCCAGCATCACCAAGCTGTCACTATTGGTCCCCTGAGCAGGACCTTTAATCCGCAACTGCTAAATTGTATAAATAAAATAAATTTAAGTCACCCTGAATAAGGATGTCTGCCATGATTCATAAGGTCTATTTTACTAAAAAATGCTTTCCAGTGATTTCAGTTAAGGAGGTCTGGGATAATAATAAGAATAATGAGAATAAGAAATACATTTATTTTCATATAGCGCCCTTAAAAGCTTTACATAAAAAGGATACAGAGTTTACCAGAACAAAACAGTACAAATAAAAACAGTTCTAAATCTCTGAAAAAGGTGAGTGTTCAGACATGATTCAAACACCTTAAATGATTCAGCATGTTTAATATTGTAGGGAAAAGAATTCCAGGAATTAGAAGCATAAGCATCAGAAACAGCAGGACAAAGTCAGAAGAGCGGAGCACATGCCTAGGAGTGTAGACATTTAAAACTCTTGCTAAATAACATAATTAAAGTACGCTTTTATGAATCAATCTGGAACCTGACAGGGAGCCAATATAAGGATTCCAAAACTAGAGTGATGTGATCTCAAAACCTGGTCCCTGTCAGGATTCTAGCTGCTGAATTCTAGACATGCTGCAGTTTTAACTAGAGTGGTCTTTGAGACACCTGCAAGCAGAGCATTGCAGTAAAAAATGCGAGAGAAAAAAAACGTGGATGGTTTTTTCTGCCACAGGAAAGAACAGCATGGGGAGGATACATGCAATGTTTCTGAGATGAAAATAGGAGGTTTTAACTGTGTTCTGAACATAAGAGGTCAAAAGTTTAATGTGCATCAGAAATCACCCCTGAGTTCTTTAATTTTGTTTGAAATTCTAAGACAGATCCATCTACATTGCGTTAGAGGTCCAGCTTTACATAGTTGGTGAGGTGAACCAATAGGCATGACCTCTGTCTTATTACTGGTATGTTGTTTGGCATCCATATTTTCATCTTAGAAATGCTATGTTCCAGGAAAGCAGCAGCTGTGAGGTCGCCCAGCTTTAATTGAATGTACGTATGGGTGTCATCTGCATAGAAGTGCAAGTTTAGACCCAGAAATCTGAAAAGTTGACCAAGCGGAAAGATTTACATGCTGAATAGTATTGGGCTCAGCATTGAGCACTGAGGAACACCGTATCTGACTGTACTAACTTTGGATTTGAAACCCATGGAAACAAACTAAGAAGGAACAGACAGGAAAGACTGAAACCATTACGTGCGGTCTCAGTTATATCACACAGATTTCATCCGAGAGATTAAAATCCCATGATCAACTGTGTCAAAGGCTGTACTAAGATCAAGAAGAATCAGGAAAGACAGGCAGCAGCTGGTAACAGATCATTACCAACTTTTATTAATGCCGTTTCTGTGCTTATGAAACTTACGGAAACCTGGATTAAAAATGGTGAAACAAATTGTGAAGCGTAAAGTGGGCATGTAGTTAAGATGCCACAATTCGCTCAAGGATTTTGGATAAAAAGGGCAGATTAGAATATGAGAATTGTTAAAATTGTCCCGGTCGGTGATGGACTTTTTTTTAATATTGGTTTAACTAATGTGATTTTGAAGGCAGCAGTCACAATACCAGAGCATAGAAAGTTATTAATGATACTTAACACAACAAAGCTGGTATGCTTTGAATAAACAAGTAGGAATAAGATCAACAATAGAGGTGGTGATACAGCTTCTAGCCTTTTGGATGCGCAGGGTCATGTTAGAACCGGGTTGGGCTTTCTAAAAGCAGGTATAATGTTATATAATACAAAGACATTATAGATGAATTAGTTCATGATAGTGACGTTAAGGTTGGGGGTGCTAGGGATTAAACCCATGATCAAGTTCAACACATTAACCAATGAGCTACCAAAAAAAATTATCTTGGGATTTACATTTACATTTTACAGCATTTGGCAGACGTCCTTATCCAGAGCGACTTACATTTATCTCCTTTATACAACTGAGCAAATGGGGGTTAAGAGCCTTTCTCAGGGGCCCAACAGTTGTGGCTTGGTGGTGCTGGGAATCCAACCCCGGTCTTAACCACTAAGCCATTATCTGTAAAAAAAAAAAAAAAAAAAAAAAAAAGCATACGTGACCATTTTAATTAAGTAAAAATAATTTGTTGTGAAATTGTGGTTAAAATTAGCTCAAACCTCTTTACTCCAAAGAGCTGCTTAATGTACTGATCAATGATGACAGCAGGACGGTTATTTAATAAAGCAATTTTTATACAATGACTATGTGCCTTCAATTTATTATGAATAAACCATTGCAGTTGTTATTAGTGATGTCTCCAGGAAATAATGGAGAGAAAAAAAAAATCTGTCTCTTGAATCCATTTCGTCTTTAGATTTAGGCTAATCTTTATTTTATTGTGAATGATGTCTCCATTTTGGTGTGTCTTGAGCTGCCGTTTTAATTAAATATTTAATGCTCTGGTGCAGCGAGTCATGTTTTAAGGACAAATATGACAAGAATACAACTAAAAACAGAGAAACGTTCATACCTTATCATTTTGCTAACACAGATTTGAACTGTCTCATATAAGATATTATAATACCTTCCTAGTTGATTAAAAGTGTCACTATTACTCCTAAAATTTAGGATCGATTTAATATAATTGATTTTGATGACATTTTAAAAATGTAAAAATAATCAGTACTAATGTTTTTAATGTAGCTTGTAGTTTCAATTAAGTCGGAATTAAATTCTTTCCTGTCATTTATAAGGGGTTCTACTAGGGTTCGATCACATTTTTCTCAATTCTGAGGTTTGGTGTGAACTTAAAGCTCTTAAAATGTGTATGTTTTTATGCAGACATTACAGCAGAAGCACCCCTAACTCTACTCTATTTACATGATGGAAATTATTTACATTTCCATCATTTAGCAGACGCCTGTTGGAAATAAACCTATGGAGACCAGCAGAATTCTTTAACTGTAGATTGAATCTTATAGCATCAAATCTTGCTTGAACGCTGTAGTGTCCGAATCGACTGAAGGAATTTTCCACAGGGAGTCAACCAATAAGGGTAGATGATCATTCATTCTTTTATCTTTTATACCCGCTTATTCCCTACAGTAGTCTAAAGCTTTCATCTTAGCTGTAGTCCGTGGTAAGGAAATGTACTGAATTCTGTGTATTTTTATAGCATGTAAAATACAGTACGTTACTGTAAACATGTTTTACAGTTGTTTAATATAAAGTTTACAGCATATTAAAGGCAAAGCAGGTTGTCAATCAATAGCTGCTCATTTTGTAGCCTTTACTTTTCCTCTAGTATAAATCCATTTAAATTAGCGGTGTAGCTATTAATACCATCTAATCTATCTTTAATGATTTACTCTGTTGCCAGATGGTAAGCAGTTAGCTCATCTCAGAATCTTTAGACTCTCCGGAGTCTTTGAACGTTGCTATTTTCAGCATCTTTAATTTAGATTAACTTTTTTTTTTGTAAAGCTGAACAGGAAAAAAAATGATCACATTAAATATTGATGTGGACGGTATTACAAGTTTTTAATTAGGATCTAAAGAATGGGATCCTAAAATCAGGATTAATGCATTTATCTTGTACAAAGACACTTGTCCTGAGCTCCTTATGCTACAGGTTTTATATTTTTTTCATTCTAAAGGACTGATTTTTTTTCTTTTGTCTGAATTTGCAGTCAATGCAATAGTATAAATTGCTGCAATTTTCTGGATTCACAATGCCTTTAGAGACAATGACAATGACTACAATGACTATGCGCATCAATTTGTGCATTTCTACAAAGCAATGGCTACCTTGACAAATTGCGACAAAGTGATCTCAATTGCCAGTCTATATTTGCATTTTCCTTTACAAAGGAAGTTCTTTGATTTTCCTGCTATTTCTAAGAATATCCTGTTGTTATGTCAGTCTTTCGACTCCATAAGCTGTGAAGATTAAGTGAGAACATTGAAGATTTCTCAGTTTTTGTTAAGAACTTTGCAAACAATCTTAAAAAAGTAGGAGAACAGACAGACAGACAGTGTTAGCATAGTCATAATCTTTTACACTATACAGACAAACAAAATGGAACCACCTGACCATCACTTGACCATCACATCCATATGTATTCTTACTTGAATTATAATATCTAAACTTTTAAAGGACTAGATTTTTGTCCATTTAGCCAGAATAGTATGAAAGAGTGTTGGCTTAGAAGGCCTAGGGGTACCATCAGCATTACAGCTTATCACAACCAAGTGGTGACTTAAATGGTTAAGGTGCCAAGTTGTTAATTGGAAGACCAGAAAGACCTGCCAGTCTGCCACTGTTGGGTACTTTAGCAAGATCTTTAGCCCTTCCTGCTCCAGGGGTGCTGTATCATAGCTGACCCTGTGCTTTGACCCCCAACTTATTAGGATGGGCATATGTATGAGTATGTTTCAGTAATAAAGACATTTACAGTTTACAAAACATTTCAGGACTGATCAGCAATGAAAACACAGCAGGGCAATAAATCAAAATGAAGTTTGGAAGCGTGTATGCACCGCAATCCACACTGAACACTGGAAGTCACAGTGTGCGAGATGCAATTAGCAAGTACAAGCTATTTTGGTTGTAAATGCATTCAAAATCAACCCAGATTATTATTTATTATAGCTGATTTTTGGTTTGTCTTTCTTGAAGTTAACAAATGGTGACTGTTATTTAGAATTATAGTAGCATCGTTGTATGCGTTATTTGTTCTGACAGATGTCATATCCGGGTGATTGACACATTTGGTACTGAGCCAGCATATAATCATGAGGAATACGCCACCATGCATGGCTACAGGACCAACTGGGGCTACTGGAACCTCAACTGCAGACAGTACATGACCATGTTCCGTAAGTAGAAATTTTTGTTTTTTGCGTTTTTCCAGCACAGTGTGACAAATTGTAGAGTGTGTGAGTTTGTAGCTCATTGGCTTGCAGCTTCTATCAAGACTCGCCCAAGATATTCACTAGCAATTTGATGGAATAAATTATCTAAGACACAAAGCAGGTGTTCATGGTCACAGCTGTGTGTTTGTATTATTTTTTTTTGTCATATTGCAGTCGGAGTCAGTAATGTAGGTTAGTCATTTGCAAACCATTAACGACGCAGTTTTCCTTGTCATTTGGTTCAGCTTTACACAGTTTTGCTCTCTTAATGGTCTTTATGCTTGTAAAGCCTTGTACATTGTTTTAGAGCAGGTGTTTACAGCTGTACAGCAGCTGTACGCTAGTCAGTCCTAAAGAAGCAGTACTGCACTATGTATATATGTATATAAGACAAAACAATAAACATAAACTTAACTTGGCTTAAACACTAGCCTAAATCTAGCAGACTCACCACAGAGGGACAGGGACAAAACCAAAATCCATGACACAAGGGCTATAAATAAACAAGACAAACAAATAGGAACACAACATGGACAAGGGGATCACATGTATCATATATATATATAATGTTTAAGGTTTTGTGTTATATACAGTATATAAACATTATAATCATTTATAAAGCATTATTCCTACTTTAATAGACATTACTAAGCAGTTTGTAAATACAGCTATATATGCTTTATTCTTGCTTTGCAATAATTTATATAATAGGGTTAATAATAATAATAATAATAATAATAATAATAATAATTATAATAATAACCTGAGAACGGGCCAAAAGTCTTAGTCGATAATTAGTCGATAAAGAACACGCAACGCAGACAGCATTAACAAAAGCATTTTCATATCCACAGTTAAGGCAGATGGACTAAAATAAAACAGAACATGACAAGAATAAGAAAAAAAAAAGACCTGCAACCAAAAACCTAGCTTGGAATTTAAATAAAAGAATAAAGTTAGATTCAAAACCGACTACACCAAATCATGTTTGTGTTGAATTCAGCACTGTACTTGGGAAGGCAAAACATGCACAGCTTCTGACAGCTAAACTATACTCCGAGCAGAAACGTCCTCATTAAATTCAGAGGACAGAGTCAGGAGGCACAACGTCTCTATTGGAGTTAAAAGACAAAGCAAAACTCAAGTCAGAAGGCAGAGCGAAAAACATCCTTACTGCGGTCTGGAGGCAAAGTGACATCATCACTATACCAAGAAGGTAGCAAAAGAAATTGTATGTCAGTAGAGCTGGAAGATGGAAGTATAACATCGTCTGTAATGAGGGAGAGAGATCATGACCGCTACAAATCCTGCTTATGAAGCGCGGTCAGTGTCTGGAAAAAACTATTTCTGTGAAGTCTTTAGACAAAACATTTACATTTACAGCATTTGGCAGGTATATAAATATACAAATATATTATAATCACGTGTTTAACCCGGGCAACACGGTGGCTTAGTGGTTAGCACAGTTGCCTCACAGCAAGATGGTCCTGGGTTCGATTCCATGCTTGCGTGGGTTTACTCCAGGTTCACGCCTCCTGACTTTTGCCCCTTTAGAGCGGGCTCCAGCAGATCCCCGTGACCCCGAATTAGGGAATAAGCGGGTAACATAGATAAATAAATAAAAATAACTCTATTACTTCACCTTATTACCTATAAATATATTACTGATGTGCATTATAAGCTTTAATATAAATCACTTCAATAAGAAAAAAAAACTGACTCCTCTCTATAAATCGTTTTCCAATTGCAGCACACACTCCAGACAACTCCTTTATGGGTTTCGTTGCTGAGGAACTAAACCACACCGAGAGGCTGAACATTCAGAGAGAGAAAGTCAACAATATGGCAGTGATCTACGGCAAAGAGGCCAGCATGTGGAAGGTAAGTGCACAGAAACACAGAAACACACACACACACACACACACACGCAGACAGCAACAGCAACCTTTCCTTATTAATATTTTACCACTGACAATTTCAGTGGCACTGAATTTATTATTATCCCCTTATTCCTCTTCATTTCTTACGGATACTCATTCCAAGAGCCTACGTGATGTTTTATACGACGCGAAAGACCCTGCAGGTGTCACCTCAGTCATGTAACGTTTCACGACTGAGAGGTACATAACGAGCTCTTTTCACCCTGATTGATAGAGCTACCCGAGACACAGGCATCCTCTCGCATCTGTTTATGACTGTTATAAATCAGGAGTCGAGGGCTGCAGCGGTAATAACTCTCTGATGAGTTGTCAAACGCTTTCACCTGGTAAGTGGTGCCGGATTTAGCTTCTAATGTGCCACTCATCCCTGAGGACTCGAAGCTTGTGTATCATTTTACGATTACAGTAGTTTCAGCGCTTCTAATGGCACACAGCGAGATAGCTTGCCTATCATAGTCAGTTAGTCGGTTCTGCTGCAGTGGCAGTTTCGACAGCTTGGAGTTAGCACTGGGACACTAATCAGGATAAAAAGCAAAACTCGCAAAGTAAAAAAGAAAGAGATTGACAGAAACAGAAAGAAAACGTGTAAACATCGTTAAAGGAAGTTGTACGCCAAATCCAACAAGCGGCCGAATTTAATCTCCTAGAACACATGCTTCGGCTGTCAGATATCTAGAGATGAGCGAGTAATTTTATTCTGACAGAATGGCCTACAGAGTGTTGGTGCTCATGAGAACATTTTACTGCAAAAATGCTATGTCATTTAAATAGCCGAGTGTGTAAATGCTATCATTTAATACATTTATACGGTACAGATGTCACTTAATGTGACAAAAGAACAACTAATCTTTTTTTCTGTTTCTGTTTTGTTTTTGCTGCCCATCTGCTTTCGCTGTTCTCCACAGCTTGAGGTAAGAGATTTAATAAAATTGTCAGACGATAACAGATTTTGCACTTTATAGCCTGATGTGCATAACTACAGCTGGAAGTGGGGGAGGAAGGTGAAAAATGTTGTGGCTACGAAATGATACGTAAAGAAAAGAAACGTAATAGTTTGTAATGTTTTACTGTACGCTGCTGTTATAAGTTGTCATAACATTTGATGTCCATTATTATAACCGTCAGTTATAATAGTTGAAGGGGACAATTAACAAAATTTCTCAAAAAATTTTTTGAAGGGGACAGACTTTCCTATGATTAAACAAACTACACTTGACTTTACTTAGCTTAGCTTAGCATAGCGTAGCACACGAGCACAAACATAAACAGCAACCATGAACGTGACTTGAAAAAACTGAGCTTGACAGACTCACAACTGCGGTACAGGGACAAACCAAAATCAGTGACTAAAACAAAGGGAAACACAAGGGCTATAAATATACATGACTAACCAATGAAAACAAGACACATGGACAAGGGGATCACATGACAGGAACACATAGGGGCACAAGGATCACATGACATAGAACGAGACAGGAAGTAAACAGAAACAGGTGTGAACTCAAAACGCAATACATACATAAAACAAGAAACAAAACAAAGCTAACCATAATCCTAACAACTAAACACCGGGTCTAATGTTATACTTTATGACCAGTATGTGGAGACCCAACCAATCACAACGACATTTGAACATTGTATTCAACACATAGGCCCCACATTGCTGTTAGAATGTTTTCCACTTTCCTAGGAAACTTTTGTAATAGAAATTGGGGATATGGGTGCATTAGTGAGGTCAGGTGAGGTGATCTGCGTTGCACATAGCATTCCAGATCATTCCAAAGGTGTTTGTTGGGGTTGAGGTCAGGGCTTTGTGCAGGTCATTCAATTTCTTGCACACCAACCTTGAAAAGACGTTTTTATGAAGGCAGTTTTATTGTAGCTAATGTGGACAAATAGTGTAGCTATATAAAACACATAGTGTAGTCATATAAAATACATATTATTAAATACAAAAATCAACATATTGTGGGTCATTTTGAGATATACAAACTAGCCTGATCATCAACTAAGCTTTAATTTCATTTCAAATTGCAATTCAGAGCACACTATGTCCTAAATTCCAAAATGCGTGGTGTAAAAATGTAATGTTTTTCCAGGCAGGAATTTAACAGCTGTAATTATATTTTTTCTCCTGCAGGGGAAAGAGAAGTTTCTCTCTATCCTTCACCGCTACATGGACATTCATGGAACCGTCTATTATGAAGCCCAGCGGCCTCCAGAAATACCAACCTATGTCCAAAACCATGGCCTATTGCCTCAGCATAAGGTTCAGCAGCTTCTTAGGAAAGCTAAGGTATTGCCATTGCAATAAGATGCAAGAAAATGTGAACATGGAAAACAAGAGAACAATATCTTAGATACATTAGTTTATTTTCTGACAGAAACAGTTGAGTATAAATGCACAATCTTGGGTTACTCTCATTTTTTTCTATCTTTCTATCTTTTTTTCTATCTAGCTTTTTGTAGGATTTGGCTTTCCGTATGAAGGTCCTGCCCCTTTGGAGGCTATAGCCAATGGGTGCATTTTTCTTCAGCCCAAGTTCCACCCCCCTCGGAGCTCTCTGAACCATGAGTTCTTTAGAGGAAAGCCCATGTCCAGAGAGGTGAGTTCTGACAAAAATCAGCTAGCGTTAAATCAGTTGAGAACCTAAACCGGAATTTATAAAAATGTAATTAAATGTAGTTGATGTCTGGATTTTGTTCATATTTTATGTAAATGCATAGCGGTGATTTTAGTTGTTTTAGTTCTAAGTTACTTTAATGGAACAAGTTAGTCTAAATCAACTCCTAAGATAAAAGTTGTACCTACTGTACACTGCTAAATAAAATTATCCATTAAACTTCTATACCCGCTTATTCCCTAATTCGGGCTCACAGGGATCTGCTGGAGTCCATTTTAAAAGGCGAAAGGCAGGATAGGTACACCCTTGACAGGTCGCCAGTCCATCACAGGGCCACACACTCTCACTCACACTCCTATAGGCAATTTAGAATCACCAATCAGCCTAAAATACTTGTTTTTGGGCTGTGGGAGGAAACCGGAGTACCCGGGAAAAAACCCCTGCAAGCACAGGGAGAACATGGAAACTTTACTACTAATACGTTATATTAAAAAAATATATACAAATCCATAAAACATAAAAATGATTGTTTTTAATGTCATCTACAAATATATAAATACTAACAGATATTGGAGCACAGTAAGTATGTTATTACGCTGGAAAGCATTTATAATGTTTCTTAATATGTAAATGAGAAAAATACCCCTGTTAAAGCTACAAATATAGTATGGCTTGTCCTGGCCAAGCAAAAGAGGCAGACTTCAGTACTCTGTTCTGCATCAGCCCCCTGGGGTGAAAATAACCTCATCTGGCTGTCCAAACAGCTGAGCCCTTTGCTGCCTTCAGACACAAACTTATATATCAGCTCTGAATTCTTTTCCTGTTAGATCCCCGTAGCTTATTAATATTTTTGGATGTAGGCTAAATTCTTTATGATCCACACAGCCATTACATCATCTACTAGATAGATAGACAGACAGACAGACAGACAGACAGACAGATAGCATATAAAGTGTTAAGTGTAATTATGTATTGTGTACATAGGTGTAATCTATAAATTAAAAATATATACATTATAATTTATATTATATAGAGAAAATTTAGCAGAGTGTACAGGGGGAAAAGAACTGCAAGATGGTGAAGTGTAGTGAGATACGAGTGTCTTATTTGTGTAGTGTTTATGGTTGTGGGGGGAAAAATGACCCTGAACCTGCTGTATCTTCTCCTGGACGAAAGGAGGTTTAACATTCTGTAGCTAGGGTGGGAGGAGTGTTTAATAATTGTGTGACATCTACTGTGGTGAAGAGACTCTCTGGCAGGTAGTGTTGGGCAGTTTTCACAACTCTTTGTAGTGATGTCTTTTCTCACACTGTGAACCCGGGGGATGGAGCTTGTCGGGATGCTGTCAATAATGCAGCATTAAAAGTTGGTCAGGATCTCTGAAACCTTGGTTGATCTATTCAGACAGTAGGCAAACTGGTGTGGCCCTAGTGTAGGTGGAAGATTTGCTATAAGGTGAGTTAGAACCAGGTTCTCACAGCATTTTATAACAATAAGGGTGGAAATTGTTCAGACACTCTGCAGAAGAATTGCGCCAGTCGCTCCTTTACATTGCAGCTATGATAATAAACATTTATTCTCTAACCAGTTCCTGTCTATTGCTCATTCAATAAATGTAAAATAAAAGTCTTCCAAAAAGTCAATATATCAGCAAATAAAAATGTATTTTTGAAAATTAATACAGAATGTGGACCATCTGCTAAATCCTTGTGTATGAACTGTTTCTTTTGAAATTACAATCTCCCCTATTATATAACATTATTAAAAAATGTTTTGCAATGTTTTGTTTTTTTTAATTCAGGTGTCCTCTCAACACCCCTACTCTGAGCAGTACATTGGCAGACCGCATGTCATCACTGTGGACTATAATAACTCAGAGGAAATTGAGGCAACCATTAAGGAAATTCTAAAAGTTAAGGTGGGTGCAATTCATCTAAAATTAACGTAACGGTAAGTAGCGCAAGACTGAGGTTTCCACCAATTCTTAACCATTTGGGCAATTTTAGGTGTCTGATCCATGTCCCCCAAAAGCAACAGGTGCATGTAATCGATCTTCCAATCTGGGGTATAATTTTACTGCATTTTCCAAGTGTGTGTAAAACAACCAGTAGTCTACAAAGGTTGTGTAGGGTTAGAAACTATAATAGTTTTAATGGTGGTAATACTATAGTCACCATTAACATAAATAGTCTATATAAAAATTAATTTCCGCTAAAATTGCTGTATAGAATATTTGAAATAAAAATCCTAAAGTTGTGGTTAGCACTGTTGCCTCGGTCCCTGGTTCTATTCTGGTGCAGGGGTCTTTCTATGTGGTGTTTGCATGTTCTTGCCATGTTTGCATGGTTTTACTCCGGGTTTTCTCCAACAGTCCAAAAACATGTATGTTAGGTTGATTGATGATTCTGCATTGCCCCTAGGAGTGAGTGTGAATGTGTGTATCTGTGGCCCTGTAATGGACTGGTGACCTGTCCAGGGTGTAACCCTGCTGGGATAGACTCCAGCAGATCCCTGTGACCCTGAATTAGGGAATATGCGGGTATAGAAGATGAATGAACTAAGTTGTTTTTATGCATTTGTCATATTAAAATAGTTTTTAATTAAAATTATAAAAGTTTTTAGTTACATTTTGTTATTAAAAATGTTAATTTTTAGATTTAATTTCTATTTTTACTAAATCGGAAATAACAATGGAGGTAATTTAATGAAACACTGTTTAAGGCATGCATTGTGACAAGAATTCAATGGTATATTCGAGGTCCTGATTCTTTTCATTACTGGGGTTTGGGTCTCTGTATAAACAGGTAGAGCCCTTCTTGCCCTATGAATACACCTCTGAAGGAATGCTAGAAAGACTAAATGCTTACATCCAGCATCAGGTAGGCTTTCTGTTCATGTACTGACACACATATGAGCAATTCCATGCAAATGATAAACTTGCGATGAAAAAAAAGTTATTTTAATTTAGATATTTATATAGTTAGTCTATATAAAACCATTTACAAGTTCTGTATTTTATAGTATTTGTGTGTTATTCACTACATATGAGGTCTTTCGATTAATTACATGTAAAAAAAAGGGATCGAAAACTTTGTTCTTTAAGTTACTGCCTGTTTTTTTAATTTTTTTTATTTATTTATTCCTGAACATTATAGCGATCAACGGACTTTCATATGATATTAGCTTTTAGCTGTTATTGGCTAGGGGTTTCCTAGATCGCATCATATATTCTTTAATTGCTAACTTGGTAACAGCGCTGTCGCAAAAGTACATGGTTTCACAAATAACTGCATAGTATTGGCGTAAATAGTGTAAGTAACTTAAAAGTGTAAGAATAAAATACAACTGCCCCCTACTGGTGATGTATTAATGCCGCGGCACATCGCCGGATCAGTTTTCCTGTTTTCCCGTTAGCATTCAGATGTCTTAGAGGTCAGTGTTTCTTGGTTTAAATACCCAACAAGGTCTCGGTTTAAGTTTTTCAAGCATTTAATCTGATTTTCCAGTCAGTGTTCACTTTAAATGGGTCGTGTCGGTAACGGAGAAACCTAGCAACATTTTTTTTCTTCTAAATGCAAAAAAATTAAAAAATAATACAATAAGGAATTTATGTTCCTATGGAGAGCCAATCCTTTAGACTAGTATTATTTTATTTGCCCTGTGTATTTTAATTCACAGAACGAAGTATGTTGACTTCCAAAAAGTTGTAACGCACGCATATTTTCCTCATTTAAAATATAAAGCACTTCTGTAGACTGAGATTGTTCTAATGTCTGAAAAAGAAAATTAATAAATGATTAACACATACAATCTCCAAAAAAATTATGTTTTTAAGTTTCACTGTAAATGTCACATCATAACGCTGGAATTGATCATATGCAACCAAGCTGCAAATCACCGTTTGACATTTTCTTATTTGTTTAGTATAAACTGATTAATTTATTTTTGTGCTGTTAATTATTTTACTCATACAAAGGACTTTTGCCGCATCATTAACTCCTTTCCATCAGCCAATGAGTCCAAACTGTGGCCGGGAAATCCACCGAACCCTTTCGTTCGTATGCCTAACTCCACAGGAGTGGTATGGGCTTCAAACATCAGTGCTCCAGCATCTTGGCCACCGCTTACTGCCCTAAGGCTGCACCTCAGCCTTGAGGCCTCATCGTGTGTGAACACATGCCAGGACGCTGGCCTTATCTGTGAACCTGCTTTCTTTCCTTTCATTAACAACATGGAGGCTTTCAATGGGTGAGCATTAAAAAACATTGTTTTTAAAATAAATTCTTTAATACAACTAAATAATTAATGCACAATAGACAGCAAAAGTCTAAGACAAACACAACAGCCTATAATGCTTTATCTGTTTTTCAATAATTTAGACTTTATCCTAATGTCATCTTATAGAGTCTTATCCTCCCACCATTGCCTTTGGTTTGCTTTTCAGGAACAAATTTATTTTTATAATTTCTGTAAAGCAGTTTTGTTAATTATTCATTTTGCTATACAAAGAAAATGTAATTGAATTAATTTATGTATAGCATCTTAATTGGGTGGTGCAGCAGGTAGTGTGGATGCCAGGTCCCGGAGTGCAAACATGAGCTCTATTTATCGTCTACATGTCTATTCAGGATTCTCCAATTACTCTGGATCTTAATAATTAATAATTATATAATTATATCTCTATATAATTATAGTGCGTGTTGCTGTACATGCTGAGCAGCTCGACTCATAGCACAAGGAGGTAACTGGTAGCGCTGCAAAATCACAACCTTAAACGGTGGAAGAAGAAATTCAGCACAGAATATGCTTGGCAAATGGCTTTCAAAAATGCTTCTTTTAAGGATCCCAAAATAAAGTCTCTCCAGTCATCATGGAACTGTCCTCGCCTTTATGTGGACACTTCCCACATGATGCGAGCATAAACAGTAAAGCACTAAAATAAAGACTTTTTAGTTGACTTTCTGTCTACCACTACAGACTAATATATATATATATATATATATATATATATATATATAAAACAGTACTCACTCAATCTGTCAATCACACTCTTTTTCGATCACGTTCTAAAATGTCCACATCCACTTTTTTCCAGAACGGCGCCATGATCTATATAAGAGGACATTTATTTACGTTTCAGCCAGTTTTAAAAACGCCTCCAAGTGAATTTTGGAGGTAGGGGCATGTTTAGGATAGCGCCAAAAAAATCCTGTAAGTAACTGGAACAAGTAACAACCTCCATACTGGGCAACCGCAGACATGGAGTAACTAACGTATCAGAAAACTGTTTTTAAATAATTTGTGTGTGTATTTTAGTGCTAATGGCATTTTTTAATCACATATACATTTGATTCTTATTGTAAATAAGTCACAACATCTAAGATAACATTCAAACCTTGACTCAGATATTTATTAGCAACGAACTAATAGGACAATCACGTGGCGGCAGTGCAGTACATAAACTCGTGCAGATAAGGGTCGAAAGCTTATCTGCAGATCTCTTTGGATTTTAACACATGACTAAATTTATAGTTTACTCAGAGATGTGCAATAAATTGAAAAACAAATAGAGACTTGTTCAATCTCCCAATTGTATACTCTGTACAATTGTCAAGAGTCGAAAAGCTACTCAGAATGCACAACACATCAAAGTGGAGACCAACACCAAATGATCTACAGTGGAGACCAACACCAAATGATCTGATCTTTGTTTTTTGGAAACCTTAATCAATTAACCCAATATGCTCTTTAAAAACAATCTAGGGGGTGTAATGGTGTAGGCGGTATTTTATTTATATATATATCATTTACACTCTTTTATAAAAACAATTCACACACTTTGAATTAGTACCAATACCAAAAATATTTTTTTTGCAAATAGATTACTTATAAATCAGATTAAATATTCTGGCAGGGTGTTTTGTGCAGATTTTGGAAATAATAAGTGTTGCACTTCTAATGCATAACATGTGAGCTTTACCCCTGATCCAGACATATCCTATGCAGCTAGCAACTATGCAACTTTTCCGTGCATCATGCTGAATTTCATAACATTTTAGAACATTTTTTAACATTCTTTTCAGGCCCTATTAAAAATTTAATTGTGTAAAAATGTGGGGTTTTTTTATTATTTAGTTATCATTTTCTTTAAAATGCCTATAATTAGTTTTGTTGAAGGTGAAATATCTAACAATAAAAGGGTCTGGGAGAAGCTGTACAGATAGCGCTAGCCTATGTATGTTCAGTGACACAGCCCGTCCTCTGGGACTAGAGACGTGGCCAGTGCTGATCGCAGTGTTCGTCTGGAATTATCGGGGTATAAAAGTGAACCTCAATGAAAAGTTAATGATAGACACAGTTGTAGGCACCGCTACACCAGATTTTGTTGCTGATCTACTGAGAACACATTTTTACTTATCTTTTGCAGACAAATGTGAAATAACTGAAAAAAAAATGTCGTCTGCACCCAAACTGGATTTACTAACAAATGCTAAAAAATGTTTTGACTTCAAATGCTATAAGTGGCTAACAGCTAGAAGAACAACAAAAAAAACAAGCTAATTTTGTTGTCTGGCTTTGAGGGTCTGAACAGATTTGCATTTACATTTCAAGCATTTGGTAGACGCCCTTTTCCAGAGCGACTTACATTTATTTCATTAATACAACTGAGCAATAGGAGTTAAGGTCCTTGCTCAGGGGCCCAACAGTGGTAACTTGATTGTACTGGGAATCGAACCCACAATCTTCTAATTAACAGTCCAACACCCTAATTACTATACTACCACCTACCTGGGTAAAGATCTTAAACATCAAGGTCTGCCAAACCACAGACATCAACATTTATAGCAGTAGCACATAATATTAAATAGCATAGAACCTATAAAATCTGTTTAATGTTTTCTAGTACAAGACATGGCAACACTAAATAGCTACACACAAATCTCAACAAAGAAACACAATTTATTTCCTAAATGCTTAAATATCTGTTTTACGTAGGATCGGTGTTCATTGTGAGGCTTTGGAAATGGAGATGAACCACATCTTTCCAGCTGTGACTGTCAAGGGAAGAGAGTGTTTCCTCCAGAAGGAAGTGCTCCTGTTCAGCTGCGCTGGGACCAGCACCAAACACCGCCGCATTTGTCCCTGCAGAGACTTTCTCCAGGGCCAGGTGGCGCTATGCAAGGACTGCCTCTAAGCTTTATGGCTCACAGATATCAAATTCTGGGCCAGATGATGTGCAAACATTATTTATGCTTGAATACAATGGATCTCCCCAAAAAAATAGGATTGCACAAAGTCCAGACTGCTTGAATCAGCTTTAGGAGCTGGACTTTTTTTGTAAATGTAGATGGTAAAGCGGCTATTTTTTCACAATTATTGTTTAAATATTGTTATATTCAAATTCAAACAAAAACTACTGATAACAGTGGTTTTTTTATCAACAAATGTACTAAATGTAAT